>CM076570.1:502488832-502843832 GCA_034641835.2 Pinus albicaulis | reverse complement strand
AAAGCATTAGATAAATCGTTACCTTCGATCATACTTCGAGAATATTCAACCAATGTTTTGTTCATTCTCTTAGTTACTCCTATATGTTGAGGTATATGTCGCATTATATAACACTGAAAAAATCCATTGGCTCTGTAATACTATATATCATGTCTTTGGAAAGTAATGTCTCATAAAACTAGTCTTGAAGACTTCTGATTGATTTTTCACCCCTGAATCCATGCCCAATGGTTTATACTCTGGTCAATCCAGCCAAACCCCTACAGTTCTGATTTTACAAAAGACCTAGCCAATGTACTAATTGAATAACCAGTTGATTTGATGATATTGTGTTACTGAGTTATTAGAGAGATACCTATCTAGGTTGGAAGGGCTAGCTTCCAATATAAAATTTTGGTTTCGGCTTACCTCAGGATTTTCTTTTCATAACCAAGAAAATTCCAAGTGATAAAAAAACTCAGTTCTTTTGGTCTTCTAGTGGTGTGTGAAATTATAACTAGACAATACTTGTTGATCCCACTATTTTTATACATAACCGATCCCACTATACTCACAGAGTAAAATAACAATAGAAGTTGAATGATAAATCCCTAGAAGTCGTTGATGTGGAGGAGATCCTCAAATTGAAAAAAACAATAGCAAATATCTAATGCCTTTGCAGGTTTTTCCACACCAACTAAAACCACGATATTTCTAAACTACACTGAGATTTACAAAGAATGAGGTGTAAAACCACAAGTAAAGGTAAGAGAATTGGGTCGAGGGAGAAACTTGAACATGGAAGAAATGAAGTGATAAGGATTCACATGTAACCTACCACACAATTCTCTTATCGCACTTTGATATAATGGAAGAGCACCTAGTTCGAGCAAGGCCACACAACTAGTGTTAAGGGAAGGCTACACACCTTGGATCAAAATTAAGCAAGGAAGGAATACACCTACTCTAATGCCATGTCAAACACACATAAAAGTAATAGGTAGTATTTATACAAATCGTGGGATATATTCTATTCACAAGATATACTTATTAATACAATTTTATTGAGCCTTAGTTTTCTTCTTCCAATAGGCCTCTTGGACTTCCCATAACTTTCAGCATTCAGTTGAGGCTATTCTCCTTCCTCTAAAGGCTTGAATTTAAGTCAAGTTTGGATAACCCAAGAGGATTATGCTTCCAACATTTTAATAGTGATGATTAGTCAACCTATATTGGAAAAATATTCTCACCATTCATTGAAAATTAAATAATCATAATTTTTGTCATCTTTTAACTTGGGTTGTTGGGATAAATTTTATCCTACTTTCCCTATTTAATTCTTTGATGTGACATGTTAAGGTTATAACGAGTATTTATTGTAATGGCTTCAAGGAGAAAAATGCATAATAGATAATATAACAACAACACAATTTTCCACTCTAAGCCATCACCCGCTTACATTTGGCACCTTAAAATGGAGGATACCAAGCCTTCTAAACTTGGCTTCATTACCGTTGGCTTGATGGGGCCTAGAACCAGGGTTAGATATGGCTACACAAACCAACAAAACACACTATTACTGACCCTTTTGGCAACGATCTGTTGTGCAGACTGAAGTCTCACCCGAGGCAATATAGGGGGATGCTAAAACTAGGTTTCTATATCCATAGGTAAATTGGAGTGTGGATTTAGGGTTTCTCTTCATCTTAAAACTTGACAAAGCTTCACGGAACCAGTTAATTCTAAAGTCGTAGTCCAACACTTCTATTGAACCAACTTGCAGACTGTGTGATCTTACTTTAACAAACATAAAACAACATTAATAACCATAAAAAAGACTTCGTGATGCAATTATAAGTAAAACCACATAGATAACATAAAATGCAAGTAAAGCAACTAGATAAACTCAAAACATGGATATGTCTTCATGAGTATTTTATTAATGCTTAGATCTTATCAATACAATCAGTTCCACCCTGCGCACTCAGCTGCAAGGTTCCTAAGGTCTCCGTGCACTCAATTGCAGGAGCCTTTTCTATAATCCAAACCATAGAAAACATACTCAAAATAATCTTACATCCAGGTGCATTCTATGATCTAAGTATAACATCTCTTCAAGACTATCCTATAGTCCTCATATAGTCTTTAAATTTTTAGTACCATGGTCTGAAAACCATGGGCAAAGCTCAACGTATAAAAAATATTTCGATTATTTTACAAAATAAGGGGATTTGACCAAACTCAAAGCCCCTAAGAATCTAACTTAACATTGTGTTGCATGCTTCGTTCCGCGATCTGTAGATTCTTTCTCGAAATATTTCATTTGAGGGCTACTCTGTCCAACAGGTCCGTAGCACAAAACTGTGACTCGTCCCGAGTCACTCTGCTGGTGCGCCTTCGATATTTTCTTTGATTCTGCTCAAGGAATCCTTCAGAGATGGAACTTATTTGGTGCACTACTATTCAACTTCAAGAATTTCGGTCATCAATGTATTAGTAGCTAGCCCGACAATTTTGGCAGAAATATCCTTTTGCGTCTAGCGCAGTCCCTTCAGTTGCTTCTTTACAATTAGTGAGATATGATTGGCTTCAGCTTCCCATGGCTTTGTCCTAGCTATGATGAGTTATTATTTTCTGTGCAGCTCATCGATATCTTCCTACAAAAATTTACCCTCTTGGAGATGGGCATATCACTGTATTGGTGCTAGAGTATTTGCGATGACATTAATGTGGGCCATCTATGATAACTTCTCACGAAATTCCTGCTCAATCTTCTGCACCTGAGGGTCCTCCTAAAGTGAGGCCCATATATCCATGACATCTTCAAATACATGTGTGCACTCATAGACAGTGGATTCAATCTGTTCATTGGCAGCCATGAGCTCCACTACGCGTTGCTCCTGGACCTCTTGTGGAGTGGCGAGATGCAATTGCATCTGTAGCTCGACTATCTTCAATTTCATTTCGAGCCGCACCTAGTTGACTTCAACCATAGATTCCTTTACTTCCAGGGCGAGATTTTCCAATTTTTCCTATGAGGCAGCTGCAACCTGAATATTTAGCTGAGGTAGGTCACTGCAAGCCTTGGAGATGGCTTCCTCCAACTTCTATCGTTGCGCAGTCTCTGCATCGCGCTCTTGTATGAACAACTATTTTCCCTCATCCATACTTTTTAATTCCTGCTTAACATCTAGAATAACCAATAGGGCGTGCTTCTCTTTGATTTTCAATTTGTCAATAAGGCCCCGGTGGAATGCGTGCAATGTTTGTAGAGGAAATGCAACAAGGTTAAGCCTTGTGTTATGCCAATGTACTTCCTACTTCATTTTCTTTGTAGTATAAAAAAATAATGTCCCTGCAGGGATCGAAATGACACGGGGATCAGTTTTATTGTCCAGTTTGTGCTCTGCTATTTTTTCACCTATTGATGCCTTGCTCGCTTGAGCCATGCTTGCTTGAAGCCCGCTCGCCTGACTCATGCTCTCTTGTATTGCGCTCATCTACACATGAAACTCCTTGAGGCCCTGATGGACCTCCGCCAGTACCTTATTATACTGGTGCTTAATGTTATCCAAAATATTTTCAGTGACATACCGAACAGTGTCTCCTATCTCATCAAGGGCCCCCTTAGTGAGGACCATTTTCTTTGGGCCAACAGACTTACTAGACTTCGTTTTCTTACGTGCGCCGCTGCTCTATGGTTCTTGCATTTTAGTAATAAAATGGGAGGGGTGTTACACAACATTTTTCACTGTCCCTGCAATCCCCAACTCGCACATTAGAGGGTCATTTCTGTGACCAATAAGCTGTGTCATCCTTTGCAAAAACCATCCTTGCATCCCTTTTGATGAAAGCAACATTTTTCTTGTTGACATTTCCCTAATCAGAGCTGTGAAAATCCCTATTTTTTCCTTGGCACGAGTAGCCCGTTACACCCTCGTGCACACCAGGAAATTTAACACTAAGCCCATGGCAGGTGGCACTCTGTGCCAGTTACAAACCCGCACCAAGTTGTTTATGGAATGTTTTTTAAAAATAGAGGCGGATGTTCTATTCCAACCACTTGGGGGATGAGTCATTGGGAGTGGTTTAACTGAAACAACCACGGAATCCTTCCTTTAGTTAGTAGTTTCCACCTCCCTTGGAACTCTCCTAAAGGATAGGACCCTCTCCCACCTTTGTAGGGATCCCAACCTCCTCTTTTTCCTCTATATAAGAAACTGTCTCCTTTAGTAGAAGCTAGCTGAACAAATTATAGTTGAACGACTGAATAGCTGAACTAGGAGAATTATACTATAGCTAAGCTGCTAGAGAAGATAGAGTAAGAAAGATTGTGTTGAGAGAGCTCAAGTCGATGACTTCTGAGAGAGCTTGAGTTTGAATTCCCTGACCAATAGTTGAGACGCGCTTCTTCTGAACCCCGTTGGAGGAGACTGCGACGTCAAAGCATCGATTGTACTCTTCCTTCTACTCATTAATATACATGACTACTGTTTGGTTCCACTATTGTGTTACAATGTTTATTTGATACAATATGTTTAGCCCTCTTTGACTGGCTAATAGTTGTGAATGAAACTATTCTATTATATTTTGTTCTTGTTATTTTTCCTATGTGCAGGTATCTGAGCGTGACAACGAACCGATTGTGATTTTCCAAGGCGGGAGCAAGAGGCCACTACTCTTTCTGCAACATCAACAACGTTGGATTCAAGGCAGACCAATCTACCGTGACTTTTGTTCATTCGTTAACTAGGAAGCAACAATTTAGTGTGTCCTTTTGTTACTAGACCCACCCTAGGGCTAGAGGGATCGTCTCTATCCGCAGAGAGGATTTACCTTCATAAAAAATTGGCGACTCCGTTGGGGATCAGTGCGAGTTTTTTGTGTCATCCTGTTGGGTCGGTTTCAATTATTGGTTTTATCTATCTTTTTCTGGTTTGTTTGTTGAGTTTCCATTCTCTGTTCAGCTCTAGAGAGTTAAGGTTGACCTCTGCTCATTAGGTTAGGGTTTTTCCACTTTTCCCATAGGCTTCTAGCTTGGTGCATTTTTTCTCTGGACAGTCGTGCCGATTGGCGCAGGTTGCTCTTTTAGCACTCGTGCAAACCTCTGTATGGCGCGAATTACAACCTTACTGTCGCACTAACCCCTGTAGGTTTTGGTCTGACCTCCCTAATGCGTAATTTGGTAATTTTTTCTTGTCTCTTGGTTATTTTTGAGTGTGTTTAAGCCTTTACAGACTGTGTTAACTACTGTAGACTTCTTTCCCTCAGTCGTTTGTCCATTTTCTTGTCGGTGTCATTTAATACCTTAGGGTTTCAAGGTGTTCTTTCACACCGACCCTTCTGTTCAGGAATAAGCCTCTTTGGTTGTTATTAGTCTCGTTGCAGGTTTTTAGACTAAGTTTTCTTGATCCTTTTGTTTTTTTGATTGCATGGTCTTTTCATTTTTTGATTAGTCCTTCTTCTTCAAGAATTTGAGCTTTGATTTCTTTGCTTGTTTGGATCGTTTTGAGAACTCTATTTCTCGTTTGAAATTTTGTTCCATTAGCTTGCATGTTTTTGTGTCTGTTTCGCTTTGGTTGAGTCATTAAATTTCAAAACCGTACATTCGCAAAACTCAAACTAGTGTTTATTTTGTTTTCCATTGAATTAGTACAATGTGTGCTTCATTTCATTGAAAATCCAAAAATCAAAAAATATCTTTACATTCTTTTGTTTCATCGAAAAGTGAAACGTTCCTTTACATAACTAGCATTTCTCAATCTAGGAAGGAAATTCGTTTTCAATTGATTGCATTAAGGGCATTAGAAGTTTCTTTGCATGTTTTCTTTGTTTGCTTGTTTGAAATATTTATATCCTTCTTATAACTAGAATTCATCGAATTGAAATGGTGTTCATTTGCATATAGTTTGCATCTAAGAATTTTAGCTATAAATTCGATACGGCCTGGAAATCGAAACATAATTCAAGATTAACTTTAAAATTTACTCAATGAAACTAAGGAAACATTGGAACCTAACGAAACATTTCTAATGGTCTAGGCTAGAGACGTGTTCCGACGTCTTAAAACCTAGCAGTTTTCACTCACCTTCTAGCTTCAGACAGTGCTAGCACGGACTTGTGCTCCCCGTACCGTCACGTATATAAAGGGAGACCCCTCTAGGTTGCAATCCTTTTATCCATAGGAAGCCGAGTCTTCTGCCTTGTAACCGTGATACACCGCACACAACATTCGAGGAGACTACCTACATGTACATCAAGTCCTTGGTCATTTCTGTTTCATTTGATCACCAAGGTGTATATGGCAGCTCACGGAAACCTGGTACACCCTCTTGCTTAGAATTCCTGGGAAGTCATTTCGATCTTTTCTTGACTCTTTACATAAGAGAAGAGATCATCGAGCACTTGTCCTTTCAGGCTCATTTCAAATTGAAAGTGACTAGAGTCATCTTTTTCCTGTTTCTCGACTCTTAAAACATGAAACAATGAATTTTGGTTTCAGTGTTATAAAATTAATCACCTACGATCACACGCCCATTAAAAGTTTGTTACTTAGTCTGATTGATTTCCTTGGTTCTTGATTTTGGTACCTTCGATTGGTTATCTCTTTTCCTTCCTGTTCCGATTTACAGTCAAAGTGGCAGAACATCCAGTTTCATCATCCTCACTGCCACCTAGTGGTAGTTCTTTTCCAGACACTTCTTTCGAAACCGCTCGATCCACTAGGTCTGTCGAGTTCTCGCAGCCTATTCTTCCATCTATCTAGCCCCTTGCTACTCGGTCCCCACTTGAAAAACCAGTTGAAATCAATTGGCCTCCTTCAAGTGCTTGGTCCGATTTTGGGGAAGAAGGGGAATTTCCTCCTCTTATGTCTGGATCGTTCTTTCATTGCTGTTGCAACACCTCCTAGTCCCCATAGTCTTTTCGAAGATCTTACAAGAGACTCAGATATGGATTCCTCCGGTTCTATTGGAGAAGATCAACTCTTTTCTGAAGATATTTCTCATGCCTCTGTCCAATCTTCTTTGCCTTCGGTATCAGTTCCAGCTGGATATAGGTCTCTAAGTCAGATTATGTCTAGTGTTGCATCCATTGCACAATCCAACACAGTAACTCCTCCTCGGATTTCAGTCCAATATTCGTCAGTACCGTTACCTTCGATGTCAGATCCATCGGTTACTGTTACATATGTTCCAGTCCAACCTACAGTCTGTGTGGCTTCTAGTTCATTTTCCACTACTCTGGTGATTCCTGGCGGTTTCACTTTTGAAAAATATCTGTTGTTTGTTCAGCAGTAGAATTCTCAGAGTTCTCAGCAGTCTCAGGCTCCTAGAGATCCTCTTTTTCATTACTATGATGTTGTTTCTAATCTTGTATATGTATATCTGCACCATTATGATGAGCGTGGAAATCCAGTTTATATGCCTCCTATAGATCCTTATTAGGCTGTTTATGATCCTTATCAATCTGTTACTCATCTGGGACCTAATTTTCTTGTGCAACCCTCTGGCTTACAAGGACAACCCTCTCAGGGACAACCTTCAGCTCAGAAGGGCCCTACTTTCGGTTCACAGGGACAACCATATGGTCCACAAGGCCAACCTTTACAAGGAAAATATTTGGTCCAACATGGACAATGCTCTGGTCCCTTGGGTCAACCTCTGAATCAACCCAGATCATATTTTGGTCCTGGGGGGCAAGTTTATCCGTCATAGGGACAACTTGTTGCACCTCAATCACAACCGCACTTTCAGTATGACCCAAATATTGTGCAACCAGGACAACCCTTTGGTCCTTCTTCGGGTCAACCTGGTCATTAGGGACAACCTAGTCCGTCGCAACCATTAGGCCAACCTTTCCCACAAGACCAACCTGGTGGCCGTCAACAACCAGTTCAGCCAGTTCAAAAACCGTCGCAACCTGCCCACCAGTAGATTCCTTCGTTTCCGCAGCTGGTTTTACCTGTTTATCCTGCTCAACAGCCTTCTCAACCTACTCCACAAGGTCCACCTGTGCAACCGCAGGGTATTTATTACCCTCAAGTTTCCTATCAACCGTTATATAATGCACCCCAAATTTCGTACCCTCAAAATCAACCAGTATATCGTGCACCTCAGATTCCTTACCCTCAAAATCAACCTATGTATCAGCAACCTCAAATTTATACTTAAATTCTACAACATAATCCTTCTGCTACTCAGCAAGGACCTCAGCGGTATGCTTCGACTCAATATTCTGGTCCTCAATCTCAGTATCAACCGAATTATCCTGTTTTTAATCCCTATGATCCGAATCCTTCGAGACAGAATATATGGGGACAGAATATTGCTCAGAATCGGTGGAATGTACATACAGGTCCTTATCAAAGACCTCCAATGACTTTCAATACCCAGTTACCGTTTCTCGCTATGTTGGAATTACCCGATGTGTCGAAGTTGACAAATGATCCTATTCTTCATAATCCATAATGGCCTCTGGTTTCGACCAAGATTCCTGGTGATTGTCCCAAATTTGAGGGTAAACCTAGTGAAGACCCCCAAATTCATGTTATGACTTACCATTTGTGGTGTTCTTCTAATTCTTGGGTTGACGATTCTATTCGTCTCCTTTTTTTCCAGCGAACTCTTACTGGTGCCATTGCAAAGTGGTACATTGAGCTCTCTCATGGAGTTTTCCAAGATTTCAATTCTTTGGCCATGGCATTCCTTACACATTTTCAATTACCAATCCGCTATGAGACCGGGCCGCATCTCCTCACTTCATTGAAATAGGACCGAGATACTCATATCTCGGATCATATTCATGAGTGGCAGTGTCGTCGTCATATTATCAAATTTGAGATACTTGATCAGCTTATAACTCATTGGTTCACGACCTCTTTTGTCAATCAAATTGCCAAAGATATTGCTATGGGGGCATGTGTGACTGAGGAACAAGCCATTTCTTACGCCCAATACTTTGATCTCGTATATTCTCAGTATAGCGCATTATACGATATCTTGATGCTCCTCGACCTAGAACTTCTAAACCGCCAACGACTCCATCTGTTGATGGTATTATTGGTTCCGTATCGCAAACTTCTCAGAAGTCTCCTTCATCTAACTCTGGGAAGCAAAAGTTTACTTCTTCCAATAATGTAGCTTCTCGCTCAGCTCCGAATTTTGGCACACCCGTAGAAATGAATGCTGTTCAGGCCAATCCTAAAGATAACACTTCTAAAGGTAAGAAGAAGGGTAAAGGTAAGGCTAAAATCGATACCCTGAAATAGGATTCTCCAAAACCTCGTTCTGCTGATAGTTCTCAACGTAAACCAAAGTATCCTTGTTTGATTTGTGATGATGAGCAGTTCACCAAGGACTGTCCTTGATGGTCTGAAGTGAGTCGATTGCTTAAAGGCACCCAAGGAGCTACGTATGTTCTTAAATAACCTTTCCCTCAGCAGACTCAGATGGTAGAACACCCTCAGTCCTCTGCTCCATCTGGTTCGCAAGTGTTCATGATGAACGGTTCTGCACCCATTTCTATTGCTACTCGATCGAAAGATTATTCTGGTTCACGTCAGGCAGCGGAGAAAGAGATCGCTGATGGTCCTCCTCCTCCTCCTATTTCTGGTCCTCCTCCTCCTCCTATTTCTGGCCCTCTTGAGATTGAATGGCCTAGCACTGAATCTGTTGTGCGACCACCTTACAAAGGTGTGCTCCGTAATTCTTTGTATAATCCTAACGCCCGTGCCGCTCAGCATTACAATATTGTTGAGGATTTAGCTCTGGCGCCATATACAATGTCTGTGTTAGAAGTACTTCAGAGTTTTCATTCGCAACAGAAATCTTTGCTATCCACGATAGGTGGGATTGATCTTGCCGATACTAGCTTTCTTGCTTTAGATTTAGAGAATTTCGTCACGCGACTCCCGCAACAAATTGTGCTCATCATTCAAGTTGGTATAAATGGTTTGAATATTCACCGGGCCATCATGGATGAGGGTGTATCCACCTATGTTATGTTATCTACTTGTTGGAAAGCCATTGGTTCTCTAACTCTTACCTCATCACCCAATGCCCTTGAAGCATTTGATGGAAGAGAATCTAAACCTCTTGGTGTTCTCGCTAGTTTTTCGATCATGTTAGAAGCGAATACAATCAATGTTGAGGTCGAAGTCGTTGATGCAAAACTCAATTATAATCTTCTCCTCGGATGCAGTTGGACTCACGCCATGTTGTGAGTTCCGTCCACTCTCTTTCATGTTCTGAAGTTCCCGCACGAAGGAAAGATTATTACTGTTGATCAATTGTCTTTTTTCACTTCTTCTTCCGAGAACAATGTTTTGTATGTGGAAAAAATTCCTACTCTCTACAAGAGCATGAGGCCAAGCCTTTTCAAGGATCCTGCTCTCATTGGTGTTTTCCCACTTCCACCACCGAATACTCTTTAGGTCAACATGATTTCTCGAACCGATGACCCCTGGGTTATCCCTTCTCCTAACTAGATCGATTCGTTTGGGGATTCGATGCCTTTGAGTCTGATTGAAATTGATTATTGTGAACTCATTACTGCATCGCACACTCCGTCCTTTGATTATGCTCCTTCAAGCATAACCCTTGAAATCTATTCTCAATCTCCTTGGCTTGGTGATTTTGATTCACTGGATCCTTTGAAAGAAGTGTTTCCTTTTGATGAGGTTATCGTGGAAACCTTGTCTCTCGACGATCTGCCGTGGGATGATGGTCATCATCGTTCCTCGTTTCTACCAAGCCTTGGAGCCATGTCTACTTGTCTTGAGCATTTTTCCTCTAGGTTCCTTCTCCTCCGATTCAAATACCTGTTCAGGTCCATGAAGTTTTTTCGGAAGGTAACTTGAGTAACATCACTCAGGCGATGCATATCGACATTTCCATTAAACCGGGAATCGTTGAGAAAATCCATATTGGGGTTACTTGTTCTTTGGATGAAGTGCAAGTCTATACTAGCCTTTTTCGCAAATTCCATGATGTCTTTGCATGGTCCTATGAAGAAATGCCCATAATTGATCCTAGTATCGTGGTACATGAGATTCCTACTTACCCCGGTTCAAAAATTGTCCATCAACATCTTCGTCCGGTGCATCCTAGGAAAGCTATTGCCATTAAGGCAAAATTGGAAAAGATTCTCAAAGCTGGTTTCATTTATCTAATTCCCTTGACAGAATAGGTTTCTAATATTGTTCCTGTAGACAAGAAACAGGGCACTATTCATGTCTGTGTTGACTATCGAGATATATAATCGAGATTTTCCTAAGGATAATTATCCTACTCCTTTCATCGATCAAATCATTGACGACTATGCCAAGAGTGATATTTTTTCCCTTATGGACGGTTTTTCAAGTTATAATCAGATCAACATTCTACCGACTGATCAACACAAGACTGCTTTCATCTGTCCTTGGGGTACCTTTGCAAATAAGAAGCTTCCCTTTGGTTTGAAGAATGTCAGGTCACATTTCAGTGTGTGATGTCTTATTCCTTTCATGATATTCGTCACATTTTTCAGCCTAATCTGGATGACCTTTCGGCTCATTCAGCTAAGAGTAGAGACCATCCTGCCCATCTTCGTTAGATTTTTCTTCGTTGTAGACACTATAACCTTCGGCTTAATCCACAAAAATGTGTCTTCTGCATTGATTCCGGTAGACTCTTAGGGTTTATCATTTCCAAAGATGGAATTCTCCTAGATTCTCTCAAGGTTGAGTCTATTATCAATCTCCCCTCTTCTTCCTCATTGCATCAGTTGCAGAGTTTACAAGGGAAAGCTAATTGTCTTTGTTGTTTTATACCTAACTATTCCGAAGTAGCTAAAGGGTTCACATGATTGTTAAATCAGGGCGTTCCTTTTTACTGGGATGGGATTGCTTAGAAATATTTCGATGCGTTGAAAAAATTGTTGGTCAATGCTCCTCTCCTGCGCCCTCCAGATTATCATCGTGATTTTTCCCTTTATTTGGCTACCGCTTTTAGCACAATTGCCATGTTTTTGGTATAGGACGATGATGACGGTCATGAGCATGTTATTTATTACTTGTCCTGTGACCTTCTCGACCCCGAAATGCTTTATGCCCACGTCGAGAAGTTAGCGTTGGCTGTTGTTCATGATGTTCAACATTTTCGTCATTATATTCTTTTGCGTACAGTGACGGTGATTTCTGAATGCAACCCCATGACTTACATATTGTCTCGATAATTGCTGGGGGTAAAATACTCAAAGTGGATTGTCATCCTCCAAGAGTTTGATTTGGAATTTACTGTTGCCAAATCTAAGAAACCATTAGTCTTTGCTGATTTACTTTGTTCTCTCCCTTCCGACTCCGCTCCTTCTCGTTCTAAGGACTTTATTCCAGATGATTCAATTTTCTTGATTAGCACCCTCAATCCATGGTACGGTGATATCATCATCTATCTCCAAACTTAATCTTTTTGATCTGAGTTGATGAAGGATGCCCGCCGACGCATCCGCCATCAGTCACAACCTTACCGTATAGTTGGAGATACTCTCTATCGTATTGGAGTAGATTCCATACTCTGACGATGTTTGACTCTTGAGGAAGCTGAGAAAGCTCTGAATGATTGTCACAGTGGCGCCTTTGGTGGTCACATGTTTGGTTATGCTACTGCACAGAAGATTCTTCGTGCCGATTATTTTTTGCCTTCTATTTTTAAAGACTGTATTGTCGCAGTTCGTAAATGCCATGATTGCCAAATTTATCAATGCAAGATGCGTGCGCCACCCGTTCTTCTTCATCCTGTCATTACCGTCAGTCCCTTTGCAAAATGGGGCATCGATTTTATGATGTGTAACCCTCACTCGGCCGGGGGTCATGCTTATATTATCGTAGCCATGGACTAATTCACCAAATGGGCCGAAGAAATGCCTACACTTGCCACTGATGGTAAGACAACTGATCAGTTCATATTCAATCACATTATTGCTAGGTTTGGTGTCCTTCAAGCCATCGTTACCGATCATGGTTCCCACTTTCGGCATTATATGGTGGCGGAGTTTACTTCTGAGTTGGGTCTGCATCATGACAGCTCAACGCCGTACTACCCTCAAGCCAATGGCCAGGTTGAAGCTATGAACAAAGTTCTTGTCACGATGCTTCAACGTACGATTTGGATCCACAAATCAAATTGGAATCTCATGTTATTTTTGGCTCTCTGGGTGTACTAAACCTCAATGAAGAACGCAACCAGGTTTACTCCTTTCCAGTTGGTTTATGGCCTGGAAGCTACTGTCTCGATTGAATGTAAAATACCTTCGCTCAAGTTTGCTGTTGAATTACTGCCGAATACTTCACTAGAAGAAGAGCGTCTCCTTTATTTATAAAGGCTGGATGAAACCCGCCGCTTTGCTGCTCTCATTATCGAATCATAGAAAAAGTGGGTCAAAGATCATTTTGATCAATTAGTTTCCCCTCGTTCTTTCATTGAAGGAGATCTCATCCTCCTATATGACCAAGATCTTGATAAGCTGGGGGCAGGAAAATTTCAACCGATGTGGCATGGGCCCTACATCATTAAACATGTGTTGCAGAATGGGGCCTATGAGCTAATTGACTACAAAGGTCATCCTCTTGAACAACCCATAAATGGGTTGTATCTCAAAAAATATTATGCGTGAGTCATTCATGCGTAATAGGTGTACATAGGTGTTGTTTTCATTTTTGTACATGTTTTCTGATTTGGTGTGCTTTTTGAGCATTTTCCTGCTTATTGGTTCTTTCTTATTGTGCATATTTCTATTACCCCTTATGCCAGTTTTGCGGATGGTGCTTCTCGCAGTACCAAGAATTTGTCTTCGGCAACCTGGGTAATTTATGATCCTGATGGTGAGTTGATAGATCTGTAAGGTATTTGTCTAGGATGAACTACAAACAATGTCGCTGAATATAGCGTTGTCATTGATCTATTAAATGAGAAAATCAACCTCAGCATACACGCATTGCTTGTAAATCTAGATTCACAGCTTGTTGTTCTACAACTCAATAATCATTATTCAGTTAGAAATCCGCACATTCTGAGATTGTATTTACGTATTCATTTGTTTGAAAGACATTTTGATTTGATTACCTATCAACATATTCCTAGATGAATGAACACATTAACTGATATAGTGGTTGACATTGTATTAGATAGACATTTTCATAATTTGTAAAAGAATCATCATATGTAAAAGATCCATGTAGGGAAATAGATGTGTATATATATATTGCATGTTTGAAACTGTGTGCATCATAACTTCAAAAAATACATGTGTGTTTATGTTACATCCTGAGACGTCATGTCTCTAAAAAATATGTAGATAAAATAAAACCTAGGTGTCTAATCAACATGGTGCTCATGATAACATGTCATGACCTGTACTAGCTGCCTCAGCAAGCAGTGAATTCGGCTGTGCACCCCTATGGTATGTCTCTGGTAGGCGCGAGGAACATCATCAAAATGTGCATAATCTGGGACTCCTCGTGTGATCCCCTCTATGTTGTGCACTATCTCATCTTCCTTGCCACCCTCGCCTTGAGGGTCGAAATCGCGAGGGATTTGCCTCACTATCAGTGACATATCAGTAGGACTCTCTGGGCCAATGTCTGCAATTAGATGGATTTAATGTGAGAACATGCATAAATAAAAAATCACAATAATCATAAAACTTTAAAAATGAGTCTCACCCAAATCTTCTCCCTCCGAGAGTGGGAGGTCCAGATCATTAGTGAAATCTGTGCCAGAATAGGGCCATTCCTCCATGAAAATCAGTTGTCAATGGAGCCAATCAAAGAATTCTGGTCTCCAGGACATCTGCTAGCCGCCCCCTTCCCTTGGCATCATATCTGCCCATTGAGCCATCTGTGGTTCTCTTGCTGGTGGTGTCGGAACTATAACCTCCTGTCGCTGAAAAATGGGTAGTCATTCCAAGAAGAACAATACCAGAATAGATCCATAACCAAATTGTTTCAATTTGGTCTTCTTGAATTTTTTTAATGGGCACTTCATGTTTATGGTCACGACCTCTTCCCAGTGGTAGATGGTCGGTGCCATGCAGTCTACAACAAGAAGCAACTGTGTCTTTGTTGCTTCATGCAGTGCTTGTGATCCCACAGCCCGTGTGATGGTATGCAATACCACGCGTAGTGTCAAATCTGGGATAGTTTGTATATCAAATTTCCCACTACCTGAACCCTTCCATGCTCCTCGACATAATCTGTCTATCACCATGGTCATGTTTTCCATGCAGGGCCGGGTGCCAGTTAGGAGTGGTGCTGCACCCTTCCGCGATAATCCTGTGATGAAGTACACGTCAGAGACATCAATCTAAAATTCTTGATCCCAAAGGATGAAATTATCTTGGTTTTCATCCCATATACTGATCAGATATTGTAGCAATTCTGGTTGGGCTTGGAGACATGGTGTTAGGAAGAACTTTTTCAAACCACAGTTTCTGAGGGCTTCCATGACTCCCTCATTTTCCATGGCTAGCTCATCTTCTTCGCTATGTTCCCATTCTTTCCATTCAATAACCATTTTGCCTCTTTCTACTGCAAACACATTCATATGAGTGGTATTAGTCAATTTTAACCCTTAAATATGTAAAAAATTGGGGCATTTGATGCATATTTTTTTCTAGAAATGGTTTGCGCCATTAGCGCGACTGTTTTGAAAAAAATCGCGCCAATGGGCATGCCCTAGTGTTAAAAATCGAGCGGTTGGCGAGACTCCGTGCCTAAAACCCGTGCCAACCGTGAAGCCTTAATTTTTAAATTTTCTCCCCCAAAAATTGAAATTGATAATTGCAGGAAGCAAGAAATGACTTAAAGTGATGAGAGGGATCTCAGCTCTTACTTGGAGTTGATGGATTTGCGGTTGATCTGCTGGATTGGCCGCTATCTTCGCTGCAAGATTGCATAGTGAAATGGGTAGCTATTGCTCCACAAGAGGTAAAAAGTGAAAAATAATTATTTTTACCATTTTTGGCATTTTATAACTTTTTCACAACCCTAATTAGGTTTTAAGGCATGTTTTTCGATTATTTTTATATTATTTTCGAGAAATAGGTTTTGCACATGACTCTTGTGCAGCAACAGGTTTTTCATGTGACAATGATGAAGTAACGAGTTATATTTTATAATTTTTCGGACTCGGTAAAAACACGAAAAAGTCACTACTGGAGTCATCTTTTTGCTCTTTCTGACTCTCTAAAATTCAAAATATTGCCGAGATTCCTGTCGTTTTGAACTTGTTAAATGGCTGTGAAACGATATCTACCTAGTATACGTTTAACCCTTTTTTGGGCTAGAATGGATTATTTACGAAAAAGGAATACCTTAGTCTATCATGACTAAGAGGTTCTCTTAGACACAATTTTCTACCTTTTCGGATCTGTGAGACTACCTACGAAAAGGAACTGCTGGAGTTTTATTTTCTGCCTTCTTTTCAAACTCTCTAAACATGAAAAGATCCTGAGTTCTCCCTTTGTGAGACTCGTTAAACCCTGATGACATCAGAATTCATCACCATGACGTTATTTCGAGTTCCTCCTTCTTAGGGCTCGTAAAATGTACTAGGTTGGATTTGTCCGAAGGACAAACTTACAGTACAAGCATATGCTATCCCCTTTAAGCTTGTTTTAAAAAATAATTGGGGTACTTGCCAGAAATGGTGGGGGAAAATGGAACCAAGTCTTAGTTATGTTGGCAGTATGTCGCTCTTGAACATGGCACTTGTCTGCATTTGTGTCGGGTTGGGGACATCTCATTTCATCATTATTTGCCTTCATGGGTTTGGGTAATCTCTTTTGACCTCTCATCTGCTCTTTGCCATGTCATTATGACCTCAGATCCTTTGATGTCAAATACTGCCAATTCCAATGTCGTGGTGTTGATATGTTCAAGAGAAGTTTGCCTCTTTAGTTGTCAACCTTCCTCTGATCTCCTGTTGGTCCTGATCCACTTTCATCATGTTCCTCTATCTCATGTCAATGATGTGGGAAACATTATGGCCCTCCTTCAACTAGGTCACTTCCTGTCGACTTCAACACATTATCTAGGAATTTGACTTAGAGACTCCCTTCTGGTACCTTGGGGCCTGCATGCCTCAATGGCAGGTTTTTCGCATTCAACACAAGGTTCACATCATTGGCCTTCGATCGAGTGATTCTGCAGATGTTCGACGTCAAATCATTTTTCACATTCTATAGATTGTACCTTTTGTACCTTGAGGGCCATCATCATCCTTGATGGTTTCTCTCGCGTCTGTTAACAACTTTCATAATTGGCTGGTAATCAGACGATTTTCCTGCATGTTCGAGTTCAGATCATACATTCGCATGCTCGAAATTGTACTTGTTTATGTGGAGATGGAGCACAAGACCCTGGATTTTGTCTTATAAATTCCAAGCTACGGATTTTTGTGGATTATTATGAATTATTGCACGACTCTCTTGATTGGATGACTGCGACCATACCTGAGTCTATTTATTGATCCTTCTTGATGGATGGCTGTGTCCATACCTCGAATCTCAGTTTTTTTATATCCTATTATGGATGGCTGCACCCATGCCACATGATTCATGTATCATAGGTATCAGTTGTATTTGTAATTGTAGGTCTTCCGACAACGGTGTTTGGTTCAAATGCGTTCTCATAAAGCACTTCACCCCTCCCTCTCTCTTAGACTCTATGCTTTAGGGGGAATCTGTTACACAAAATTTTGTCACTGTCCCTGCAATCCCCAATTCACACATTAGAGGGTTGTTTTTGTGACCAATAAGTAGTGTAATTCTTTGAAAAAACCATCCTTGCATCCCTTTTGATGAAAGCAACATTTTTCTTGTTGACATTTCCCTAAGAAGAGCTGTGAAAATCCCTATTTTTGCCTTGGCGTGAGTAGCCCATTACACCCTCGCGTCGACCACGAAATTTAACTTTGAGCCCGCACCAGGTGGTGCTCTGTGCCAGTTAGACACCCGCGCCAAGCTGTTTATGGAATGTTTTTAAAAAATAGAGGCGGAGGTTGTATTCCAAGCACCTTGGGGATGAGTCATTGGGAGTGGTTTAACTGAAACAACCACAGACTCCTTCCTTTAGTTAGTATTTTCCAGCTCCCTTGGAACTCTCCTAAAGGATAGGACCCTCTCCCACCTTTGTAGGGATCCCAACCTCCTCGTTTTCCTCTATATAAGAAACTATATCCTTTAGTAGAAGCTAGATGAACAAATTATAGCTGAACTAGGAGAATTATACTATAGCTAAGCTAGTAGAGAAGATAGAGTAAGAAATATTGTGTTGAGAGAGCTCGAGTTGATGACTTCTGAGAGAGCTTGAGTCCAAATTCCCTGACCAACAGTTGAGACGCGCTTCGTTTGAACCTCGCTGGAGGAGACTGCGACGTCAAAGCATCAGTTGTACTCTTCCTTATACTCATTAATATACATGAATACTGTTTGGTTCCACTATTGTGTTATGATGTTTATTTGATACAATATGTTTAGCCCTCTTTGACTAGATAATAGTTGTGAATGAAACTATTCTATTATATGTTGTTCTTTTTCTTTGTCCTATGTGTAGGTACCTGAGCGTGACAATGAACGGATTGTGATTTTCCAAGGTGGGAGTGAGAGGCCACTACTCTTTCCGCAACATCAACAACGTTGGATTCAAGGTAGGCCAATATACTATTGTGTTATGATGTTTATTTGATACAATATGTTTAGCCCTCTTTTACTGGCTAATAGTTGTGAATGAAACTATTCTGTTATATGTTGTTCTTGTTCTTTGTCCTATGTGCAGGTATCTAAGCGTGACAGCAAATGGATTGTGATTTTCCAAGGCGGGAGCGAGAGGCCACTACTCTTTCTGCAACATCAATAGCGTTGGATTCAAGGTAGGCCAATCTACCATGTATTTTGTTCATTCATTAACTAGGAAGCAACATTTTAGCGTGTCTTTTGTTACTAGACCCACCCTAGGGCTAGAGGGATTGTCTCTGTCCGCAGAGAGGATTTACCTTCATAACAAGGGGGGATATGACGAATCCATATTTGTATCATCGTTGTGAGAATCACCCCCTCATGTGTCTGGAACCTTTGTCAATGTGTCCCACTCAGCTTAGTTTTTAGACTCGTTAGTTGTCATGAAGGATACATGCTTAGGCGGCTTGTCGGTGTCCTTCTTTCCTATTTGCGCACTAGTCATCGTGCCACTTGTACCTTCCTACTCTGTCTCCGTGCCTGTAATGGGTGGAGTTAGCTAGTCACTTGGCCAATTTCTTATTGCTACTGCAACATCTTCTTCTATCACCAGGTATGGCAGCTCATACCAGACCCCAACAAGGTCCTTCTTTGCCCGAATATGTACATGGTTTAATTTATTTTTTCAAGTCTGCGGCCTGCTAGTATTCTTTCAAAATACTTGGTAATAGCCGGGGATTTTGGCTGATAACTATGTGCAGAATCATGTCAAACCCGACCGAAAATATTGTGTTCACCATCGCCCGGGCTAACTCTTTTGAATACCACAACGAGCCATAGCGTGTAGCCTTGCAAAGATCTCGGTCTGCAGAGGAGAACTGTGAATCCTCGGGCTTCTTCCAGGCCATCAATGCTATTAAGAGAAAAATCCATGCCTAGTTCAACTACTTGCCCTCCTCTTGAGTTTCACGGCAGTCAGCTAAGAATTCATTACATATGTATCCCACCCAATTATATACAATGACCTTGTTGCACTTTGTAGCCAAAGACACCACTGACATGGAAACCTCCTCTGTGGGACACTTCTGCATGATTTTTCCTGCCAAAATATGTGCGAAAAAGCACACAAACCTATCAGAGATGGAGTTAATCGAGTAACCCCTGCTTCCTTTCGTTAGACTGTAATATTGCTTCCTTTGGTCTACTATCTTCTTGTCTTGATCCTTGCCCACAAATTATTCTACGGGGTCCAAGTCGAGAGAAGGAAGTGACGTGATCTTCCTTATCAAAATAGCATCAATGGGAATCCTCTTCCCCAGCCATAAGAAATAATTGTGCACTATGGCCAACAATTGGCACACACAAATTGTATTGATGATGCTTCGCCCGAAGTGTGGAACATATAACATTTTCAACAACCTTGCATCCTGGATACCAACCACTCACTTCATCGCTTCCAATCTTGTTGCTCTGGTAGCCTCATAGTAGGTGGATCATAGATACCGGCTTGTCTTGAACTACAAGTATTCGCTGTGATCGTTAAAATCCCAGTCCTCCATCTGCAGCTAGGGCACTTTCCCCAACAAATCCCCCTCAACCGGTACTTTGTTCAGTAGCAATGGCGTTAAAATATTGTATTTTATTGCATCCAAATAATTTGTGGGCTTCTTAGATATTTTACTTCCATGGCATAATATATGGAGATAGGTTCCACCTCCTCCACATCAATGTCCTTTATCTCCCCTCATGAAATTTCTTCCTCGTCTAAATATTCTAACCCGACAACCTGATTCTTCCGATATTGGGTCGCCTTAATCCTTTGCTCCTTTGGAATTTTCTTCCAGGGTGACGTTCTCGGTACTGGCTTCTTCGAATTTTTGGGTGGAGCTGCACTCGTATTGGTCTATTTCCTGGGCGACCTTAGCCCTGTGACATTGGATGGTGGTGTAACCATCATTGTTTTCATGAAACCTGGCCGAATTGTGTGCCCAAGCCCTGCTCTGATCAATTTATCTTTAAACATTTCAAATTTGTATTCCGACATACAGTGGATCACTCATCGCTCTTGTAGGCACAAAATATGAATTCTAATACTTAGAGTGCAAAGTGTTCGAATGTGGAGTAGGATTCCTGATTTATAGAAAAATTCAAATTCAAACTCCATGATATCCTTTAAATATGCCTAATAAATGCATATTTGGTGGCAGATCCACCCATATATGCTCATTAAATATGTCCCTCATGCTCCTTTTAATGACAAAGTCCTTTTCAAATCAATTGTTCATATTTTAACAGTCACTTTTTGGATGAGCTTCATCAGACTCATTCCTTTGGCGAAGTCCTGCCTCCCTCGATGCAGTTTCCTATAGCTTCACCATCTTTCCACATACTGGATAGTACCCTAACTGCGACGAAGCCACCCTTCAGCAAAATTATTTATAGTCCCATGCTCTCTTTCAACTGTGTAGAGCATTAAGACTCTTTTCTGGCCATATAGTCATTGCGAACCTCGACTAGGGACAGAGTCGTCCTAGTACAACTTCAATCTATTGTCATTGATATGTCCAAGAAAAAATTCTCCATTCACCTTTTCGAGATGAACTGTGCCCCCTTCCAAAACATGCCTGACATGTAAGGGCCTAGCTAATGCATTTGTAGCTTACCCAGGAACTTCATGAACTTGTTGTCATATACAAGAAATAAGTCCCCATATTTGAACTTATTTTCCTTAATATGCCTGTCATGCCAAGATTTTTCCCTCTCCTTCTGTAGCTATTGGTGTAACCCAATGATGAACCTATCTTCCTCCCGCGCAAGAAGTTGCTCCAATATCTGCTCCATAATATCGATGTTTGCCATATCTATAGTTGCTATGATGTAAAGAATAGGCACAATGTATTCCATTGGCATCACTACTTCCTGTCCATACATTAGCTTGAACAGAGTCCGACCTTTCAACTTCTTACAAGTAGTCCTGTATGCCCATAAAACTGCAGGAATATGCAGATCCCAGTCATCCCTATTGCCGTTACACACCTTCGTCAAATTGTTCTCCAATTTTTTTTTAAAGGCCTCAATCGTCCCATTTTCCTATGGGTGATATGGCGTGCTCTTCTGGTGATGCTTTCTGTATTCCGTAGTCAATGCTTCAATAGTGCTATTCAGGAAATGTGTACCTCTGTTTCTCATCAAGATCTTTGGGCAACCAAACCTTGACAAAATATTTTCAAAAATACACTTCGTCATTGTATTTGCACTACAATTTTTCACTAGCTATATCTCAGTCCATCAAGTGAGGTAATCTGTCGCAGTAATAATTAGTCCCATGAAGTCAATTTCCCATTTATCAAATGCTTGTAAAGTGACTTGAGGGTGCAGTGCCATTGCATCCTTTTGCGAAGGGTTACCAGTCCTTTGACAAACATCGCAAGCAGTACAATATTACTTTGAATCCTTATGCATCGTAGGCCACCACAGTCCAACTCGTAGAATCTTCTACGTAGTGGCCTTCCCTGCATAGTGACCTCTAGAAAATGCACCATGTGCTTCAACCAAAATACTATGTATTTCATACTCAGGAACATATCTTCACCAAATTTCATTAGCCCCATCTTGTAGAGATGTCCTGCGATTAGAGTAAAATTGGCTTCCTTTACTACCAAATATTTTTTCTGTTGAATAGTGTACTCCACAGGTTCAATTCCTGTAGTCAAAAACTGAATGATATCCAGAAAGTTTTCATCTGCAACCCGAATAGCTAACAACTGCGCATTAGGTAATCCTTCCTCAATATTTGTCGACTCTTCGCCTGTCTTGATCCTAGACAAATGATTGGGTCTGACATTCAACCGTCTAGGCTTAAAAATTACTTTGAAATCATACTCTTGGAACAAAAATAGCCATCAGAAAATATTCCCCCACACCACAGTCTTGTTTACCAAGTAATTCAAAGTAGAGTGGTCCATGAAAATTTTGAAGTGCGCACCTAATAGATAGTGTCTAAATTTTTGCAGCGCATATACCATAGCCAATACTTCGTGCTTTGTGGTGGAGTAGTTCATTTCCACATTAGACAACTTCCTGCTTGCAAAAGAAACAAGGTGATCTATATCGCATTTTCCTGGATGAACTAAGATAGCTCCCAAAGCTATGCAAGACGCGTTGACATGTACATGAAATTCCTTCTTCGAGTCTGAAAAAATAGAATAGGAAAAATTACCATATTTTCTTTCAGTACATCAAGGCTCTCTTGAAAATCACCACCCCAACAGAACTTAACATCTTTCTTCAATATTTTTTCCATTGGCGCAGTGATCTGTGCACATGTCTTGATAAATTTCCTATAATAACCTGTATTCCCAATTGCCATGCATAGCTTCTTCACATTTGTTAGTGGCTCCAAATTGATAATCACAACGATATTCATAGGGTCTACCATCAACCCCTGTTTGCAGAAAATATGCCCCAATAATATACCATATGGTACATAGAAAATACACTTCTTCAGGTTCAAGGAAATTTGATATTTCCTGTACGTATCAAACATTAAATGCAGACTAGAAGCATGCTTCTTTAACAATCCAAATATTGTCTAGTCATCAAAATGCACCTCCAAAAACTTGTGGATATATTCTTTAAATGCTCTGACGACGAATCTAGAACATTTGTTGGCTTGATCGGGCATAGACCCAGGTTCAGATATGGATGAAGAGTTCTTCAATCTGAACGACATGACTGTGTACTGAAATTATCCCCATTTAGTAGAAACAGTGGCCTTGCTCTATGATCATGATATGGTGGTATCTTGATAATCCATAAGTAAATGAGTAAGCTTCATGCCCTCCCAAATTATCCAAAACTTCGTTAGTGAATGGTGTCGGAAAAATATCATCAACATGTACATCGTTAAACTTTCCGAGATCAACACAAATCCTTATTTCTCCCTTAGTTTTCTTCTCGTGGACCACCATAGGGATAACCCACTCAGACTCTTCTATTGGTTCAATAATGCTAGCATATTACATTTTTTCGAGTTCCTCCCAAATTTTTTCATTATATTTTAGGTTCAGCTGATACGGGTGTTGCCTGACTAACTTCGCATCAAGCTTTAAAGTGATGTGTATCACTCCCAAATCTCTCATAATGCATTTCAGCTCAAAGAAATTTTCCGGGAATATATCCTGGTTGTCATGCAACATTTTAGTGACCTTGATTACCATGTCATCGTCCCAATAGTCCCCAATCTTCGTGAACTTGGGCTCCGCTTCTAAGCCTATGTTAAATTTCTGATTCTTGATAGGTTGTGCTATGTTTGGCATCTCTACTTCAGGACCTCCAACCCCACGTTGTCCTTCTGATTCAAGAATATTGACAGTACACAGATCATCCTCACCTTCTTTCGTAGTAAGATTGTAATATTCTCGGGCTTGTTCCAACTACGCAACATAATCTGTCTCTACCAAAGCCCTTGGCTCAATGGTAACTTAGAATACTCCTTCTTTGACTTCTTGAAGAGAATCATTAATACAATCCCATCCGTCGGTGAAGTTATATGTAAATAATAAACCTTTTGTCATTTCATACCAATCGGTGGTGCTATGGCGCAATTCTGTTTCAAGATACCATTGTTGTGGTATCATATCCAAGGAATGAAAGAAGATATGCACCCATTCCAATTGAGGTTCCTCGCCCCAAGCTACAGTCCAGCGAGATAAATGCTCGCGAGGATCATCTTTACCATTGTACTTCTCTGCGATCTTAGTGTCTACATGACCAAACCTAAGCCTTATCAGTTTGAAAAATTCCTTCCATCCTCTTAAGTTTTCTCTGTGTGCACCCCACCATCTGGCTGGAGTGGACCTCAATATGAAGTCCAAAGCTTCATATCATTGTTCTTCAGGCACCTTCTTCTCAAACTATTCTAGAAATAAGACAACATTCCCAGTTCCATCATAGAAGGGAAAGTCATGTACCTATGATGTGATGCAACAGATCACTTTGGTAACTTTATTACACAGCTAAGTAGATACTTCATGCAAGCAGTTCTACTAATGTTCCAATTCCTCATCAGAGTCTAAAACACACAAACTATCGTGCTCCCAAATTATTCTTCCATCAGCTATAGGATTAATCCAATCTTCATCTTGCGTAGTGATATTATAGATTTGATCAATATTAGCATCACCATATTTTTGTTGAACAGGTTATGTATAGTGCGCACCTTCAGAGGGGTCCAAAGGCACAACGACCCTAGTACCAGTCTTTCCAAACACCGTCTGTCTATTTTTCAAATTGATTATAACATCCATGTCATATGCCCAATCAAACCCAAGCAACACAGGATATGGATTGTGATCATCAATAATCTCAATAACTTCAAAGTTGGACAAGACACTTGCATCATCAATATCTACACTGATGCCATGCAGTCAACTCATTGAAATGATTTTATGTTGATTTTTTATCCATACCTAAATCAGAAACCATTGCAGCTTAGGTATCCACATCTGTTCCTATGTTTGTTTTGGAAAGACATTGGCATATGATCTAATATCAAGGATTACTTATTCCATTTCATAATCATTGATTTGTGTGGTTAGCCGCATTTCTCTGCCAGTTCTTTTCTTATGTTTGTAGACCTTATGCACTGCGTGTTGTTCTGGTTGTTGGTCTTCTTTACCAGTGCATTTTTCAATCAACTCCTGCAATCCGTACATAGCTTTCTGATCCCTGAGCAACTTCATACATGTCTGCAAGAAATATGTTAGAAAGGATGGATCAAATTCCTAGGATTCAATAATCTCATTGGGTTTATTCTTCAAATAAATCATTTGTCTCTATGTTGTTGATGTCGAAGTTCCAAGGTTCATAAAATTCTCCTTTGCATCCATAAAGGTTGATCATTTTCACTGTATATCAAACCCATTATTCTTGTTTCCATCTTTCCAAACCCATGTAACCTCCATATGTTTCTTTCCTTCCACTTTATCTTCTCCCATATTTATACCACTTTGTGTCACTATGTTAACACTTATACCTTCTTCCCATGGTTCAAATCTCATCATTTGTATGTCATGGGCAGGTTGTTGATTGCTCTTTTCCCGCATCTTAGCCAATAATGTAGGATAGTCCTATATTTCATGATCAAATGTGCGAAACTACCTACAAGATACATCATTGGGATTCTGACAATCCCTAGCGAAATGTCTAGGATGGCCACAATTATAGCATATGATTTATCTGTGACCTCGTCTAGAGCCTCCTCCTTGGCCACGCTGTCGGCCTTGAAAACCTCCGTGCTCTTTTGGAAAACTTGGATCTTCACGATATTTGGCTTATACGTGGTATTCTCCAGGACTCTTCATCATTAAATAATAGCTTCTTGGTGCTCGTCATCATGTCCCACCGAACTACATAGATTACAAAACAATTGATTTGATGACCGAATGTACTTCTACAACAAATGACAGTAGTATTTGGAGTGATGGCCTACAACTTTGCATAAGATACACCAAAAATTCGGCTCCAGCTTTGGTCTAGTACTTGGCCTAGGCCTCAATGGACTTGGCATCGTGGTGCTCGAGTAATCTCTAAAAACAGGACACTAATCCTTATGGTGCCCCTTCTCTTTGCACTTTATGCACCAAAATTATGCGCGAACTTATTTTCCCTTCTTGAAATATTGAATTTCCATATGTATTCTTGCCAATTGGGTTTGGATTTGTTGAACCCTAATACTGGGATCAACTACCGGTGAATCTTCTAGCTTCATCGCAATATCTAATGCTTCAACTTGGGTTGCGACCTTATGCTGTGATAATGGCAATATGAGATGAGCTAACATCGCAACAATAAACCATTCCTTATGCTTCTCGTTAGGGAAATTGAAGCTAACTTGACTTAGTAGTGTCTTAAAACTTTGATCGACTTCCTACACCATTTCAATGACCAATTGCTTGATCTCTTTGATCTCTGTAATACACTGGGACTACGACTTCGGCTTCTTAAATTCAACATTCAGAGAAGCCTTAATATGGGCCAACATAGAATTTTTGTTCATCGAGGTGTATTTCATATACCAGGACAATGTTCTGTCCTGCAACGTTATTACTAGTTGTTCTTTCTTCATATTCTAATCAGTGATTTTTTGTGATCTCCATATCGCTTCTGCAACAAACTAGAACTGTTCGGGATCATCCAATCCTTTGAAAACAAGCATCTTAGGTGAGTGAGCCATGGTAAACGGGGGAGGTGGAGGTGGAGGAACATAATAGAGATGGGTTGTGATGGGAGTGGAAGGTTGGGGAATTCTAGAAGCACCCTGATGATCTTTAGATTTCATAGACACACTTCTAGGGGGAGCAGGGTGGTTTTCTCCCTCTTTTCTTTCAGACCTGTTATCACTCTCAATTTTTTTTTTGATTGGGTCATCATAAGCTTCACCTTGTCTCATTAGGTTATATCATTCATTTGATGAGAAATTAACTTAATCATGTTATTATAGGTCATAGACACTTCATTAGTATTGTCATTAGGGTCATATCCACAATAATCCACCTTGGGTTCACTTGCATAGTCATCAAATTTAAAAAAATATCCACTTTTCTAGTTTTTCATAGTTTCATAGCAAATACAGTGCAAAATAGGCACATTTTGCTATGAAACTACTTGACAAATTTGTAGTGAATCTAAGGATTTCTCTGTTTTTTGACTTTTTGAGCAGTCAAATTCAAGGGTAGTTTCTGGGAAAACAAAGAAGCATTCTCAGGAACTGAGAGAGGCTATTGTCAAGCACATATCAAATAACATTAAGCTCTTTCACTTTTCTGAAAGGTGATACAAATTGGGAGATTCAGAGATGTCTTTCAGCTCTATTTTCAGAATGCAAAATTTTCCTATTTTATACATGTTTTTCGAATGCAGATTCTGGATAGTTGGAGATGGTTTTCAAAACACAAAGATGGTTTTTTATTCAAAACATTCTCATTTACAAAACTATCCTCTCTTTTTTCAACAACTATCAAGGATAGGGAGATAGGAGCTCATCTCCGAACCCTATTTTTTCAGAAAAAAACAGTCACTTTATTGGTAAATTAACTTGCTAAAGGTGAAAATGATGCATCTTGCAGAGGGTAAGAGGAATTTTGAACCAAGTTTTCCTTATCATCTTTCATCATATCACTTTTCAAACATACAGGTAAAATTTTGATGAAAAAGGGAAAATTTTGAATTTTCTCCATAATCAGGGAGTTTCGTAGCGAGTTCTATGCTTGAAGGCCAAAAAACGCTACGAAATTTCTAAAGAACACTTTTTGTCTTTAAATTCAGTTTTATGGAGAACTAAGGAGGGAATTTTTTTTTATTTAGCTCATTAGCACCAAGGAAGATCCTCCAACAGTCAGAAAGGACAAAGGTTATGCAAAAGGTGGATTTTGGAGTTTGCTATGAAATTTTTTGTACATGATTCTTTTAGCAGTCAACTTCAAGTTTGATTTTTGACCAAATGAAAAAGATTTTTTTTTTTTTTTTTTTTTTTTCAGTACAGGTCCATCTATAAAAAACTCTCTCGGTTTCTACAAATTCATCAGGGTTTGGAATTATACACTCATCTTTGAAGCCTATTTTTTCAGAATTTTCACTAACCAGATTTGTGAAAAATTTGTAAAATTCGACTTGGAAGAGGTTCAGGTCAGCATCCACGTGGAATAATGACACATCAACACTCTAGTACACTCATAAAATTAGTTGGTTGTAGTTGATAAGAATTATTAAATTGATTTTTTGAACTATTAATGAAAGAAGAGTCCTTTTTGTATTCAAACTCCGCAAAACAAAAATATCCCTAGGAAGTCTTCAAGTGATGGAATCATGTTTGAAATAGGTCTCTGAGGCAGGAATTCGAGGTGAGAAATGTGGAAAATAATCTGCATGAGTTCTCACTCTATAAATGAGAGATTTTTAGAGTTAGAAAGGGTTGGAGAATGCTTTTGACACAACTACTATTGTAATTTATGATATCAGTAATACACATACAGTGAGTTTTCTTGCTTTACCTAATATTCTTGATGCGTTTCAATGGGTTTATGTGTCTCTTTTATATCTTTCTTCCATTATTATTGATAAATTACTCAGAATTCATATCATATATTCTCTGACTTCCTTTTAGCATTGAGTCACTGATTATTCTCATGTGTTAGTGTTGTTCTATCATTGAAACATAAAAAGCCTCAGCTTCCATAAGTAGGAATTCTTATCATTGATTCCCTTTTACTAACTCCATGAGCCAAATGGTAGTTGAGCCTTCCTGATTTTTCACCTGCAATCACATACACTAAAACACTCACAGAGTTAGCCATTTGTTTAAGACCTAATTGAGTAAATCCTTTGATAAGTTGAGAGAGCCCTCTCAGGCTAAAGAGGTTAATCCTCACTCAAAAGTGGTCTGAAATAGTTACTCCAAGTTGACCATTCAAGTAGCCCAACAGGACACAATTTGGTGATAACAAGACCCAAAAAGTGGATTGTACTCAGACTCAATGTAATTATTATGATCTACCCTAAATATCTTACCCCTTCGCATAGTTACAATTTTCTTTTCTCCGAACATTAATCTGATTGCATCCACAGTACACCTTTTCACACTATAACATCTTATCCAAAGATTCAATGATTTCAAGTACTTACCTCGTGGGCCTTTGAAAAATTTGCGCTCACCTTCACTATAAGATACAGATGTATCGATCATGAAATCAATAATAAAGCCTCCAAGGATACTATCGATCCAATAATCAACAACCCTTACGATCTTGTTATCAATTTTCCTTAGTTGATTGATCAACTCTGGAGTCCACGTAGTAGGGTTATCGTTCTTGAAATATGTCTGTTGTTCATCTAATCTTGATAACCACTCCTATATCTCGCTAGCAAATGATGAGAAAAATATCTCGTGCTGATCTGTAAATATATATGTCTGCAACCACTTTTGATTAGATAGGTGTGGATTTCTGTTTTCTTGCATAACAAACTCACGTTATTTTAGATCTACCTATTCTTGAATATATTTCTTAGATGGATGCCACATCCACATATCCCTCAGTCATATCCCATTCCTGGCAATGGAACCATTTTTTGGCTTGATGGGGTCTAGACCCAGGTTTAGACATGGCTGTGTGAACCAACAAAGCCCACTATTACTAGCCCTTTCAGAAACGATCTACTGCGCAGATCGAAGTCTCACCCGAGGCAATATAGGGGGATGCTAGAACCAGTTTTCTGCATCCAAAGGGACAATGGAGTGGGGCTTTAGGGCTTCTCTTCCTTTTAATACTTGACATAGCTTTGCAGAACAAACTAGCTAATTCTACAATCGCGGTTCAACACTTCTATTGAACCAGCTTGCGAACTGTGCAATCTAACTTTAACAAGCATAAGACAACATAAATAACCATAAAAAAGGACTTCATGATGCAATTATAAGTAAAACAACACAGATAACATAAAAGGCAAGTAAAGCAACTACACAAACTCAAAACATAGATCTGTGTTCAAGAGTCTTTCATTAATGCTTAGATATTCTCAATACAATTAGTTCCACCCTGCGCACTCAATTGAAGGGGTCTACACACTCAGCTGCAGACTTCCTAAGGTCTTCGCGTGGCGCGCACTCAGCTGCAGGAGCCTTTTATCTAACCCAAACCACAGAACACATACTCAAAATAATATTATATCTAGTTGCATTCTATGATCTAAGTATGACATTTCTTCAAAACTATCCTAGACTCCTTATATAGTCTTTACATTTACAATACCATGGCCTGAAAACCATGAGAAGAGCTCAACGTATACAAAATATTCCCATTCTTTTACAAAAGAAGGGGCTTTGATCCATCCCAAATCTCCTAAGACTCTAACTTAACTATGTGATGTGCGCTCCGCTTCTCGATCAATAGATTCTTTCTCAAAATATTTCATTTGAGGGGTACTTTGTCCAACAATTACATGTAATCAATGGATTTAATCCTAATAACTAGTATCATAGTAGGTCAATCCATTATCCTTAAAGACTTGAGGGTTTGTGAGTAACCAAATCTAAATATTTGAGTGTAGATTTATTGGCAAGTTGGATTCCTTAGGTTTGTTGTAAGCCCTATTATTTAGGCTTACACTAGTATTAGAGTAGGTGGATGTGCTATTGTTAAACACTTGGGGTTTGTGAATAACCATATACTTGTTCTTCACATATATATGTTATATCTTGATAGAGCATGGAGTTATCCCTCTCAAGCATAAAGAGCATGCAGAATCAAGTTGTGAAATGAACCATTAGGATATGTACAAGAGTGGTGGGTGCACTTGTATGATATATTGATGTTATCAGAGATGTTGAATCTTCGATTACAGGGGAATATGTGAAGTAATCTCAAATGTGAGATGGTTGGGACCAATTTATGATAAGAGGCTATGAAGTTGCATGGACATGAGAACTGGGAGAATTCAAAAAGAGATAGTCATCTTTCAAGGATTTGCAAGTGAAAGATGTAGCATGAGTAGCATGAGGTTGTGGGGCACATGGTAAAAGGTGAGCATAGAACCATGACAACATGAAGAATTCAAAAGGAGGTAACTAATTCTTTGAAGGATTTACAAGTGAAATATGTATCATGAGTAGCATGAAGTTGTGTAAGACATGTTAGAAGATGAACATGAAAAAACAAGAGACTAAGAGTACTTGCAAGTGTGTGAAAAAAACAATGCTTATTCTGATATTTTTAAAGGTAATAATACGTTTCTTTAAAAGTTAAAATTGGAATGTTGCAGTCAAATATTGTTTAAACATGTACTAAAAAGCAAAATTGAATGAAAGAAAGTGTAAAATTAAAACTGGAATGTTGGAATGGGATATTATGCATGTGCTTGTGTATTGTGTCTTATCAGAAATATGAAGTTTGAAGCTAACCATTTTTTAAAGTTTAAGCTGAAGTTAACCATTTTTAAAGTTTAAGCTGAAGTTTATAAATTTTTAAAATTTAATTAGACATAAGTTTAGATGTTAAGTTAAAAAATAGTTTGATAAACAATTTTGTTATTAAAAATGTATAACCCTTTTTTTGTTTTTTAAGATTTTTTTAAAAAAAATTTCGTAATGGATTTTATTATCAATCTTTTATAAAATTTGAATGTGTAAATAAGTTCAGTTTCACACAAATCAAATTATTTAATTTTACTGGAAGATATATTGTAATATTTGTAATTTAGTGTAAATATATAAATATTAACTCAATATGAAAGAGAGGTGTAGTAGTTGTAAATCATTGTAAAATGTCGACTGAAAAAATATTGCAATGTCCATAAAATGAACCATTAAATCCAAACATAATAATAAAAAAATAAAAATCAATTCATTTAAAAATTAATAAAAATAATAAAAAATTCAATTTAATTTGTAATATTGTCAATTTTTTTAAAATAATAATGATTTCACACACAAACAAATATATATATATATATATATATATATATATAATTTAAGTATATAAATTAAAATAACAATTTTAATTTTTAACCATTATATTTAAAAACTTTAAATTTATACCAAACTAATTTTTCTAAGTTTATATTTAAAAAAAAAGTAATTATAAAATATATTTAATAAATTGAATATATATATATATCTATATATATATATCTATATATATATATCTATATATATATATATATATATATATATATATATATATATATATATATATATATAGAATGACTAACTAGTACAAATTTAATTTTGTTTTGTTTGTTTGTTTCCCCATTTCTATTAATTCATATAAAAAATATATGGTGAGAAACTTGGTACTAGTCTACTTTTGGCCTCATTCTTACTCGACATGTCCAAATATAGAGACCATATGCGGATTACCCAAAAAACCCTAAAACCAAAAATACATCCAATATTCATCCCAAATCAACAAGATTGCCTGGAGCTTGGAACGTCTGGTCTATGGTCTGAAGGCGAAGGAGGGTGAAGTCCCTCATGAATGTGTGCTTCCATATGTGCTAACATACCCTCTAGTCCATCCAACCACATCTGGATCCTTCTTTGTTCTCGATGCAGGGATAGTAGTCTATCCATCACGTGACATTCGTTGTGTTGAAGGTCATTCATGAAAGCAATAATCTCACAATTGCATGCTAGTTGGTCCAATATGGTGGTGACATGTTGAATTTGGTTTTCTAGTGAATCAAATGGTGGTGGAAAATAAATTCCACCAGGGGATGAAGATGAATGTTGGTCTACCTCCTCCCCAAAGTCTTGAATTTCCGCTTGATGGTTTCTCCCTTGCCGTGAGGCCCCATGCCTTTGTGAGGATGACCTTGTTGGAATTGTACGGGTCATAGAAAGTCAAATGAAGGCCATCAGTCCCATGCCCTAAACTTATAGAAATCAACACCCACACTTCAAGGACAGGGAGACCAAGAAGACTTACAAAATTGTGTATTGGAATGTATTTGACACACAATCACTTCCGACACTAACCAAAGCCATAACCATAATTGAATTATAGTGCCATCATAGAGAGAGGAAACCCCATAAAAAACACCATTACCTCCCCAATTGACCATGTGTAATGAACACCAGACAAAGACCATGAGGGGCCTACCCCAGATAGAATATGAGAAAACCTGCAGGTTGTGGGGGAGAATTTAACAAGTGAGCTTGGAAATGAAATTGCCTCACACATAGTCATTGTAATCATCAACTCTAGTTGTTGAGTGCTTCACCCCAATTCCCTAATCCTAGTAGGTGTCCGTGCAGGTCTCCACGAGCCGGGCCCCAAGTCATTCTATGATGAGATTCTACCACAACAATGGATGAGTCTCCAAGGTTTGAAATGATGTATGCTTGAACTATTACATTTTTTGGATCGATGGATGGCAAGGATAACAAGTCACATTGCGCTCTAATAGACATTGCCTACAAGTTTCCCTTTTCCCATTAACATGCAAATCCAACGACAGTCCAAGAGATCCCACATATCACATATACCATAATGCCCTTCAAGAGCCATTTGTTCCAGCATACCACATAAGGGGTGTTGAGCACACTTCATGTCATCTCATGCCACATAGGTAGAGTTAAATTCCCCTTCATGTACTTCACTTACTGCCTGGGTCACCCACATAGGAGAGTAACCATCATAAATTTATTTTAACTATAAATCTACTATAGATAAAAAAAAATCTTATGCAATTTTTTCTCAAATTTTATCATTTTTACATTTTAAAATTTTTAATGCCTCTCAACACTTTAAATCCAAAATTAAATTTGACCTATAATAATACATATTCCATTCAATTCCACTTCGCTCAATATTCCTCTTGTATCTAATCTGTTTAGCACTATATTTTGCTCTCCCGATTTTATTATAACCATCCATGTTTATGTCATAATCTCTATCTTCTTGATAAACATAGACTTTTTTTTGGTTAAATAAAGTAAAATATTTGACTTGAATGGCTCTTGTCATTCTTCTCTTATGTTGTGATAATGGTCAGACTTTTTATTAAAAATAGCTATATGTTTATTTGGAGTGTTGATTTTGAAAATATTTTAAACTGAACTTTTTTCACATTTTTCTCACTCATATTACATTTTTCTCACTCTGATGCAGGGAACCTGCAATAAATCAAAATACTTGCGCACAATAAAGAGTACATTCCTAACGGCATGAAATCCTCATCAAAAATCTTCATTAAAACCATTTAAAATTAACTATCAATATATATGAAGTGAGAGCCGAACAATAAACAAAATACTTGCTTATAATAATAACAAGAAAATTCCACTTCAAATCATTTTGCCCAAATATTACATTTGTGGGCCTCTCGGCTCTCACCTTTACATGAACTCTCACACCATTTCTCTCTAAATATCTTTATATCTCTCTCTGTCCTCCATCCTCACACAATATTCATATTTATACATAATTTTGGATTAATTTCAATCCATGATTTCCTCCCCAAATATCTCAACCAAACTCTAAAATAGATTTATCCCTTTTTTGACTCAACTAAGTTCCATTTAAGGAATTTATAATCCCTAAAATATATATCCAACTCAACTCCACTCATATTCTCAATTAATTAAGAGAATATTTACAATAAACCTCACGCTCAGATTTTCCTCTCAATTTATTTTTTAAAATGTACATAATTTATAAAATAATTAAAAAAAAACATCATCCCCTAAATCACACAAATAAATAATGAAAATTAAGCTCGATGCTCCTGCATTAGACTCCCCATGTAGAGAAGTTTCCATAGACTCCTATTTATGAGGTTTGAAACCTTTCTGTAATAATGCGACAACCACAAGTCTCAATGACTTGCTCCCTCCAAGATTCCAAACTTTGTTTTGCTACTGGCCTTTTAAAGTATCAACTCCTTTTTGTAAATTTGCACAGAATTTCCAAAATAGTATTTTCAGAATACTATTGAATGTAACTCTCGTTTTTCCATACCACATCATCTTCATTTCGAAAATTATAGACTTGTGTAGAATAACTGATATCCATTCTTCTGGTCTCCAAACTTTGAAAGAATCTTGAACTAGCTTTACGTCAGCATCACCAACATCACTCATTCTGTCAACCGGATTCCATCGGCCTCTCCAACAATTTCTTTCGCCAATTCCTTAGAGTAATTCCTCTTTGTTTGATGCTTTCATATCCAATTGCGCTGAACACTCAACTTTCTAAAATGGATAATAATCAAGAACTTCTCCTTGATCACAACTATAGTCATTGACTGCTCCTATAGTAACAAATTTCTCTTCCGGTGTTTTTCCTGCATTCATCAACAAATTATTAGTTTTAAAAAGATAAGACCTTTCGGCCTCTTTTGATGCTTCAAGCACCAATATCCCATCATAGACTTCCTGGATTTCAGTAAATCCTCTTTTGAATTGTTGGCTGCTTTCATCTTTATCCTGTTGGATCAATACTTTTGTTTCCTTTATGTCTCTAAGGACATAACTGCCTTGCTGCTCCTAATCTTTCATCTCATCTCCAAATACTTTCTGATCAATTCCTATGATTTCAACATTATATTTATTAATGTTTCCTTCTATATCTACAACCACATAATTATTTGAAGATTTAAAACATTAACTTAACTCTATAAATGTTAGAAACATTTCATCCTTATCATGCACAACAACTGCAATCTCTTATGTATCAGGTTCTGCAAGCTTCACTTCTCCCTTAGGTTCCTTGAGCCATCTTTCCAAGAACTCTATTTCCATATGAAATCTTTGCAACATTTCATCACAACCTTCATTCTCAGTTTCATTCTTCCTCTAGAAATCTTCCCGAGTTATCCTATTTTCTGTATCATCACATTGCAAAATTCTTTCATCAATTTCATTAAAAAAATTCATTTGTTTACCTCCTTAGAATATCACTTCAGCATTTTCATTATGCTTATGCTCCATAACAGCTTCAACTGGCTGTCTTACACCAAACATGAATTCATCTATGAATTCTTTCTGCTGCAACAAATCAGTACCTTCCTCCTCTAAAATGCATTCTCCATCATACTTCACCTCAAAGGCTTCATTTATGATAGTTTCACCAGACTGTCCACCATCTTCTGCACATCCTGCAAACATACACAAACTATGAGATTTAAAAATACAAGGCTTCATAGCCTCATCTACTTCCCCTGTCAGCATATCTTCAAATTGTTCTGAACTATTCCCATAGTTCATGAGATCTTTCTCATTGATCTCTTCACCCAGAATTTCACCCTGTTCTGGGCAACAAATGGAAATTTCCATTTTCGACACAGCCTTTCTAAGTTCTTCACATCTCAATTGCACACTCATCATCTGCTCGAGCTTCCTCAGTTCTTTTGTTAACTGCATGTTTACCTGTTGTTCCCTCTTTGCGTGTAGCCTCTGCCATTTCACTTTATTCCTCATGGTCCAACCATGTCTCTGGTCTTTCGTATTTCTCTGCAACAATTCCATCAATAACTCAAGGTGAACTGTTATCTCAACTTTCTCCCTCTCATACTCTTCATTAGTCAACTGCTTCCATATGCCATTTTCCTTGGCATTTTCCTTCTTCTTTCTTCTGCTGCGATCTTTCTCAGAACCTCTGAAATGACTATCAATAGTCATCTCCTCCTCCTTTGCGAACTTCATCTGTTCACTTATGGATTTCATTTAATCCCCTTTCTAGCAAGCCTTCCTACTTGCGATAAAAAATAAAAGCTCTCTTCCTATGCTTGACCTCTTGCAGTTCTTTGTCTTGGAACCATTTCTGGGAACTCTCTTTCTTCTCTTTGCTACAAACAACAACTACAATAATTCTTGCGTCACAATGACCAACTCTTTGGGTGTCGGGCTTCGCCGATCATGCACCCATTTACATTTAAACCTTTGTCTTGATTTAAATTTTTTTTACTCCAGATTTGACATCAACTCTTCATTTTGGATGAAAAATACACCCTCTTGTACAATAACTCAATGGTTTAACTTGACTCAAGCTATCCAAATTTTCATTTGACCTTAACATCTTATTTGAATTCAAGGCTTGACCCAATAATTACAATAGTGGATATTTTGACTCTAATTCAAGTTATACAATATACCAATGAACATCCAACATTCTCATGATGTAAAATCTTCACTCTCTCTCATAATCCATTCTTATGAAAATATCATAAGTCACTAATTATATCATCTCCCATTATCACTTCACATGATACTTAAGCCTTTAAATAAAAATGCAATCCACTTTTCTCAAGATTTATTTTATGATGAAAATAAAATAAACCATTTAATTTTCAATATTTAAAATACCTCTTGGAGATTAATTTTCATACCTTATGCTCCCTTCAAGGTTACTTAATAAACCTTCCCTTCGCAATTTCAACTCTCCGGATTTCACTCTTCTGTGTCGTTCTTATCACTGTAAATATTTGCATGCCCTTCATACCATAGCCTCTTCAACACGCTCATCATCTTAGCGTAGACAATTTTCCTGTACTTCCATGCATTTCCTTCTTTGCAGTGACAGTTCTCATGCAACACCGTCTCTCTTCAGTGCATAAAAAAAATTCCTTCATAGGAATTTTCCAAAAATTCCTTTTAACATGGTGGTATCAACATATTTCTCCGGCAGCAACAAACAAAAACCATACTATCTTCTGAACACTGTCACATGCGCTACAAGCAATGATCAATCATGATCTCCAGATCATGTCTTCTCATATTTTGATAGACGATGCAGTCTCAGTCACATCTACCCACATTAATATTAGCATGTCTCAAGATTTTAATACACTTTAGCATGGCGAAAATCCACATTACTTAATCAAAACATTTCGTCCTTATACCTTTATGCGGTAACATTTTCCTCTCAGATTTTACTCTTTTAACAAAATTTGACGTACCCGCATCAATTAAAATTCACACAAGCTTTAGTGGAATTTCATTAACACCAACACTATGTTATCCCCCATGAAATAACAATAAACATTATGGTTTACCTTCTGCGCCCATAGCATATTTACCGCTGCTCTATTTAGCTTCAAATTTCCACCATCTTCAGACCTTTCAAAATGAAGCCCTTCTTCTTAAAGACCTGGATATAATTTCTCCAATCAATCCACGCTGGATAACAACGCTCTCCAATTTTGGATAACCTCTTCAATTCTAGATAATTCTCCAACAATTCTTTCATAACTTAGCAACCAATTCGGCCTCTTTATGAAGCTGGTACAGGCATAAGATCATTAATAAAAATTTGTTGTAGGCATCATGACAATTCAGCCTCTATCTCACTGAATGTTGGGTGTGCAGCTTTAATTCTGGAAAATCTGGCTTGTAATCATGTACGCTGGAAGGTGGGTCTCTGCCACTACCGAAAACATGTGAAATTGTGTCCCTCCATGTAGTGCGTGAGCATATACTTTGGATAGCTTAATGCCTTGTCAAGTTACCTGGTGCTGGAGAGCTGTATATAGTATAAACAACTTTGGGTCGCTTGATCTTGTTTGCTGGTGTGCAGAACTTACAACCCTATCACCCATCGACAGAATGAGCTTTCAATGCTTCATTGGGGGTAGAATGCGGTTACTACATCGGGCGTCGACGATTCTTGATCATTCGATCCCCTTGCCATGTTCCGTCTACACCACCTGAGATTTTCCAGAACCGGTTGTTTTTTGTTTCAACCGAAGTCTGCTCAATTCACGCATCTGGGCCTGTAATCTATATTAGCCGAGATCTATAATTCCGATTCACAATTCACATTATTAATTTCATACTTCATCAACGTAACTGGTAATCTAATACAAATAGCAGCACGATATGTAATAAAACGACTACCATTCAAAAAACAGTTCATAAGGGAATGGATGTTGTCCTGCAAGCCATGTGTTACTGCTGATGCAAATGAAAATTTGTACTCACTGCTATACAATCATAAAATAGTGCTGGAAATGTTGACACCAGTTGTAGTGTATTTTTTATTCAGGTTGTGTAGTAGTCGACTCCCATCAAATATATAATGTTGGCAGACGTGAATGAATGCAACTTGTAAGTTATTACACGCCGCTAGCGTGGAATTTGAATGTTTTTATTTATCTCTGTTAAATCATTACTAACCCACAACTTACGCAGTGTGTATGTACAGTGAGTTTGTTACAATGCTGACACTATTGAATTCTGCTCCCTAATTGATCTTTCCGTTTCCCTGTGTAAGATTCCAAACAATAAAAATTTTGATAGATCTAAAATATCTTAGTGTTCTCATTTAATACAATCTTTCATCAAGAACTAGAACACAAGAAATGCAGCCATTTTATTTATATTATTCACTGAAAGTAAAATACATGCCCAGACCATAAAATCCTGCAAGTGGCATGCACAGCTGCTTGACAATGACAAATATAAGAAACTGAATCCCACTTGTGAATCCTGGATGGATTCACCACATACACATCACCGCGGGGTTTTCGTCCTCGGATCAATAATAGAACTGGCCAGGCTAGGTTCTCAACCCAAACACAATAAGATAGATAATCCAGAATGCTCTAAATGCCTAGCTTTTCTCCCCTTTTATAGGCTTGATAGTTCAATACCAACAAGAAATACCATGGGTCAATACCAATAAGAAATACCATGGGTCAATACCATGGGTCAATACCAACAAGAAATACCATGGGAAAATACCATGGATCAATTTTATCCACTTTGACTGGATCAAGAAAGGGAATATTACAAATCCTCCCGCCCAAAGATTTCTTGTCCTCAAGGTAGCCACTTCTATCCACAACAGAAGCATTTGTACATTAATACCAGGATCCCATACAATCTGATGTGCCCTCCATGTTGAATGGTCCTGAATGGATCCTTCAATACCTGGATCCCAAACAATCCTCTGACCAATCCTTCCCTTAATAGATTTACCTAGATCCCAAACAATCCTTTGGCCAATCATTTCCCTAATGGATTCTCCTGGATCCCAATGCCACCTAAATCCTGGGACCTGTGGGTTATGGTACCATTTCGACCCTCCATCATTGTCTGCACCAAGTGGTTCAAGCTATAATTTTTCCTTGGCTATGGGTATCCTCCAAATAATCAACCCATTAATAGAATACCAACTCATAATCTCTCGCCAATCCATACTTTGGAAAGAATAAATATCTGCAAATATATTATGTTGATGTTGTTTGATGCTCGATTCATGTTGCTCTACTTGGTTACCCTACATGATGCATTTGGAGAACTCTGCCCTGCTCTTCCCAAAGTATACAGATGGGTTGTTGGTGTCGCAAGCCTTATCTATGTATTCTTGTAGAGGGATGCTCTGGAACTCCCAATTGTACTGCTCTTGCTGCCTTGTGAGGGATTTGAGTCATTCCTCAACATTAGACAACTTGGTCATTGATTCGGCACATACCCCTATGAGTTCCTCAATTTTTCTGTTCTCTTGTAAGACAGTGTCTCGGACTATCTAGAATCTTTGCTTCAACAACATAAGAACTGTCTTGAAGTGCATGATCCTCTCTTGAAAGTCTTTCACTGGAAATTCTAGTGCCCTGTTGAATGTCTTTGTAATTGACTGCACTGGATGCCCCATGACCACTACTTCAACTTGAATCTTTGATTGGCCCTTTAGAAATGACTCATCCTGCATACTATCTTTGTCTTGCTGGCCTGCATGATCATGCTCATCATATCGGTTCATTACTACTAGCTCCTCATTTGATTCTCCTTGGGTGTATTCATCCTGGACCTCTTCACATGTGAGGATCAATTTTCCATCCTCTCTGGTTGTCAAACATGGATGTATTGGTGGACTGTTGTCTATACTTGATTGCCCATACTCTTTATGGATTTCCTCCATTGTATTTATAGATTCAATAACCACATCATCAGGAGGAATTGCATCTTTCCTTTCGTCATGTACTTTGTCAAGTTGACTAATCAGCTTGTCCTGCAAGTTTCTCTGGAGAGCATGGTGTTGTTATTCACCATTTGTACTTGACTTCTCAGATCCTTCATAGGTCCTCTCTTGAAAATCTGAAAACCCATCTATGGATAAATCCCCATGATCTGAAGAAGTCTCTAATTTTTCTATCCTTGTCGCCTCCTTATTATCTGGGCATGAATGATCAAGTGCCCAAACTCCCTTGCATACAAAGCATAAGCCTTTCCTCCTTAGTTCATTCTTGATGTCTCCACAAATATTTGTTAATTCCTCCTTGGTTAACTTCTTTCTAAGTATTTTGATGCTCTGTTTGATCAACCCCTCAGCTAGTTCATAAGCAGTAGGTGATGAAATTAGCTCCTTCCTCCAAATGGCCAACAATTTGGATCTCAATTGTTCACAGATGGCCCTATCTTCTCCTAGGATCGGAGACATGATATTTTGCATGTCGGTTTTGATGAAGTTTGGATGAGATGTTGTAATTCCATTGCAGAAGTATTGGAGCATCTGAAGGATTAAATCATCACACTCTAGATCCAGCATAAGCATACCAAATCTGAATTTCGCCATGCGTTCCAAAATTGTGCGCTTCTGGAAAAAAGTAAGAATGGTGGTGTTGTCCAACCCTTGGAGTGCTTCTACCATTACCCGAAAAGTCCTCCTCATGATGTCATCATTGTAGGGCAATAGCGATGCTGTTAATGCTATGATTTTACTGAGACAAGAGGCGACCGTGAGTCTAACCTTTTCACAAGAATGCTCTAAGAACCTTGGTTGTATCAAAGCAAGCATGGATGGCTTCGAGGCCCAACTTGACCCTTCCCATTCTAATTTCTCTATCAAGCTCAAAGCCATATTTAATGTGTCTAGCTATAGGAGAACATCTTTTGACTTTGTACCCTGCAATTTGGATCTAAGATCAAAGAGACACTTTTTATATCTTCCTTCCAGGTATCTTTTGACTGATGGAGGATAACATGGACCTTTCGAGAGAAGTGTCTATTGTTCTGATCTTGCTTCTGATTTGTATGTTGTTGCCATATTTGATCCACAAAAGTATTGTAGCCCAGAGAACCGATTGATATATCATTATGTTGATTCTTGTGGCATTTCCAAAAATAAAATGACGACATTGTCATCAATGGATCTCAATACTTTCCAACCTTTTAATGATCCCTGAGAATGATCCCTGTCTAGCAATAACTTTCCAACCTTTTAACAATGACCATATTCGCAAGAAAGATATGAATATTCCATACACATGAATAAATATCATGGGTACATTTATAATATTCCATACAAATGAATAAATATCATGGGTACATTGATTCATAAGAGGCTATATACAAGCTATAAATGATTTTGTCAATCATGCCTTCAAATATTTTCACAAATTTAACCCACAGACTTATAAATGATTTTCTATTCACTTATGTCTCCCGATAAAATAATTTACTGAAAAATAAAAATCCAACTAGGGTGATAAATATCACCGAAGTGAGAAATGCTGGCAGGATGCACAACTCTGATACCACTGTAAGATTCCAAACAATAAAAATTTTGATAGATCTAAAATATCTTAGTGTTCTCATTTAATACAATCTTTTATCAAGAACTAGAACACAAGAAATGTAGCCATTTTATTTATATTATTCACTAAAAGTAAAATACATGCCAGACCATAAAATCCTGCAAGTGGCATGCACAACTGCTTGACAATGACAAATATAAGAAACTGAATCCCACTTGTGAACCCTGGATGGATTCACTACATAAACATCACCGTGGGGTTTTCGTCCCGAGATCAATAATAGAACTGGCTAGGCCAGGTTCTCAATCCAAACACAATAAGATAGATAATCTAGAATGCTCTAAATTCCTAGCTTCTCTCCCCTTTTATAGGCTTGAGGGTCAATACCAACAAGAAATACCATGGGTCAATACCATGGATCGATTCTATCCACTTTGACTGGATCAAGAAAGGGAATATTACACCCTGCAATCGACCTCCATTTCTTGCATTCATACCTTGATTGCCACTCTACGCTAAGATCACTGACTGTTTGCACATGATTTGTGTTACATCAGTATTACATTATATAGAAACCTACTATTGTATTCATAAAACGAAATGAGCATTTATTTTTAGAACTAAAGCATATGATTGCCTCTTACGCAAGCCCGATTCCAGCTTTGGCTTTCATCCTGATTTCACCGTCGACGTTGGTTCTAGTTGCACACACATTCCTGCAATTAACACACTTGTTCATGGCTCCTCCTCTGCATCTACATGCAGATCCAAATTGCTTCAACGCACTCATCTCTCATCTGCAGCTGCATGGATTAATTTGATCTTTGTGCTCCGATACCAAATGATGCAGAGAATCTACAATAAATCAAAATACTTGCGCACAATAAAGAGTGCATTCCTAACGCCATGAAATCCTCATAAAAAATCTTCATTAAAACCATTTAAAATTAACTATCAATATATATGAAGTGAGAGATGAACAATAAACAAAATACTTGCTTATAATAATAATAAGAAAATTAAGCTTCAAATCATTTTTCCTGAATATTACATTTGTGGGCCTCTCGGCGCTCACTTTTACATGAACTCTCACACCATTTCTCTCTAAATCTCTCTATATCTCTATGTCCTCCATCCTCACACAATCCTCATATTTATACATAATTGTGGATTAATTTCAATCCATGATTTCCTTCCCAAATATCTCAACCAAACTCTAAAATAGATTTATTCCTTTTTTGACTCAACTAAGTTCCATTTAAGGAATTTCTAGTCCCTAAAATATCTGTCCAACTCAACTCCACTCATATTCTCAATTAATTAAGAGAATATTTACAATAAATCTCACACTCAGATTTCCTTCTCAATTTATTTTTTAAAATGTACATAATTTATAAAATAATTTGAAAAAAACATCATCCCCTAAATCACACAAATAAATAATGAAAACTAAATAGAAAATGGAATAAATTCAAATATATTCTTCCATTTTAAAGGCAAAATAACAGTTGCAACTATTAAACATAGATGCTTTTATTATTTAAAAGAAAATAACAAAAATAATAAAAATTTAGAACTTTAATCTCACATTAAAAAAAAAAACATAGTTTAAAAAACTTACTAATTAGTTTTAAAAATAATAAAAATTAAAACAAGATTGATTAAAAATCTAATTTACAACTTCAAAATCAAGATTTTGAGTGCTCAGAAATTCTTGATAGTACTGTATCCATACAACACATCTTGAATTCCTTGAACACACATTGAATTCCTTCCTATCTATTTAGAAATAGCACCAACACCCACTGATTCATATTGGTAATATTTTTTTAGATATTGGAGGTGAGATGCATGTTAATGACATGTATTAATGTCTGTGATGGATATGCACTTCAAATTAATATTAAAATATAATTTAATATTAAAGGTTAATTAATATTAATATAAGCCTATATGATCTATATTTATTAATATTATTATATTATTTATTTATTATTAAAAAACAAAATTATGATATGACTTAATCTTATTAAGAAAAACTAATATTATTATATTATTTATTTATCATTAAAAAACAAAATTATGATATGATTTAATCTTATTAAGAAAAACTAATGAAGAAAAAATCCCTGAACACAAAACCATGCGTGACATTCACAAATCAACTGCAGAAATGAAAAAGGACAATTATATGTTAGCAGCAACAACATTGACAAACCTGCTTTTCCTTCGGTCATTTCAATACTCATTTCTTCCTAATATTCACTGCAAATGTTTATTAAACATAAATTCAACCTAATCTTCTTCCTCTTCTATATTTCACAATCTACTTTCGAACAATGTTCATTCCAGCTTCGGCCTCAGTTGGCCCCTTCATAAACACTTCATCCTTCTGCGCCTTCAACATTTTCTTCAGTGCCTGTACCTTCTCATTCATCGCAACTGCGAGAATAGTCTCTGTAATCTCTGTCATTACTGAATTCATGAACAATAAACAAAATACTTGCTTATAATAATAATAAGAAAATTAAGCTTCAAATCATTTTTCCTGAATATTACATTTGTGGGCCTCTCGGCGCTCACTTTTACATGAACTCTCACACCATTTCTCTCTAAATCTCTCTATATCTCTCTGTCCTCCATCCTCACACAATCCTCATATTTATACATAATTGTGGATTAATTTCAATCCATGATTTCCTTCCCAAATATCTCAACCAGACTCTAAAATAGATTTATTCCTTTTTTGACTCAACTAAGTTCCATTTAAAGAATTTCTAGTCCCTAAAATATCTGTCCAACTCAACTCCACTCATATTCTCAATTAATTAAGAGAATATTTACAATAAATCTCACACTCAGGTTTCCTTCTCAATTTATTTTTTAAAATGTACATAATTTATAAAATAATTTGAAAAAAACATCATCCCCTAAATCACACAAATAAATAATGAAAACTAAGCTCGATGCTCCTGCATCACACTCTTATTCCAAGTAGTTTATGAATAGAAAATGGAATAAATTCAAATATATTCTTCCATTTTAAAAGCAATATAATAGTTGCAACTATTAAACATAGATGCTTTTATTATTTAAAAGAAAATAACAAAAATAATAAAAATTTAGAACTTTAATCTCACATTTTAAAAAAAAAAACATAGTTTAAAAAAATTACTAATTAGTTTTAAAAATAATAAAAATTAAAACAAGATTGATTAAAAATCTAATTTACAACTTCAAAATCAAGATTTTGAGTGCTCAGAAATTCTTGATAGTACTGTATCCATACAACACATCTTGAATTCCTTGAACACACATTGAATTCCTTCCTATCTATTTAGAAATAGCACCAACACCAACTGATTCATATTGGTAATATTTTTTTAGATATTGGAGGTGAGATGCATGTTAATGACATGTATTAATGTCTGTGATGGATATGCACTTCAAATTAATATTAAAATATAATTTAATATTAAAGGTTAATTAATATTAATATAAGTCTATATGATCTATATTTATTAATATTATTATATTATTTATTTATTATTAAAAAACAAAATTACGATATGACTTAATCTTATTAAGAAAAACTAATATTATTATATTATTTATTTATCATTAAAAAACAAAATTATGATATGACTTAATCTTATTAAGAAAAACTAATGAAGAAAAAATCCCTGAACACAAAACCATGCGTGACATTCACAAATCAACTGCAGAAATGAAAAATGACAGTTATATGTTAGCAGCAGCAACATTGACAAACCTGCTTTTCCTTCGGTCATTTCAATACTCATTTCTTCCTAATATTCACTGCAAATGTTTATTAAACATAACTTCAACCTAATCTTCTTCCTCTTCTATATTTCACAATCTACTTTCGAACAATGTTCATTCCAGCTTCGGCCTCAGTTGGCCCCTTCATAAACACTTCATCCTTCTGCGCCTTCAACATTTTCTTCAGTGCCTGTACCTTCTCATTCATCGCAACTGCGAGAATAGTCTCTGTAATCTCTGTCATTACTGAATTCTTCCCTGCAAATCCATTCAACAATGTAGCAATATATCACTCCCGATCTCCTTTTATGGTTTGTAAATCAATTGTAACAAAACAATATTCGTTCATTTCAAATGAGAAGATTACCTGTGAGCATAATGAGGTCGCTATATTCAGTATTGATCAGGAAAGTGAGTACATCAAATCCTTCATCAGAATATGAGAGTTCAGCAGCTGGCCGACACGCAGGAACAATAAATATGTCTCCCGCAGTTACCTCGCCCTCAACTCTTCGGTATGCCTTCACATCTCTGCCGCTTTCACCAGCTGCTTCTGCCACCGGGATTACGATCTCCACTCTTCCCCGCCCTTTTACTACCACTGACACCGAACTGGAACGGCTGCTACAGTGTGGACCTGTCATCGCTCCCTGCAATGTTGGGATAATTTTAATGTTGGATGGAATAATTAGTGCTATTATCAAGATTGTGGGAAGTTTGTGGGAAGTTTAATGTTGGATGGAATAATTAGTGTTATTATCAGGATTGTGGGTAGTTTAATTTTTCTAGATTTTTTATGGATTTTTATTTTTGATGACACAATTAGATTTAAACTTATAAATTAGTAGAAAATTGAAAACTAAATTTCACACAAATCAATTAATTTATACTTCAAAAAAGCCTTTCTCAATATACTACTATCTAGAAAAAACAGTCCATCTAGCAACACTAATAAAATACTAACTCACTAAAAAAATATCTTACAAAACTACATAAACTTATTTCAATTGTGGATTTTTGAAATATTCACATAACAACGTTTGTGGGATTCTGAAATATCTCTGAAATCCTCAATCAACATAAAAATGCCCAAAAAACCCATTGATAAACATTTTGCAAAATCACTGATTTCAGATTCAAACTCACGCCTTCATGTCTGGTGTATCCAATCGCCAGGTCTTGTCTTCCCAAGGGAGGATAGGACTGTGAATCGGCTTTAATGTAATAGCCATATTCATTAACGAAGTCGGGCTTCTTAGTATGCAGATTAAAAGGCTTCTCTGGCTCCTCAGAGCTGCTTGCATGCTTCTTTGATGCCCATGGCCATGACAGGAACTGATCATTCCTCTGCTGGTTGCCCAGAGAAATTATGGGACCTCTCTCCTGCTTGTTGAACAAGTTTTCAACATCTTCGATGCCCATCTGATCAAAATCAACAACATCAATTATCAATAGTCTATTAATCACATACTAACACATATTCGTCTTTATCTTAATCTCTCTAAACATACAAACCCATTTTAATCAAAAAAATCTATCATGGCTGGTAAATTTCAATGTACTTCTAAATCCTTAAATTACTCATAACAAACAATATATTTCATTTTAATTTCAAATCTATATTAATTTTAGTGTACTTCCAAATCTTTAAATCACTAATAACAAATAATATATTTCATCACTAACAAACAATATATTTTATATATGTGAGTTGAATTTAACTAATGTAGATGAATGTTTTTGGATTAATCACATCATTAAGATTTGGTGGACATTTAGAACCAATTAATGTGAACTAATGTGGTTCATGTCAGGACAAGGTGCATCCCCACTATTTATTCATTAAAATAGATTAACTTCTTCACCTTGTCATGAGGATAAGTCACATTAGTTAGTTTGAAACTTTGACCAAATCCTAATGTTGTGATTAATCCTAAAAACATTTATCTAAATTGTATATTTTTAGAAATATTTTGAAATCTAATTATAATGAACAAAATTAATTATTTAACATTATTAAAGTTAATTGTTTAACATTACTAAACTACATATTTTAAGAATATTCTGAAATCTAATAAACAAAATTAAATGTGTAACTTTTCTCGAGTCTGTCCATAAATATGCAATCTAGATAAACTAAATAAGAATCCTAATTTACTTAGCAAAAATATCAATGCCTAATGTAACTTACACCAAATCCTGCTGCAAGACTTTCTTGTCTGAAACCAGAGAACACAGTAGGTGGGTTTTGCCCTCCTCCAACATAATACACCTGCCACACCAGAAAGATCCCAACACAGTTATTCCCAACCACATGATCAAATAAATACTGAAAACCAATCACAAAAACAATTGAGCCATTTCGTCTAATCTAACTTGCACACCAACCTCATGATGTCGATAAGGACTTGTAGGATTTTCATTGTACAATAGATTGATGATGATGAGGCTCTGGTTTTTATCAGTGTTAATCACGTAGAACGGTGCACCCTCGGGAACGAAATAAATCTGCCCAGTTTCCAGGTTTTGCTCGATCAATTTCCCCGTCTGTAACCACCCAATTCTGCCTTTCCCTGTAAATCAACAAATCAATTTAATCATAATAAAGCTAGAGCATTAATATAAAAAGCTATCAAGCTGTGAGTGTAGGTCCTGTGAGTGTAGGTCCTCCGCGTCTGTTTCGAACTTCTTACTATGACATGTTTGTCCTTAACATGTTCGAACTTCTGGTTCGAACTTGTTGCCTTAATTTTTAGAAATAGGAGGTAGATGTTAGGGTAAGAATTTCAAATCTGATACATCCTTTAAATTTAATGATTTCTGTAATTTTATTACAAGTTTTGATAATTTTCATAAAAAAATGTTGATAGGTTTGTAAATTTTTTTTATTGTATTTGATTATTTGACTAGCAAATCACTCTATGACGAATAAATTACCTGTCAAATTCTATCCTTGACGAGCAATTATCTATTTTATTTTTTCCAAATAGCAGGTAGATGTTGTTCATACTAGGTAGACGTTTTTATTATCTACCTTAATTTTTAGAAATAAGAACAGGAGGCAGATGTTGTTGGTAACGATTATCTGTTTTAATTCTTCTAAATAGAGGGTAGATGTTGTTCATAATAAGTAAATATTGTTCTTAAAATAACTAGTGATTATCTACCTTTATTCTTGAGAATAGCAAGTAAATATTGTTTTTGAAATAACCAGGTAATGCTGGATTAGTACAATAAACCACATTTTAAAAAAACAAAAAAACCCATCGAACTACATTACTGGAAATTTTTATCATTACATTCCTTCAAAAAAACACAAAACAAAAAAACCTATCAAACTATATTACTAGAATTTAATTTTATTATTACAGACCTTCATGGATGTACATGTACCAACGTGCATCCATGTATTGAGGAAGCATGATAGAGTTGGGGTCCATTTCCAGGAAATTGACTTCATAGTTGTGCAGCTGGGGTGCATTTTTTGAATTCTCCCTGAAGGAGGGAGCAACTGTTATCTGACCTGCTTCTGCATTTATTCTTTTCCAATGCCCCTCCTTTTTGAATATGAACTGCTTTTCAACCTACTCTTCATCTTCATAATTATATGATGTCTCATTGCATTGGATCATAGATACCAGGCTCAGCATAACAACTAACCATTGCAAGAAAAGCTTAGCAAACGCCATGTTCGCCTTTACATTTACTATATTGAATGTCTAACGAGCATTTGCAGTAAGAAACCAGAAGGCATTCCAGTGGGTTATACACTGCATTGGTGAATTCAAAGGCTCCTAAGCAAAAGGTTAAATATACAACTGTGAAATACAGCCAGTGGTATGAACCAGTCAGTCGACAATATCATCATGCATTGATGGTATGCACGGTGGAATATGAACCAGTCAGTGATGATAAGGGTCTGTGGTTTGTATCGCTGATCATTTTTATTCAATTATTGCCTGACCCGTTCATGGTTCCAACTTCAAAGGGTAGGTTGTACTTGTCAAGGTGGTCATACATATTTAATGATTGCCTGACCGATTCAACGTTCCAGCTATATATCGGGCAAGGGCAGTCTATCATTGAATTTTGATGTGATCAACTATGTCTAACCTTACTGTCGTTACCTTTTATGTCCAGAATCGGGGCCGGGGCTAGTATGTTGCATTAAATTGTTTATGTATTTATATATTTTAAAGATGTAAAGTTTATTGTTATTATCATTAATTAATAATGATAAAATAGCATATATTGACATTTATTGAATATCTTTGGTCTTCGGTTGTTACTATCTCACAATGAATCTAAGTTCTTTATTAATTAAAAATAATTTTAACTCTAAATAATGTGTTTTTAATGGAAATAATATTAATCATTGTTAAAGGTTTGATTTTATGGAATAATTTTTTTTTAAAGAATTAAAAGAAAAACTAAAAAGTTATCTAAAATATGGTTTCATAACTATGTAACAGTGAGACTCTCACTTTTATTCTCCATTCCCCATTGTTTTAGTGTGAAGGGGATTTTCAATTCTAATATTGATATCTTGAAGTTGCAATGGAATGTAGTCAACTCTGAGTTTAATATGTGTTTTCTCTTTAATTTTTTTTGGTAGGAATTATCAAAGAGGCCATGTATTAACTCTTACCCATTTTAGATAAGGTTGGCAAGATGAGACCATGTATTAACTCCTTACCCATTCTAGAAAAGGTTGGCAAGATGAGCAGTTGTTTGGATTTGTATGGATTTGTAGGACATTCTTAACATTTCACACTTGATAATATATTCTAGATCATTTAACACTTATAATATATGCAAATTTTTGTTGGGGTTCATATAAGTGTGGGATAAACAACATTTAAACTACCTCATATATATATATTTTTTCTAAACGAGAGCTTTTCCAATTTTGAGTTTGTGCAATTTTTGATGTGGTAATCAACCCTAATGCTTGATGGTCCACTATGTCAATCTCATTGGTGTGAAAGACAAAGAGGATGGACAACCTTCACTCACAAAAAGCACTTTCTCTTAGTAATGGAAGCCGTGCATGAGATCAAGATGGATGAATGATGGATGTCATTCAACAATAGAGATGGGAAATGGCCAACAATGTTCCTTGCAAACACAAACTTTCTCTAAATTCATGGCACTAGACAATCTCATGTTATGCATGCAACACTCTACACTCCATCTATAGGAATAATGTCGGTGATCAATGTAGAGTCCTTCAATATAATAATATTGAAAGCTTTAAGCAATTTTGTTTTTGAAATTTTAATTCAAATATTATTGCCTTTAATCATAGTTCTATACGTTCTTAAGCATCTATTTCATTTTTTCAAATGGAATTGATTATAAATTGATTAGGCTGACTGCATTTTTTTTTTATTGGGTGAACTTGGTAGTACCTCTCTATTAATCATATGTAAAGCAGGTTACATAATATGTTTCCAGTAACCTCAACCTGCCCAGAGGAAACCAGGTCTATTGGCCACCGATTAGCATCATAAGCTATCCAAAATTGAAATAGTTTAAGCATGTCCAACCAAGCTTTCAATGCTACCATATCTACTATCAATCTATTTTGACTACTATAAATGTAAATGCTATCTAAAATCATTAAAACAAAATAGCAGGAATTTTATAGAACACCATGTCTTGCAGAGGTCAATCATTTGATGACTCTACTAGGGTTGGGTCCTTAGCACTAGACCCCAGAATGTCTTTTTGTTGCATACTTTGCAATTTATTCTCCAATCATCCAAGACAAAAAATTTGGTGGAAGAGTCGCACTTGGACTGACTGTATTTCCTTCTGAATTACGGACGGGCTCGACTCCTCTTCCCGGGGCTGCTGATGGCCATGATGGTGAGATAATTCCCTCAGCTGCTACGTTTCTATCATAGCTTTCACCAGTAGGCTTTTCATTATCCAATAAGTTTGGATGGCCTATTTAAACACGGTCAACCTACCTCGAGTATTTCAGGGGTCCACTACTAGAGGTTCCCATTCTTCCACTTGGATTTTCTCTCATGTTGCCTTTGATTTAAGTTATGTTTCCCATTTTGAAATTTCGTCTTTCACCTGTGTCGGTGAACCTTCACTGTATGCATGCAACAGGTTCTGCATGTTTCTGTCCCCTGTTCTTCTACCTCTCTTCTTTTGTGACTGACTGGTTGAGGCTGTAAGCTTATGTTTCCTATTGATGGGGTTGTCATGGCCGCAACGTCCCTTCTGACCCTCCACTACCTCTATCTTCATTCTCGAAACCACTGAGTTTTTCAATTGTTGCAAGTCCTCTAGAACCCTCTCCGAGGTAATCACCAATGTAGAAGGAGATAGAGGGGGAAGCAATTTACACTTTCCTGAAAGGAATTCATAGTCAGAAACAATGTTAGGATCCTTTTTCTTTTTAAAACCAATACCTTTCATTTTTTCCTCGCGGTTTGCCAATCCATTACCAACCGTCCAGACCAATCCTTGGACAAGTTTGATACCCCATGTTCTCTCAGCCGATGCCTTGAGGTTGAAAACCAGCGCCACTTCTGTTTGACTGTTCCAAAGGCATAAAACCTGACCACCTACCTGATCACTGACATGATTTGTTTCCAGGCTCTGACTCCCTCGACTCTTCATTTTCAGTTTCATTTCCGCCACCTCATGATTACCCCTAGCCCCATATCTTCGTTATTTCCCCACTCGCTCATTTGAATGAAACATAGAATCCAGACCTTGCCTCGGCCACCTGACATACTTCTGTGGCTTCCCATCACCCGGGCTTCAAGAAAACATGCCTCTAGGTCAGCCTTGCCACCCCCCTGACTCCCTAGACTCTCCCTCCCAAACCCCCCAATTGTGGAATTTACCAGAAGGCAAGAGCGCACAGGTTGACATTTCCATGTTTTCGAGAGGCCCAATTCCCCCCTGCAAAGACTCCCCAAAATCTCCCACCCAAACCCCCCAATTACGAAATTTAACAGAAGGCGAGATCTCAAAGGTTGATGTTCCCATCTTTCCCGAAGACCAAATTCCCCCTGCAAAGGTTTCCTGAAACTGACTGAAGTCGACATGCTTACGAATATTGACAGTTTCCCCATCCTGAATCCTATAATCCCATGCATAATCAACCACAGACACAACCAATTTCTCATAATTTTGTTCCTCTTGACCTTCGTTTCAAGAAAGAAGAGGGTCTGCACTACATACTAGGACCTTTGCTTTGTTGTTGAACTGGAGTTCTCGACTCTGTTGTGCCAATGCCACTTGTGTCGGAGCTTGATCTCCCACCCTCCTTGCTTCTCCAATCTCTTGCTGCTACGCAACTGTTTTTTAATGGAGGGCATGCACCACACCATATACCACCTGCCTGTATTTTCCTTATGCATTTGGTTCATAAGGAAGGCTTCCTTTTCTGCCTTCTTTTCGTGATCTTCTTCATGCATGTATGTCGTGTTGTTCTTGAAATACCTGTAACTATAATTACTCATGGAAAACAACCACCAGCTTGAAAAATCTCCTATTTTAACATGTTTCATGTAGATTTTCTGTTCATGTCTTAAAAATGCGCTTGGAAGGAGCAGGAAGAGCTTCTTGGCAGAAGGGTGCACTACGAAAGGCTCAATGGTTCAAAAGAGGATGCTTTGGGGCTTCAATATGTGTTCATGCACTCAATAGGAGAGAGATAAACTCAAGGGAAGGTGCATGACGCATGTACGAATGAAGAGGATGAGGCTTGAGACTTCCCAAGTGCATTTTTCGCTCAAGGGAGAGAAGGAGGGTGCAAGGTGTAGAGCTGAAGGATGAAGGGGAATGCTTTGGGCCTTCAGAGTGCGCTTATGTGCTCAAGAAGGAAAAAGAGGGTGCAAGCCGCAGTGTCGAAGGGCGAAAGATGAGGCTTCAGGGCTTCATAGCGTACTCATGCACTCAAAAGGGTTGAGGAGGGCACAAGGAACATTGTTGAAGGCTGAAGGGGTTAGGATTTGGGTCTTTGGGGTGCACTCATGTAGTCAAGGAGGGTGCAATCCTTCGAGTTGAAGAAGTGCACTGAAAGGAAGACTTGATCCTTTAGGGTGCAGTTCGAAACAAGGAAGGTAAAAGATGCTTTGGGAGTGCGCTATGTGCTCTTGGGGGGTGTAGGGCACACTTTCGAATAATGAAGAATTCTCAATCAAGGCTTTAGAGGGTGCTGATGCAGTCCTTTCCTTAATGGGTTCACTTTTCACAAAATTTTTGTCTAAGTCTGGAAGATAGAACAAGGGGCGAACATAATGCGTTTAGACATAAAATCATGTGTGACACATACCAACTCATCAATAAAACTTAGAAAATCTTGAAAAATTATAAATAGACATCAAAACGCAACTTTACATACATTCCCAAAGTTCAAAAAACAAAGTGTGTGCGACTGTGACCAAAAGTGTCATTTTATAACAAGCAAAGGTGTTACAATCATGAAATGCACTAAAGATATTCTAATTAATGTGACACCTTATCTAGGTGGATATTGGTGGTCACCTACCTATTCCACCAAGACCTCCAGTCGATTTCATTAGTTTCCTCGATTATAGCAGCATTACTATTTTTAGTAGTTTTTTCGGGTCTTGAACTTCTAGAGTTGTTTTGACCCCCTAAACAACATTTTTTGAGGTCCTCAGCATGTCCATATCCATATGCAAGGGCATGTCGCAAATATTGTAGCAATCAGAGAGATATTTCTGACGAGGTATCGTACAAACCAAAAAAACATCATATCACCAAGTTACGACCCCAAGAACTTGGCTACCCAACTAAACCCAACGGGGCTCACAAACTCTTTCCATTCCATCTCTTGGGGTCATGGTTTTGGTTATTTAGGGTTTCCCTTTTTTGTTCAATAATAAAAATTCCCTTGAGCCTCATTGTACCACATTTTATAGGCATGTAGTCGCCACATCTATTCTCAGAGATAAGCTACCATCTCCTCACCTAGTTTGTTTCCATTCTGCTTATAAGCATCTTTCAGTTCTTTCATATTAATGAAATGAAGATTTTTTTTTTGAATTTCTCAATGTTTATGTTTATATATTTTTTTTTTGCGTGCATGCATAAGTCCATATCAATGACACATCAGAATGATCAAGAATACTTGAGACATATAGAATGACTCGTAACAAGATTTGGCGACCAAGGCGACACTAGATACGACGATGAAGTAGGCTCCAAAATTTGAATGTAGTGAAAACTTGGAGGGTGTGGTAGCAGCGACAACACACCCCCATAAACAATACAACTATTGCATCCATCAACGACAATGTTTCCAAATAGCTTATAGATAGTTCCGATCCAGACTCCCCTTAACAAGAGAATTGATGTTCAAACCCTCCTATAGGTTTAGTATTGAAATACAATATTTACAATAGCATGACTACAAGGTAAAATTTAAGGGCTAAATTTCACCCATGACTAATTTTCCATGCTTTTTCCCCAAAAAATTGGCAATTTTGATTTTTTTTTAAATGATTAAGACCAATATGGTAGAAGGATAAATTGAGGTAGTGTGTGGAATGGTAATCAAGATAAAAATTATATTTTCACAAGTCAAAGAAGAAGATGAAGATCTAAACCACAAGGAGAGATCCTTCCGTTCTAAGGAAACACAAGCCAACCCCGTAATTCTCAATAAAGACCCACTTCCTTTGGGTACAACAAATGAGAAAGGAAGTGATATTAAAAAGCCAATGGACCTGCTTGTGGAAGATAGTGTTCAACCACTTAATATTTAATGTTATTCCTTTTGTAATGTTCAATTGATGGATGACATAATCTCCTTTAAGGGCCTCCAGTGGAGACTCTTTTAACTATTTTTTATTATAATATAAAGAAACTTGTGGTTTTAACAAACATATAAAAGAAAGTGTTAATGATAAAATAAAAAATTTCGTTATTGAAAACTCGAGAATTAAATGTATTAAAAGAAGGGTTTAAATGAATAATAGTTAAGCTTCATTTTTTTCTCTCAATTTAATATGATTTTCCTATTTAAAAATTCTTATTAATTTTGTGAAAGTAATAAATGGATTTAAAACCTTAACTTGCACTTTAAGTTAAAATACATGTATATAAAGAAATCAATTGAAAGTAAATGAATTCTTATTTGGTAAAGTGCTTTTACCTCTAAGTATGAGGGTGATATGTAATTTCATCAATGCTTAACATGAAGTTGATACATGACATTTATAAAATATTTTAATGTTGATTATAAATAAATAAACTCAAGATCAACTTTATTTATAGATTGAAAAACAATTATTGAACAAATATGTAAAATATTTTCATTACAATCCCATGCGCTCGCGCGCGTGCGCACGCACACACACACACACACACAGATATATATAGAGAGAGAGAGATTATATTTATGGCCAACACTGAATTTATGTATAATAAAAAATATCTACATATGAATATGAAGGTAATGTGTAGTTCCACCAATTCTTAACATAAACACACATGGAATTGCACTTATTTTGATAACAAATATATATATATATATATATATATATATATATATATATATATATATATATATATATATATCTAGAGAGAGAGAGAGAGAGAGAGAGAGAGAGAGAGAGATTATTATATGGAAAATATTTTTGTGTTTGTGTTGTAAGGGTGAGGAGAAATGTGTAATTCCATCCACACAATTTTTAGAACATAAAACTTGAAGCAGAAAAAAATTATGCACTAAGTTTTACATACTAAAACTGATTTGCATCATGAATGATTTGATCCCTATGAATTTAACTCATATAAATGAAAGTGTTATTGATAAAATTAAAATTCTAGAACTCATTATTAAAATTCAAGAATTATGTTGTCCATCATCAGTGAGATGAAAAAAAGAAAAAATATATAACACTTCAACTTATTTTACAAAATAAAAAATTCATATTATTTCCTATTTAAAAAAAATTATTAACTTTGTTGAAGTAAAAATGGATTTAAAACTTTCATTTGAACTCATGTTTCTTCCATGCCAAATCAAAGTCTATTAAATTTTTTATAACCAATTCACATGTTTCTTAACTTTGGATTTATCATATCTTCATGCACTTTTTTTATTATACTATAAATAAATATTTTGATCTTAATAATAATAAATCAAATTGTTAATGATAAAATTAAAATTTTGAAATTCATTATTGAAAATTTAAGAATTACGTTATCTATCTGATTAGATCACGAAAAAAGGTAAAAATGTATAAAAATGATAATTGGACATTTTCTTCCGTGTATGGGATGGCAACCCAAACTTTTGCCACATGCGATGAGTAGGCAACTAGATCCACTATAATCAACCTACTCATGCAAGGGGGGAGATGTGGTTCTCCTGCCCTCCATTTAATTTATCACATAAATTCATGATTCGCAGCATCAATTCCATTATGATGCCACATTCATTGCTCGCAGATGACATAGGTGGTAACCTTCCCAATGTCAATTGTGATAGGTACATAATTTTTCATTCCATTTCCTCTATTATCATGCTTCCTCTCACCTCTAATATTTGGGATCCCCCCATCTGCAACATCAATATCCATAGATAGATTGTTATTTACTTAATTCGCAAAGGGGTAGAATCAAGTCCTCTTGACATGACCTCCCCCGTGGAGTTTATCCCCAACTCATCTGATCTTCCTCCACTTAAAGCCAAAGTGTGTCTATGCGAGGTGGAGGTGGAACCAATTCAGAGCTCTCACACTAGGTGGAGAGCACCTTTTATTGCAAGAAGCCTACGAAAGTGGGAGTGGAGACTATGCTCCAACTAGGCCTCATTCCATGGCTTTTGTGCCTAGGCACTCTAGGCACCCACCTTCTAGTGTAGTATTTTACTTAGAGTATCCAAGTGTTGTCTATGTATTCTCTTTTGTTTGCTGGAGCATGAATGTTCTTCCACTATTTTTTCATGGGTTTTTACAATGTATGGTGTGTTCTCTAGCTGTTGCCAACATTGTTCTAATCCTGGGAATTTGTCTCATATACTAGCCTCCTCCTTGTACATCTCTCCCCGCAGTGTTATTGATTTTCCAACATCCTTTGGTCCCTATTGTTAGGTCTCTGTAACAAGCAAGATTGGCAAAGTCCGATCACAGAATTAACATCATTTCAACCAACTTTGGGATTCTAGGATCTAGCCCTCCTGAATCCGAAGAGGGATCTCTCCAATATGTACAAAGATGGATATTGTCTTTGAAGTTTAGGGTGATGGTATTAGGCTAGTTATGAAGGCCAAGGGTTTTGTTTGATTTTCTCAGATGGTTGAACATAGTTGCTGTCTGAGACGGAAAGATCTATATGCAAATAGGTTCAAAGGTGGGAAGTTGCAAGCGAACAGAATAAGCTTTGATTCTAAAGAAAGATGATGGCAAGTTTTCAATCCATTGGGCTATGGAGTCATAAGAGAATTTAATTGAAACATCCAGGTTCAAGAGTAATCTATGGGGCAAGTCATCTAGGCCTAAGGATCTCTTTGAAGTTTGATTTATGGAATGGGGTGATACAAAAAGGAAAGGGAATTAACAGATGCAGAACAAAGAGCAGCCCAGGATCTGGTAAGTACTTTGAAACTAGCCAGCCTTTGACCAGGCACTTAAGAAAAACATAGAAGTAAACTAGGATCTGGTAAGTACTTTGAAACTATCCAGCCTTTGATACACTTCTGATAGAACACAGATTAAAAACAAAGGGAAACTTGAAGGCAACCTTTGGAGCAGAAGCTAGTGGGCTGGGACTCACCCTGATCCTCTCCTAGTTCTTCCTTACTTAGTTACTTTTAAGACAATCACCAAGATAACACAGGATGGCCCAAGATCTGATAAGTACTTTGAAACTAGTCAGCTTTTGACACATCCTAAGGGAAACAGACAGATAGTTGAGCAAATTAGAAAGGGACTCAGGGCTAACCTTTGATTTCCTCAATTCATTCCTTACACAACATACATGAAAGTAACATTTAAAAATAACATTCAGCAGTGACGAAAAGATGAGGGAACGCCAGCATCTCTGTGCTTAGACTGAATTAAATCATTTCTAAATAACACAATTAGAAGAAAACATTGGGATAAAGATTTTTCAGCCAGAGAAGGTCACTGATATACAACAAACTCTAACACTGTTTAAACTGTTCTTTACAGTGGAAAATGAAACAAATTGAAAACATAAATAAAATGACAAGTTACAGTGAGAATAACATCACCATCAGCATAGACCAGGATCCCATAAATCAGCTCGTATTGATTGCTTCAAACTGGTTACAATCTTCAAATCCAATGTTCTAATCCATCTCTCTTCACAACCTAACCTATCTGTTACAAGCAGAGCTCCAAGAGCCTATGAAACCACTATTTACAGTCAAGAGTTTTCCACTCAAAAACAACTACAACACTTCAGCAATTACATTGACAACCAACTAATCCAACCCCTCACTCATCTTTTTCTGGAGTATTTATAGAAGGATGAGGAGGTGAGATTTGATAAAAAGATCTCAAATACAATTAATGCAGAATTAATGTCTTCCTGACCCCGGGAGGCTCGATGAAGAAATTCTACAGGTGTTACATTGCATTAATGTGTTTACACTTAAGAAGTAAGCTCGAAGGGAGCTTTTGTTGACCTTTGAGGCTCTGCGTACTGTTAGGTCTCTGTAACAAGCAAGATTGGTAAAGTCCGATCACAGAGTTAACATCATTTCAACCAACTTTGGGATTCTAGGATCTAGCCCTCCTGAATCCGGAGAGGGATCTCTCCAATATATACAAAGATGGATATTGTCTTTGAAGTTTAGGATGATGATATTAGGCTCGTTATGAAGGCCAAGGATTTTGTTTGGTTTTCTTGGATGGTTGAACATAACTGCTGTCTAAGACGGAAAGATCTATATGCAAATAGGTTCAAAGGTGAGAAGTTGCAAGTGAACAAAATAAACTTTGATTCTAAAGAAAGATGATAGCAAGTTTCCAATCCATTGGGCTATGGAGTCATAAGAGAATTTAATTGAAGCATCCAGGTTCAAGAGTAATCTATGGGGCAAGTCATCTAGGCCTAAGGATCTCTTCGAATTTTGATTTATGGAATGGGGTGATACAAAAGAAAGGGAATTCAACAGATGCAGAACGAAGAGCAGCCCAGGATCTGGTAAGTACTTTGAAACTAGCCAGCCTTTGACCAGGCACTTAAGAAAAACATAGAAGCAAACTAGGATCTGGTAAGTACTTTGAAACTAGCCAGCCTTTGATACACTTCTAATAGAAAACAGATTAAAACAAAGGGAAACTTAAAGGCAACTTTTGGAGCAGGAACTAGCGGGCAGGGCTCACCTTTCTCCTCATCTTAGTCCTTCTTTACTCAGTTACTTCCAAGGCAATCACCAAGATCACACAGAATGGCCCAAGATCTGATAAGTGCTTTGAAACTAGTCAGCTTTTGACACATCCTAAGGGAAACAGACAAATAGTTGAGCAAACAAGAAAGGGACTCAGGGCTAACCTTTGATTTCCTCAATTCATTCCTTACACAACATATATGAAAGTAACATTTAAAAACAACATTCAGCAGTGACGAAAAGATGAGGGAACGCCAGCATCTCTGTGCTTAGGCTGAATTAAATCATTTCTAAATAACACAATAAGAGGAAAACATTGGGATAAATATTTTTCAGCCAGAGAAGGTCACTGGTGTACAGCACACTCTAACACTGTTTAAACTGTTCTTTATAGTGGAAAATGAAACAAATTGAAAACAGAAATAAAATGACAAGTTGCAGTGAGAATAACATCACCATCAGCATAGACCAGGATCCCATAAATCAGCTTGTATTGATTGCTTCAAACCGGTTACAATCTTCAAATCCAATGTTTTAATCCATCTCTTTTCACAATCTAACCTATCTGTTACAAGCAGAGCTCCAAGAGCCCATGAAACCACTATTTACAGTCAAGAGTTTTCCACTCAGAAATAGCTACAGCGCTTCAGCAATTACGTTGACAACCAACTAATCCAACCCCTCGCTCATCTTCTACTGAAGTATTTATAGAAGGATGAGGAGGTGAGATCCGATTAAAAGATCTCAAACACAATCAATGCAGAATTAATGTCTTCCTGACCCCGTGAGGTTCGATGAAGAAATTCTACAGGTGTTATATTGCATTAATGTGTTTACACTTAAGAAGTAAGCTCGAAGAGAGCTTATATTGACCTTTGAGGCTCTGCGTACTGTTAGGGTTACTCTGCAAACATTTTGTCGTTGAAATCTGGTGCAGTAATAACTTCTTTGGTTGTTCGAGGCATAATATTTGATCCTGTTCAATAAATTCATCCTCTGATTGAGCTTTCTGAGGCAATAGGTGGCACTGTGGTGGTTGAGGAATCAATTCGCCTCGAAGTATGGCGGTGGAGGCGATCTGTATGCCGAACACTTTTAGGTTTTGCTTTAATCCGTGTTCTGAGCCGAGGATTAGGCTTTTGATAACCGTCTTAGCCGTAATCCCCGCCAATCTTCTCACAAAACCACTGCTCTGGTTCATTCTATCTTTAATCTGATACTCTTTCTCTGCTCTGATACTGGCGGCCTTCTTCAAGCTTTGCAGGGACGTGCGGCAACCAAAGCTCATGAAACTTCGTAGATATCTTCGTTCTTCTCCGTATGATCGATTCTCTGGACAAATCGGGAGGATTGGAGTCGTCACCCTCATCCTTTAGATTTCGTAGAATACGAAGGAGAAACCTTTGAAAACCTGCAAAAAACAAGAAAAATGAGGAAATCCTGCGTTATATGGACAGACTGCATCGGAGGGTGTGCGGGTGGATGGAGAGATCGGGACCGTTGATCGTATCGCGATCAACGGTTGGGAGCAAATCAAACGGTCAACGAGGAGGAAAGTGGACCGTATAATAGAATCGGGAGAGGAGATGCAGACCGTCGATCTACAGAGATCGACGGCGGGGATTGGGTTTTAAACGTGCCGGGGCAAATTTAACGGACGGGCGAATTGGTTAAAGGACGAGCGGGAAAGGTGATCGGGGACCGTCGGATGGGAGGGCCCAGATCCGACGGCGGGGATAAATCCCGCTACGGGGACATAGGACAATGTTTAACGCGCGGGAGGTGGACATGGCACGACGGTTTTTGGGGTGAGGTGGAGAACACGTGTCGGCCGGCGGGTGGGATCGCTGGCCGACGGCGTAAAACCGCGTCCGGACGAAAGGTGGTGCGGGCACAAACCGGTGGGAAAGGAAAACAGCACGTCGAAAAAGGGGGGAGGGGTCCACCAGATGTGGGGTACACTCCGCACCGTTGATCCATGGGACAGATCAATGGCGGAGTTTTAATTTTGATTTTCTTTGGTGGAAAAATAAAACAAACCCAACCTTACTTTTTACAAAGGTTTTAACGTTTTCGGGGGATAAATTATTTCCGAGGTTTAAGCGCCTGGCGGGTTTAGCACGCGGTTCCGGCGGGAGAACATATGGATAGAGAGAAAACAGGGGCTTAGCCTAAGGGGCTAAAGCTCAACGCATAGAAAATGTGTGTTTTTCTATGGTTTTCTAATGATTTTTGCAAGAGGAGAAAGGCTCCGATAGATCAAAAAGTGGGTTTTTGACCTTGGGAAATGAGATTAATGGAGGAATATGGGATATAAAAGGGTTTGATGGGGTTCTTTATGGGTGAAAGGAGAGTTGAAGAAATGAGGAAAAAGGAAGAAGGGGAGAAGAAAAAGGAGGAGGATGCAGCAACACTTTGATTAGGATTTTCATGGTACATCAGAGGCAGAGAGGAGAGAGAGTATGTAGAACCAACGGTAGTTTGGACTCTTACCAACAGACTTCAAGTACCAACAATTTTCAGGATTTAAACTTGTTTCTTGAAGGCTGCAAAGAACATTTAGCCACCAACTGCTATAATTGAAAAATATGGGTGGCTAACAGTGGCTCCACTTGGGGATGGTGCCTTCTTGAAGGCATCAAGAATTCAGACTTGATTTCTCTGGGATGCTGACTGGTGTCTGGTGTCTGATCACTTGCTCTTGCTTTTCTTCTGGACAAAATAAGGTCAGTCATTAAAGAGAGATGAATTTCATCAATACAACTTCTACCTACCCCAATCCTACTGATCTAACATTTTTTCTTCATCAGAGTGCACTTGGATTGGCAAACTCTTAACACAACATTTTATTCTTTTGAAAGCAGTAAATCTAATCTACTTCTATTCCTTATTTCTCCCCAAACTCAGATTAAACAGTTGAGTTCAGATATTCCTCTACCTATTCTGCTGTTTGTTGGGATTAAACAGTCCAACAAACTTTCATTCTCTAAATTCTACAACAGAAATTTAAAAATAGCCAAGCCAAGATTGAACTGTTTGACTTGCTATGATCTAGGGCATAAAGACAAGCTGCACATAGATTATTATTTGCAGAAAATTTAAAATCAAAACAGAAGGCTTAAGATCTGAAAACTTTCTCATTGAGGCCTTCCCTCATATTTACAGCTCTATTTTTTTCTTTTTAGTGAGCTATCTTTGCTTTTCTTCTGGTTCGAGTTTTGAGTGAATTAGAACCAGGTCCTTTCTTTGACTCAGAAATTAGAGTAGCTTTGAGTCCTCTCTTTGGAAACTTTGGTTCAGATTTTGAGTTTGTTTGAACCTTGATTTCTACCCTACTCTATCTACTGATAAGCCAAGATTAAACAGTTTGGCAAATCAAATTTGCTACCCTATCAGCAGAAAATTGAAAGCTAATCAGTCAAGATTAAATAGTTTGACCAATTAGAAGCGTGTTTAGAGGAGTGGCATTTATGCTTGCACACTTTCAGATTCATTTCTCTTTTTGGCATGGGGCCTTGCCTTTCTTGTTTTTCATTTCTGCCCTCTTTTCTTTCTTTCTTTGTTTTTTTTTATTTTTTGATTTTTCATAACTTTAAACGAAATGGTGAATGTAGTATTTACAATGGAAAAGGCAAAAAGGCTTCAACATGAAGTATTTTCAAGAAAGGTAATGTTTAAGCATCCTGCCATTGACAGGACCTCCAAACAATTCTGTCCGATTCAACTCTTGTAAGAAGAATGCATTGTTTCCGGCTACTGAATGAATGGAGTAAGGGCCAAGCCACAGATTGTCAAATTTACCATGCTTTCCCTTGTCTTCCCTCTTTGAGTCCCACTTTAAGACTTTGTCCCCAATTTTGAAATTGCTGGCCTTTGCTCTTCTGTCAAATATCTTCTTGATATTGTCCTGCTTCTGTAATGCTTTGTGGTACACTTCCTCTCTGGTCTGCTGAAGATGAATGGTCTGATTTATCCTTCTGATTATGTCATTCTCTTCAGTCTGCAGCTCTTGAATTAACTTCATAACTGGTACACCAAGGCTGTTAGGAAAGATTGCATCTGTACCATATATAAGCTGGAAAGGTGACATACCAATGGATTTCTTCAATGTTAATCGGTCAGCCCATAGTGCATGGACCAGCTTTATGTGCCAAGACTTCTTGTTGTCCTCCAACAGTTTCTTTATTATGTTCACTAAGCTTTTGTTGGACGATTCTGCAAGTCCATTACCTTGAGGGTAATAGGCTGTGGAGTGTCCCAATGTTATCTGATACTTATGACAGAATTCAACCATTTTCTTTGACCCAAATGCTGCAGCATTATCTGTAATGATCTTGGTAGGACAGCCAAATCTGGAAAGGATATTGGTTTCTATGAATTTTATGATAACTGAATCATTGGCCTGTCTACAAGGAATGGCTTATATCCACTTAGTGAAATAGTCTGTGGCAGTAAGGATCCACTTATGTTGGGCAGAGGATGGTGGGTGGATTTCTCCTATGAAGTCAAGTCCCCACTGTTGAAAAGGGGCTTCAACAGTAATTGGATGCAGAGGAAGGGGTAGCAATTTTCTCTTGCCCTCGAACAATTGGCATTTATGGCAAGTGGTTGTCAGTTTATGTACGTCAGGAAAAAGAGTGGGCCAATAGAAACCAGCCCTCAAAATTTTGTTGGCTGTTGACTTCCAGTACAAATGGCCCCCACACTCTCCTTCATGGAATTTCTGTTTAATCTTCTCTGCATCAAACTCAGGCAAACATTTAAGCAATATACCACTAGCATTTTTCCAATAAAGACATTTATCAATAATGAAATAGTTTACAGTTTTTAACTTTAGGAATCTTGCCTTTGTTTTGGATAAACCAGGAGGTGTATTTAAATTGAGCAAAACATAAACAATATCAGTATACCAAGGAGAATTCGCAAAATAATCTTCAATAATGGGAGTTGAGAATTATTCTTGGTCATCCAAAGCATTAATCATATTAATATCAAGAACTTCACAATTTGATTCAGCCATTAACTTAGCTAGACCCTGACCTTTGATGAGCTTAGTGGGTTTAATCTCTAAATCATATTCAAGAATAACAGAAATCCACTTACCTCTTTTACCATCTGGATCCTGGGTTAGAATGTCCTTTACAACTGAATTTGGGACAAAGGCAATAATATGTGAGTGAAGGATGTATACCCTAAAGTCTTTTAAAGCTTTTACCAAAGCAAAAGCCTGTTTTTCCATAATGTTATACCTCAAAGGGGCATCCCTCAATGCCTTACTAAAGAACGCAATGGGCTGCTCTTGTCCTTGTGGATTTTTCTGTAAAAGGACAGCAGCTATAGTATGTTCTGATGCAAATGAGAAGATATAAAAATCTTTTGAGAAATCCGGACTTATGAGAACTGGTGTTTTGGTTAACGCTTGTTTAACCAGTTCAAAGGATGTCTTTGCTTTTGCGGTCCATTTTACCCCTTGCTCCTTTTTCAACATGTTTGTGATATTCCTAAGGAGCTCAGCCAAGTTGGGGATGAATCTTCTTAAAAAGTTAATCTTCCCTATGAAAGACTGCAACTCTTTAATATTCCGAGGATGGGAGATTTGTAATATGGCTTCAATCCTCATGGGATCTATCTTTATACCCTCTTCTGAAATGATATGTCCAAGAAGCTTACCTTCTTGGAGACCGAATAAAGTTTTCTTGGGGTTCAAAGATATCCCAAACCTTCTGCACTTCTCGAAAACTTTTCTTAAATGTTCTAAGTGTTCTTCATCTGTTTTTGAAAACACAGTTACATCATCAAGATAGATAATGATGAAGAAACCTAATTCTTCCGAGAATGCTATGTCCATGGCTCTCTGAAAGGTTGCTCCAGCATTCATTAAACCAAAAGGCATTTTCACATACATGAAAGTGCCCCACGGTGTAGTAAAGGTTGTCTTTAACTGATCATCAGGGTGGACTAGGACTTGGTTATACCCTGAATAGCCATCCAGCAAAGAAATTCTTTTAGACCCTACCACCCTCTGCAAAATATGATCCATCTTGGGCAAAGGGTAGTTATCCTTTAATGAAGCTTTGTTTAAATTTCTGAAGTCTATACAAAGCCTGATTTCTCCAGTCTTTTTCCTAACTGACACCAGATTAGATACCCACTCAGAATATCTAATAGGGACAATAATACCAGCATCATGCATTTTCATAATTTCCTTCTTAACCAATGGCAACTGGACAGGGTTGATTCTGAGCAGTTTTTGTTTGAATGGTTTTTGGTTTTCTTTAAGAGGGATTTTGTGCTGTATTATTTCAGTGTCATAGGACTTAAGATCTTCGTAACTCCATGCAAAAACATCAGAAAATTCTTTAAACAGCTCTAAGTATTTGGGTTTAATGTGAGCTGGTAAAGTTTTAGACAGTTTAATAAATCTCGGTTTTTCCTCACTGCCTATATTACATTCCTCTACTTCAGTTTCCACAGGTTCTAATTTTGGTTTGTTGGCCACATCATCAAAATCAAACAGTTCTTCTAGAGGGGTCAAACCCTTGGGCAGACTATCATTATTAGAATGCAGAGTTTCCATTTCTTCAGTTTCAGATTTTGCACTTAATTCTGTTTGGTTTCTAGATGAGATAGTCTGAAGGTTAATATTTACCAGCTGTGGAGATGGCTCTTCTTCGCCAAGAAAATTTTCTTCACTGCAGTCCGTCTCATAGTCTGAATCTGAACTATGGAGTTCAAACTCATTTCTGAATTGCATGAAGTCTTCTATTTGTTTATCTCCATCAAATACCTGCCAATACTTCTTGTTATCTGGGATAGTTGGTCTGAATTTTATCTGAGAGGTGTCATCATACAGCATTGGGCAGGTTCTAGCAGCAAAGGCTAAATTGTGGGCTGCAATGTTTTTCTTCCTTGGGACAAAAGATAAGGTGTACTCCTCAAATGTTTTCAAAAGATCAATGACATCATTCCTATAGGCCCTCAGTCTGGGGTGATTTGCATTGTACTCCCCATTGACTTGCCTAATGATTAATTCAGAATCCCCATATACATTGATTCTCTTGGCACCTAGTTTTTTCAAAAGATGCAGGCCTAAGAGAAGGGATTCATATTCTGCTACGTTGTTGGAACACTGAAAGTTTAATTTGCATGAGATACATTCTGTATGATTGTTTTCAGTGTTAGTGATCCAGACACCTGCACCTGCATTTGTTTTGGTGCATGACCCATCAAAATACATAGTCCGGAGAGGCAGATTTTCAGTTTGATGAATGGACTTTGTATCGTTTGATTCCTCAAGTTTTTCATCGGGTTGAGGACTGTCCCCCTGACTGTCAAGTTTTGAGCTCACAGGATTGATAACTTGGATTTCCGGATCTGTGTTAAGTTTGCTAGGATCCTCAGACACAATAGACCGTTTTGGCATTTCAACATTGTGTTCCCCCTCTTTTATTTTAATCATCGATTCTAATGAAGCAATCTGTTCTGTGAGTGCTTCATCATTGAACATTATAAAAGAATCAAGGCTCGTGTTTATAGCATAGAGTGGGGAGTTTTGAGGCCGCTCCTGGCTCGTTACTGTGTATTGCATGTGAGATTCCCTATAAAGCCTCCTAGTTTGATTGAAGACAGGGATGGTTGCATAGGCCATGTCCATTTGCATAGTCCCCTGTAACTTAGCCCCCCAAGATCTTGATAAAAGCATTCCATACTTTGGGGGAACATCAGCCACAACAACGTCCATGACTAAACATTTGGCTGGAATTTGGGCTAGATTAACACAGAGATCTTTAATCAATCCTAGACACTTAACTCTACTTGAGTCAAAGGAGTACAGGTCTTTGTAAGGTCTGGTAATTTCAAGACCCAGGCTTTCCATCACAGCTTTTGGCATTAAATTATGGGAAGCGCCTGAGTCATGCATAGCATTATGGAGAATTTTGTCATGGATGTTTAAGCTTACATAAAAGGGAGGGACAGGACCTTCTTGGAATTTTCCTTCAATCTTTGGACCGAAAATAAGCTCTGGTTGGTCATCATTAAGATTGAGGGTATCTTCATTATTTTCCAAGTTCAAAGCCTTCAAAATTTTGGACCTATATACATGCTGGGCAGCTAACTCAGTCAAAGGAACAGAGATTTTGATCTTTGAGATTTCCTGTTCCAGGCTGAAAAGGTTTTGATTCTTTAGAACATTGACTTCAGCCTTGTTTACTGCCACTTTATCAGCAAAAACAGCTTGCTGATTTGGTTTATCTACAGTTGAAACAATTACTTTTTCAGGAGTACTAACTGAGGTGCTAGTACTACTAATGTTTGCACTCTGTTTTTCGATGTTTTGAGTGTCTTTCTCTTTATCATCACCAGAATCAACAACCACCGTTTTGTCCTTTTGTTTGATTGTTTTAGACTTGGTTGCAGTGCTGTTTTGAGAAGGTTTGTCAGAGGTTTTATTGTTGGGTGTTTGTTGATTAGATTTACTTCTGAGTTCATATTCCCTTAAAGGTTCTATGATAGCATTCTCCATGTTTTGATAGGCATTCTGATTATCATCTCTTCTGTCATCATAAGGTGTATAAAGACCTTGTTTATTTTCATAATGAACTTCAAAGTCATCATCGTCTACCCCAAATAAGTTTATATCATCTTCCTCTGTTATTTGATCTGTTTGCTCAACCTCACTTAAAAAGTTCTGATGGAAGGGAGGGATGATCTGCTGATCATCTTCCCTGGGTCTGTTAGGAGGCTGATTTTGTCTAAGATTCTGATTCTGGTTTTGATTTCTGTTTTGAGGAGCATTTTGATTTAGACTCGCTTGTGCTCTCTCTAGAATGCTCATTTTCTTCATCATTTCTTCCATCATTCTTTGCATCTTTGAGCTTGAAGTGGAAGGGGTGGATTCCTCTCTAAAAGATACTTTCTTTTCAGCTTTCATCCTTGCTCTTTTCTCCATAAGGTTCACCTCTACAGAAAGGGCACCTCTTTGCATATCTTCAAGGGTTGCAAAGACTCTTTCTCTGAGTGAATATGTCATGTCTGGATCAAACCCTTCAGGAAATTTGTTTAAGGCTGATCCCTGAGGAGGTTTCAGTTCAGGGGAAAGTGCATTATACACACTGTTGAATCTAGTACAATAAGCTTGTACACTTTCCCCAGGGTTCCTATGGAGATTGTTATAGTCTGCAAGGACTTGGAGAGGGTTTTTCCTTACTTCCCATTTGTTTAAAAATGTTTGATGGAAGGCTTGAAGGTCGTTAATACTATGGGGGGTTAAACCTTTAAACCATTTTCTCACATCACCCCCCAAACTTTGAGCAAACAATCTGATTTTGACAGATTCATTATCAATCTCGTTTCTATCAAAGTAGTCATTCATCTTGTCCACATGTTGAGATGCTGTTATAGTATTATTAGCATCATATAATGGGATTTTGGACTGATAGTCCTGTGGAAGATTGACTAATGGTACAGGAAGGACTAAGGGAGCATACCATGCTGCCATGATATGTGGTGGGTTTACAAGTGGAGGTGTGGGTTGAAGTGGAGTGGTTTGAACAGTAGTAGATCTCTGAGTGGATCTCGGGTGAGAGGCACCTAGATTATGTAAGAAATGTAAATCAGGAGGTGTTGATTCTCTATTCCCAAGAGTCCCACTGGTTTCGGGAGATGAAAGGGTAGGCTCAGAATCTAACTGATCTAAATCACCAAAAGACCTAGTTCTAAATGGGTTAAATAAGTCAATTTGTGATTTATGAAGATCTGAAAGGTTTTCAGGGACTGAATTGGCTCTTATGAGGGATCGGAAGATAGTTGAGGATTGTATCCTAGGAGACTTCCTAAGAATTCTTTCAGGGTTGTCAACTATTTCAGGAGGATCCGGGTCAGGATGGGCTCTAGTATGAATCCTTTTAGTAGCCACAATGTTTATCTATCTAGACCCAACTTTCAACAAGAGAGGTTCTACCAGGTATGACAATCTTTAGACGGTTAACTAATCATGTTTTCTCAACTCACATCCTACAGTCTTCTAACTGAGTTTGAAGGATTTAATAATGATAAGGTTTCTTCCCAGTGGAGTCTTAAGGTCTGCTCAGGATGGTGGAGTCGCTAGGTGGAAGGTTCAGAGGGTTTTCACAACAATACACTGTCCACCTCAGTGTTTGTGGAACATTCCTTTTCAAGGATATCTCAAAATACAACAAACTCTAACCAGAGATTGACTGGGAGGGAATTCACCAGATATGTCACCCCCAAAAGAGGATGAGATCCAGAGGCTACCTGGCCCTTTCCAGACTCTGTCTAAGAGTATAGGGTAAAACACATCAAAGTCGTAGACAAGATATCAGAATTAGTGTTTTACTACCAATCTGAAATGTTTTTGGTATTTTCTGAATTGTCTATATTTGTGGTTTAAAAGAATGTCCTAACTTTGCCTCAAAACTTAGCTACGGTTATGAAACAAAGACAGTCTATCCTTATGGCTAAGCTAGCTGATTTTCCAAGGTTAGATAAAGACTTAAAAGAACCCTAGGATTGACCTAGTTTGTCACTGATTCAAACGAGTTTTATCATGATTACCATTCTTTGGTAGTGCTTGGGAAGGCTGCTTTTTACTCTCAAAATGTTTATATGAGGATTCTGGGTTCGATCCCCAGCGGAGTCGCCAGAAATGTTAGTTCCTGGTGGCTCAGTTGCAAAATAGAGCAATTGTGATGGAACCGGAGATTTTGGGTTAAAGTCCCCAGCGGAGTCGCCAGAAATGTTAGGTCTCTGTAACAAGCAAGATTGGTAAAGTCCGATCACAGAGTTAACATCATTTCAACCAACTTTGGGATTCTAGGATCTAGCCCTCCTGAATCCGGAGAGGGATCTCTCCAATATATACAAAGATGGATATTGTCTTTGAAGTTTAGGATGATGATATTAGGCTAGTTATGAAGGCCAAGGATTTTGTTTGGTTTTCTTGGATGGTTGAACATAACTGCTGTCTGAGACGGAAAGATCTATATGCAAATAGGTTCAAAGGTGAGAAGTTGCAAGTGAACAAAATAAACTTTGATTCTAAAGAAAGATGATAGCAAGTTTCCAATCCATTGGGCTATGGAGTCATAAGAGAATTTAATTGAAGCATCCAGGTTCAAGAGTAATCTATGGGGCAAGTCATCTAGGCCTAAGGATCTCTTCGAATTTTGATTTATGGAATGGGGTGATACAAAAGAAAGGGAATTCAACAGATGCAGAACGAAGAGCAGCCCAGGATCTGGTAAGTACTTTGAAACTAGCCAGCCTTTGACCAGGCACTTAAGAAAAACATAGAAGCAAACTAGGATCTGGTAAGTACTTTGAAACTAGCCAGCCTTTGATACACTTCTAATAGAAAACAGATTAAAACAAAAGGAAACTTAAAGGCAACTTTTGGAGCAGGAACTAGCGGGCAGGGCTCACCTTTCTCCTCATCTTAGTCCTTATTTACTTAGTTACTTCCAAGACAATCACCAAGATCACACAGAATGGCCCAAGATCTGATAAGTGCTTTGAAACTATTCAGCTTTTGACACATCCTAAGGGAAACAGACAAATAGTTGATCAAACAAGAAAGGGACTCAGGGCTAACCTTTGATTTCCTCAATTCATTCCTTACACAACATATATGAAAGTAACATTTAAAAATAACATTCAGCAGTGACGAAAAGATGAGGGAACGCCAGCATCTCTGTACTTAGACTGAATTAAATCATTTCTAAATAACACAATAAGAGGAAAACATTGGGATAAATATTTTTCAGCCAGAGAAGGTCACTGGTGCACAGCAAACTCTAACACTGTTTAAACTGTTCTTTATAGTGGAAAATGAAACAAATTGAAAACAGAAATAAAATGACAAGTTACAGTGAGGATAACATCACCATCAGCATAGACCAGGATCCCATAAATCAGCTTGTATTGATTTCTTCAAACCGGTTACAATCTTCAAATCCAATGTGTTAATCCATCTCTTTTCACAATCTAACCTATCTGTTACAAGCAGAGCTCCAAGAGCCCATGAAACCACTATTTACAGTCAAGAGTTTTCCACTCAGAAATAGCTACAGCGCTTCAGCAATTACGTTGACAACCAACTAATCCAACCCCTCGCTCATCTTCTATCGAAGTATTTATAGAAGGATGAGGAGGTGAGATCTGTTTAAAAGATCTCAAACACAATCAATGCAGAATTAATGTCTTCCTGACCCCGTGAGGTTCGATGAAGAAATTCTACAGGTGTTATATTGCATTAATGTGTTTACACTTAAGAAGTAAGCTCGAAGAGAGCTTATATTGACCTTTGAGGCTCTGCGTACTGTTAGGGTTACTCTGCAAACATTTTTTCGTTGAAATCTGGTGCAGTAATAACTTCTTTGGTTGTTCGAGGCATAATATCTGATCCTGTTCAATAAATTCATCCTCTGTTTGAGCTTTCTGAGGCAATAGGTGGCACTATGGTGGTTGAGGAATTAATTCGCCTCGAAGTGTGGCGGTGAAGGCAATCTGTCTGCCGAACACTTTTAGGTTTTGCTTTAATCCGTGTTCTGAGCCGGAGATTAGGCTTTTGATAACCGTCTTAGCCGTAATCCCCACCAATCTTCTCACAAAACCACTGCTCTGGTTCATTTTATCTTCAATCCGATACTCTTTCTCTGCTCTGATATTGTCGGCCTTTTTCAAGCTTTGCAGGGATGTGCGGCAACCAAAGCTGATGAAACTTTGTGGATATCTTCGTTCTTCTCCGTATGATCGATTCTCTGGACAAATCGGGAGGATTAGAGTCGTCACCCTCATCCTTTAGATTTCGTAGAATACGAAGGAGAAACCTTTGAAAACCTGCAAAAAACAAGAAAAATGAGGAAATCCTGCGTTATATGGACAGACTGCATCGGAGGGCGTGCGGGCGGACGGAGAGATCGGGACCGTTGATCGTATCGCGATCAACGGTTGGGAGCAAATCAAACGGTCAACGAGAAGGAAAGTGGACCGTATAATGGAATCGGGAGAGGAGATGCAAACCGTCGATCTACAGAGATCGACGGCGGGGATTAGGTTTTAAACGCGCCGGGGCAAATTTAACGGATGAGCGAATTGGTTAAAGGACGAGCGGGAAAGGTGATCGGGGACCGTCGGATGGGAGGGCCCAGATCCGACGGCGGGGATGAATCCCGCTACACGGCCATAGGACGAGGTTTAATGCGCGGGGAGAAGGCACGGAACGGCGGTTTTGGGGGTGAGGTGGAGAACACGTGTCGGCCAGCGTGTGGGATCGCTGGCCGAAGGCACAAAACCGTTTCCGTAAGATAAGTGGTGCGGGCACGAAACAGGCGGAAATGAAAAACAGCGCAGCGAAAGGAGGGGGGTCCACCAGATGACGGGATACACTCCGCGCCGTTGATCCGTGGGACAGATCGACGGCGGAGTTTTAATTTGATTTTCTTTGGTGGAAAAATAAAACAAACCCAACTTTGCTATTTACAAAGGGTTTTCAACGTTTTTCGGGCAATAAATTATTTCCGAGGTTTAAGCGCCTGGTGGGTTAAGCACGCGGTTCGGGCGGGAGAACATATGGATGGAGAGAAAGCAGGAGCTCAGCCTAAGGGGCTAAAGCTCAACGCATAGAAAATGTGTGTTTTTCTATGGTTTTTTAGTGATTTTTGCAAGAGGAAAAGGCTCCGATAGATCACAAAGTGGGTTTTTGACCTTGGGAAATGAGATTAATGGAGGACTATGGGATATAAAAGGGTTTGATGGGGTTCTTTATGGGTGAAAGGAGAGTTGAAGAAATGAGGAAAAAGGAAGAAGGGGAGAAGAAAAAGGAGGAGGATGCAGCAACACTTTGATTAGGATTTTCATGGTATATCAGAGGCAGAGGGGATGGAGAGTATGTAGAACCAATCAGTAGTTTATAACCTTGCCAACAGACTTCAAGTACCAACAATTTTAGGCCTGAATTTGTTTCTTGAAGGCTGCAAAGAATATTTTAGCCACCAACTGCTATAATTGAAAAATATGGGTGGCTAACACGTACTATTAGGGTTACTCTGCAAACATTCTGGAATAAAATCTGGTGCAGAAATAACTTCTTGGCTGTTCCGAAGCATAATATCTGACTTTTTTCAATAAATTCGGCCTCTGACTGAGCATTCTGAAGCAATAGGTGGCATTGCGGTGGTTGAGGAATCAATTCGCCTCGAAGTATGGCGGTGGAGGCGATGTCCGATGAACACTTTTAGGTTGTGCTTTAATCTGTGTTTTGAGCCGGGGATTAGGCTTCTGATAACCGTTTTTAGCCGTAATCCCCGTCAAGTTAACCATAAAACTGCTGCTCTGGTTCACTCTGTCTTCAAAATCTGATACTCTTTCTCTTCTCTGATATCGATGGCATTCTTCAAGCTTTACAGGGATTTGCGGCAACCAAGGCTCATGAAACCTTGTTGATATCATTGTTTTTCACCGTATGATCGATTCCCTGGATTAATCGGAAGGACTGGAGTCGTCACCCTCATCCTTTAGATTTTCATAGAACATGAAGAAAAACCTTAAGACCTGCAAAATACAAGAAAAATGAGGAAATCCTGCGTTATATGGATAGACTGCATCGGAGGGCGTGCGGGAAAATGGAGCGATCAGAGCCATTGATCGTATTGCGATCAACGGTTGGGAGCATTTTGAACAGTCAACGGGGAAAAAAGTGGACTGTACAATGGAATCGGGAGAGTGAATGTAAGCTGTCGATCTACAGAGATCGACGGCGGGGATCGACTTTTCGAACGCGCCTGGGGAACCTTAACAAGCGGGCAAGTTCGTTAAAGGCCGGGCAGGAATGACGATTAGCAGTCGTCGGATGGGAGGGCCCAGATCCGACGGCGAGGGTGAATCCCGCTGCGGGGCCACGGGACGAGATTTAACGCGCGGGCGATGGGATTTGCATGGCGGTTTTGGATCGAGGTGGAGGACACGTGTCGGCCGGCGTGTGGAATCGCTGGCCGACGGGATAAAACCATTTAACGCGGAAAGCGGTGCGGGATACATACCATGGTTTTAGAAACGGACGCGGGGGAAAAAAGGGGGGGGGTCCACCAGGTGGAGACTCACTCCGCACCGTTGATCTGCGGGACAGATCGACGGTTGAGTTTTAACGTAATTTCTTTGGCGGAAAAATAAAATAAAACCCGACTTTCGTGTTTTTATGAAGGTTTTTCAATGTTTTCGGGTAATAAATCAATTCCAAGTGTTAAGCGCCTGTCGGATTTAACACACGGTTCAGGCGTCGGGGCATATGGATGGAGAAAAAGCGGGAGCTTAGCCTAAGGGGCTTAAACCAGCGCGCGGAAAATAGGCGTTTTTATATGATTTTCAATGATTTTTGAAAAAGGAAAAGGGTTCCGATAGGCCAAAAAGTGGGTTTTTAGCCTTAGGAAATGAGATCTATTAAAGGAATAAGGAAACTCATATGGTTTAGTGGGGTTTTTGGGAATGAAAGGAAGATGAAGAATGAAGGTAAGATGGAAGCAAGGGAGGGGAAAAGAAAGAGGATGTAGTAGTTTACAACTTGGATTTTCTGGAAGAATCAGAGGCTGGGGAGAAGGAAAAGTATGAAGAACCAACCAGCAGTTTATGATCTTACCAACAGTCTTCAAGCACCAACAAGTTTCAGGATTGAATTTGTTTCTTGAAGGCTGCAAAGAATACTTAGCCACCAGCTGATATAATTGAAAAATATAGGTGGCTAACACCTATAAATCCCTCCCTTCACTTAATTTCCATATATTCCCTCTCATGGGTGTTCCCTTTCATGGATTCCTCTCTACTACAATAGTGATGCTCTACCTCTCTCCTCTTGCCGACTTCTCTTATCCCTAAATCATTTTCTCCTTCACAACATGTCGAGATAAAGGGGTAGGAGTTACCAAGGTTCCTCTAGTAGGGTAGAAGGGAGCACTAGAGTTCGCCTTCGGGCCCAGAATGTAGCAAAAAGATATCACACCTAGAACCCTATTGAAATTTAGAATGAAATTGAAACTACTATAGCTAAAGTCCATCCCAACAAGGATGAATTTTTAGATGTCGATTTGTTGGCCCCTGTAGCAGAATGGGTCTCTGATAGGGGGTGCACCTGTGGATTCCAGCACCAATACCTTTGCACTATATAAATCTATTGGAATATCAAGTCCCTCTTCAACGAAGTTTTGTTGGAGCATAATGAGGCAAAATATGATATTTCGGTGTAGTTAGATGAATTTAAGTTGGAGCATCAAGACTTAGGATTTGAGAATTGTGTTATGGATTTGTGTCTTGCCTAAACATATACCATTCTAAGCCAAGGAAAAAATCAAGCCTCACTTGGGACTCCGGGAGAGCTTGTTGACATTTCCACATCTTCCAGAGTTATTTTCATAGCCTTCAATTTTCTCAGTATGACCTCCCATTTGTGGGATAATATGCCTTCTCTTGCTAACTTTTATTGATTGTGCTTGGTATAGTTTTCTTTATAGCATTAGCACTACTGGATCTAACAAACTCAATAACGACTAGTATAGCAAGTGTTGTTTTTGTGTTAAGTTTTGCACTAAAGCTCTATTTTTCTGTCATTGGTTTAGTTTCCCAAGTGGCAAACCATGACAATAAAACATAATATATTTGTAATGGATTTTGATATCTAATTAAAATTGTTGAATTTACCAAAATAAAAACTTGAAATTTTCATTAATATAATATTATTTTTTCTATTAACCCTCAAGGGCGGCTCAGTCCCTTTTGATCAATATTATATTCATACAATTTCTTGATAGAATTTGTTTTTGCAAAATAAGTCTTATATTTACGGAAAATAGTTATAAAATCAAAACAAAAGTGAACGGGTATATATAATTGATCTTATATCCTTTTCCATAGAAGCTATTAATGCTTGAATAAAGTCTCAATAAGCTACACAATACAATACTTGAACATCCTCAACCAGTGAAGCAACCTTGGGAAACAACTGGTGAATTTTATTCATATGACAACCCATGTTTGGCACTAGTGTCAATATAACTGCTTCATATACATAACATTGAATATGAGTAATAAGAAAATATTGAAGGAGTCTTGAGAATAATGCATTAAGTTGACTTTTCCACATACTTTGTAGAAGGCTACTGTGCTAGCATCATAGGTCTTACCTTCCAAGTGTGCATAAATGACCCTTTGTTTTTAACGAGCGCTTAAGTTTTCTTTCAAAGAAGAAATAGTTTTCCTCTCACTAGAGGAGAAATTGGAATGTAGTTTGGAGAGATAGGTCTCAAAAGGGCCAATGATATTAAAAAAGGTATATACAAACATAATAATCAACACCATTAAGTTAATTTAAAGAGCTTGTAAATCATTAGTATTGGAAAAATAAACTTTACCAGATGCAACAAGAAATCATTTAATTCATCAAGCCAAATGATCCAATATAATTGAAAAGGATAGCCTAACCATCTAGGATTATTAATTTGAATGTATTCACTAAATTATAGGGCAACTTGATTAATTCAAAAGTATGCATCTATGTCTCGTAACTTCAGTGAAACTCAAGATTGCAGGTAAATAAATAAAGTGAATAAATTCTAAGATATTTACAAAGTGTTTCAAAACACATTTATAGTAGAATATAGTGATGGAAGATAACCAAAATGCATCAAGAAGACCTAGATAAAAAGACCTTACTTGGCAACCCCATTTTTTCCTACTTATATGAAAACATGATATCTTATATCCTAGTTAGGTAACTACTGAGGTCAAATCTCTCACTAAATCCAATTTAACATGTAGCCAATTCCAATTCTTAAATGATAGGAAATGAAAACTGAAAACTAGTTAGCTCAAGATGCTTACACCATCCACTCAAGAGCCACAATCACTTTCTTAAAGGATTCAACCAAAAGTATATAGTGAATATAAAATTAGAAGAAAATGGAATTCAATATCATATTTTTAGGGTTTATTCTAAATGATTTCATTAATGAAAATTTCAATCCCTTTTTATTAGCATTTTATTCATACAATTTCTTAACAGATTTTTGTTTCACAAAATAAGTCGTATATTTAAGAAAAATAGTTATAAAATCAAAATAAAAGTGGAGGGGTATATACAATAGACCTTATATCATATTCCATAGAAGTTACTAATGCTTGAATAAAGTCTTAATAAGCTACAAAATCCAAGACTTGAACATCTTCAATCAGTGAAGCAGCCTTGGGTGACAACTGGTGAATTTTATTCATATGAAAACCCATGTTTGACGTTAATTTCAATCTAAGTATTTGTTATACATAACATTGAATATAAGTAAATACGAAAATATTTAAGGATTCTTGAGAATCATGCATTGAGTTGACTTTTCTACAAAACTAGAAGAAAGCTATTATGCTAGCATCATAGGTCTTACTTTCTTAGTGTGCATAAATGACCTTTTGTTTTTAACTAGGGCTCAAGTTTTCTAGCTAGCAAAAAACTAATTAGTCTTGCTTCAAACAACAAATAATATTTCTCTCACTAGAGGAGAAAGTGGAATATATTTTGGAGAGATAGTTCTCACAAGGGCCAGGGCTATTAAAAAAATGTCTATACAAACATAATAACCAAGACCATTCAAATAATTCATAGTAGCTTGCAAATCATTAAAATTGGAAAAAAAACTTTACCAAATGTAGTAAGGCATCCTTTAATTCATCAAGCCACATGAACAATATAACTAAAAAGGATAGCCTAACCATATGGGAATATCATTTTTAATGTATTCACTAAATTAGAGGGCAACTTTATCAATTCAAAATTATGCATCTTTGTATCATAAATTCAATGAAAATGAAGATTGCGGGTAAATAAATAAAGTGAAGAAAGGCTAATATATTTACAATTTTTTTCAAAACTCATTTACAGAAGAATATAGTGATGGAAGATAACAAAAATGCATTAAGAAGACCGAGATGAAAAGACCTTCCTTGGCAACCACATTGTTACCTGCTTATATGAAAACATGACAACTTATATCCTAGTTGGGTAACTGCTGAGGTCCAATCTCTCACTGAATCCAATTTGACATGTGGCCAAGTCAAGTGCTTAAATGATATGCAATGCAAACTAAAAAATAGTTAGCTTCAAGACGATTACACCATCCACTCAAGAGCCACAACCACGTTCCTAAAGGACTCAACCATAATGCATCAAGAAGACCCAAATGAAAATACCATCCTTGGCAACCCCATTGTTTCTTGATTATATGAAAACATGACAACTTATGTCCTAGTTAAGTAACTATTGAGGTCTACTCTCTCATTGAATCCATTTTGACATGTGGCCAAGTCCAACTCTTAAATGATAGCTAAGGCAAACTGAAAAGTAGTTTGCTTCAAGATGCTTACACCATCCACTCAAGAGACACAACCACTTTATTAAAGGACTCGACGAAGAGTATATAATGAATACAAACATCAAAGAAAAGGGAATTCAATATCATCTTGTTTAGGATTTAATATAAGTGATTTCATTAATGAAAATCCCAATATCTTTTGATCATAGCTATACTCATACAATTGCCTAGCATATTTTTGTTTTGCAAAATAAGTCTTATATTTACAGAAAAATATTTATAAAATCAAAACAAATGTGGAAGGATAAAACAATGCACCTTATAGCCTCTTCCATTGAAGCTATTAATGCTTGAATAAAATATCAATAAGCTACACAATCCAAGACTTTAACATCCTCATTCAGTGAAACATCCTTGGACTACAACTAATGAATTTTATTCATATTATCACCCATGTTTGGAACTAATGTCAATCTAACTACTTGCTATACATAACATTGAATACATTTATTTTGAATAATAAAATTTTCGTCTAGGAAAGAAATATTTATTGATGACAAAAATATGTCATAAATATTGATCATAATACTAACTTTGATGTGTATTGTACACTTTGATTTAAGAACTTACCCATCCTTAGGCTAACCAAAATCGATTTTCTCTATAGGATGCTTCTCTGCAGGGTACCCCAGAATCTCCAAAGTTGATTACATTAGTGACTGGAAGCACCATATATAGTAATGTCATTTTGGTGAATAAGACTTTGAAGGCTTACTTATGGGACCACCACCAAAGAAAAACAGTCTTGCAGCTCTCTCTACAAAGCCATTATTAGATGCCAACTGAGAAATATTCTGATTTCCTAAAATTCCACCTTTGGGAGCATTCCAACCCATGAAATATCTTAGTGGAAGAGAACATGAATACCCAATTGATCAACCAATAGAACTATCGTGATTTCCATTGTTCTTGGTTTCACCAGCGTTATTCGTATAAGAGGAAGATACCATTGCCCCCTTTGACTACATAGCCATGCTAATGTCCCAGCTAAAATAAGAATCATTAGGAAGTCGGAATTTTGCATTCTGAAATGCAGTTTATTTACTTGAACTCTCTAGTATCACATGGTTTATCATAGCAGAGCTGGAACTAAATCTCACTGTATGGAAATTTACAAAGGAACTCTTCTCCTGATGACCCATGAACCAAAAATCACAAATTAACAGATAAAATAACCCATGGGATCTTATTGAATGTCGAGGTAGGCCTTAAAAACAACAACCAAGCCTAGACGGTGCTCAACATACCCTTAAACCAACAATACTACAATCACTAGCACCATGTTTTCAATGATTTAGAATAACCAAACTTTGTTAATTCTAGTCGATGATAGCAACGACACAGGGGAATACCAATAAAAAAAAAACAAAGGTGGTCTCTCTCATGAGATAGATTCCTTCGCGGCCAATCTAACTTTATCCAGAGAGCTGTAGCTAAAATTGAAAGTTTTCTATTTTATGCACTTAAATTGAAAGTAGAATTGTAGATGATGATGATGCCTAACTAAATTTGAAAAAGAAAAATGTCAAATATAGAAAATCAAACTTAAAAAAAAGCAAAGTCTAAACTTGGACTTCTAAATATGGAACAACATTTGAAAGAGGTTGAATTTGGTGCATGCATATTCCCTCTCCATAATAACTGGGTTCTCTTATCAAAGAAGACTAGTGTTGTGTCCTCTCCCTGCTGATCTCTTATTGTGCACAGGTATAGATGGGATGTTTTTATCGTTGAATCATCATTATGATAATATTATTTTAGCAACTCAAGGGAGAAAACTCATTCCATCACCAGTTCATAAATAAATTCTAACTTTTAATGCTATGCAACCTTTTCCAAAACAATACATTGCAAACATTAACATAGTACCTATTTATAGCTAGGATCTATGTAGAAACTTACATTATCCTCTCTAGAATTTTCCTAATCAAATCTACAAGCAATTCATCAAATCTACAAGAAGGATTATTTTCCAGTAGGAATGTGTTCTATGCAATAGGGCCACACAGTAATGATTCCCATGTTATAAATCATATTAAAAAAACATACCCTAAATGCATATGTCCCAAAGTTAGATAAGCAAAATTTCTGCAAAAAAAAAAAAAAAAAAAAAAACTTTTAAATTTGATAGCATAGATACACTGAATGAATGATAATTATCATGGGAAATCGAAGAACTTGTGTGAGAAAATATGATCGAAAAAGAAAGCCTGAGGAACGTAGAGAAGAGACGAGACAATATCGCAAAAGAAAGTTAGAAGCTCTCTCAAATATTGAAGAGGAAAATCAACCTCAAGCAGAAATTGAAGCAAGTATGTAAATGTAAATATTACATGATCTATTGATATATATTTAAAATTTTCCTAATGTAAAATGTGAAGCTTAATTTTTATTTGATGAACTAGTTTGAAAAATATTTTGTTTGATGTAAACAGACATAGATATTCCTCAAAATATTGAAGAAGAAAATCAACCTCAAGCAGAAATTGAAGCAGGTATTTAAATGTAAATATTATGATCTATTGATATATTTTTAAAGTTTTCCCAATGTAAAATGTGAAGCTTGATTTTTATTTGATGAACTAGTTTGAAAAATATTTTGTTTAATGTAAACAGACAGAGATACTCCTCAAAATATTGAAGAAGAAAATCAACCTCAAGAAGAAATTGAATTGGGTATGTAAATGTAAATATTATGATCTATTGATATATTTAAAATTTCCTAATATTTATTGACATATTTATTAATTTAGTTATTTATTTAATATGTACTATTTTTTCGAATATGTACAGATGAAATCACTATCGATAATGAGATGTTAGAAAATGTCGACACTCACACATATGGAGATAAAAAACCTGACTATGTTATACGATATCGTGTCGATAAAATTTTGGAAATGTTTTTCAAAACTGAGCAAGTGACAGCTCAAGCTCAAATGTTGAAAGGTCTCCTATCATCAAGGAAATTAAAAGAAGCGACGACACTATTGGGTATTCGAAAATCAACCAAAGATAAAAAAAATGAAAGAAGAGGTGATAAAAAATATGAGTAGTGCTATAGAGTCAATTAAGAGATCTAGAGATAAAGATGTTTCAAATATGCGTAGAGGAATACAAATGGCAATGGTTTCACCAAGTACTCAAGAGAATCGTTTGAATCTAACATCTATGGCACGAGCACTGGGAACCTCGCGAAAAACTCTGCACAAACATCGAAAATTTCGACTGCAAATTGATGTAAATGATGAACTCACTTGTTGGAGAGCTATTTGTAGGCAACCATACAAAGATAGACTTGGAGGAGATGTTAAAAAAATAATATATGAATATTGGAAGAACAATTCGCGTGTTTCACCCACTGCAAGACATGTGGTGCGAAGAAGAATAGCACGAAATCAATACGAAGAACATGAAAAACATCTCTTGGAAACCACTCAAATAGAATTATTCAACAAGTTCAAAGAAGAGAATCGTCAAATTCAAGTTTCACTCAGTGCTTTTGTTCAACAAAAACCATGGTATGTAAAACCTATCACCATACGCGACACTTGTTGTTGCCGTTATCATGTGGAATTTGAGTTATATTATGACACATTCCTTGATTCCGGTAGAACATTATGGAAGGATTCACCTCCTCCTTCCACTATCCATGAATTCATATCTCAAATTCTATGTGAAAGAGAAAGCGATGAACTATTTTACAAAAAGAAATGTGTTGGTGGTAAAAAATGCGATGATTGTGGAAATTTGACTAAATTTCAAAAAGAATATCGTATTGATATAAATGATCAATCATTGTCCAACATGAAAGTGAAATGGAAGAGATATGAATATATCAGTACATCGATTCAAGGTGCAGATAGTGTTAAAAGAATCGAATTACGAGAAGACGAAATTTTTCTAATAGACTTTTTGAGAAAGTTTGAAGCAGAAATTTACAAATACACCAAGCATTCCCATAGAGCTCGATGGCAAGACTTGCAATTCAAAAAATATCGTGAATTTTTTCCACCAGGAACCATTTTGTCAGTGATTGATTTTGCAGAAAACTACACATTTGTTCCACAAAAAGAAATTCAGAGTGAATACTATCACTCTGACCAAGTCTCCATGCTCGTCCATATACTATATAGACATGCTGAACAAAATGTCGATCATATAGAAAGCACGAGTGAAAATCGACATATCATTAAAGAATATCATTTTTATATCAGTGATGATCGTACACATGATACATATTTTGTACAACATTGTTTTGGAAAAATTTATGATTCATTGAAAAATCGTGGAATAACATTCAATGAACATTGGATATGGTCAGACGGATGCGCAGGTCAATTCAAATCTGCACGATCATTTTTTTGGTTGTGTCGTCTTCATAAGAAAACTTGCATTAAACATTGTTGGAATCTCTTTGAGACTGGCCATGGAAAATGAGAACATGACGGTGCAGGAGCATGCATAAAATGAGTACTTCGAAGATATCAAATGAACCACTTTGCACGTCGACTTGTGAACGCTGAAGAAGTTGTTCAATGGTGCAAAACTGCTCTAAGCCATGAGATTAACCCATCAAGAGAAGTGCGAAGGTACATTCAATTTAATTTATATTGGAAATCTAATTTTAAACATTGTACATTTATCATGCAATGATTATTTTTAATTGTATTTTGATATCATATTTACAAATTCTTTTTCTAATTTTCCATATAAATATTTTTCTGGCATATTGGAATTGGAGACGTAAATAGATCAATTGGAAATGACGTTGAAACAATAAAAGGAACTCAAAAATTGCATTCAATTCAAACAAAGTTGTCCACAAATGTGTTTGCATTGGATAAAAAAAAATATTCTTGTTTTTGTGATGTTTGCATAGACAACACAAAATCCAATGACGTCTGTGAAAACAAAATGTATGTGAACGATTGGAAACATACAGAGCTAAATACAAAGGGAAAAATGTCCGTTGCAATGATTGAAGAAATGGAATCAGATGAAACTACAATATCATCCGATGGTGATCGAGTTTCTGATCTTGTTAGAGAAGGTAACATTTGAATTACTTTTTAATGATTTAAAGATCTACAAATAAATTTAAATATGCATAATTAAATGTTAAATTTATTTGATTGTGCAGGAGATGTTTTTGCTGTAATTGCACCTATTGACAACGATGAAAATGTGAAGTATTATTTGATGCGTTGCACTGAACAAAAAATGAAATTATTGCAAGACTATAATGATCACGGATTTCAGTATGACAAAGGGTCTATTATACTGAAAGGTTATTTTTTCAAACAAACTCGTCAAAGTGGAGACTTTGTTTACTTTGAAGACTATGAACCCGATTCCATAAGTTGTCAATATAGTCACTTGGTGTGTGCAGCACGCATAAAGTTGATAGAAGTTCAATCAAAGAAAAAATCAAAAATTAAGAAATGAAAAATGTCAAAATCCGATCATGAACGGATTATTGAGGATGGAATTCCATTAGAATTTTTTTGAGTGAAGTGTCCAACAATTTATTATCTTTGGATTAAAAATATGTTTTAGAACTTTCAGTACTCAACTAAAAATTGAGCTGCTTATGTTATTTGTAGTTTGCAGATGTTACAAATTGTTTGGGTACAAGCACGTGCTCTAGTATCAACTGAAAGTAGTTTTTCTATACATGTGCATTGATTAAAAATGTTATATGTATTGGATATATATATATATATATATTCTAGAATGAAATTAATTTTTCTTGTATATTAATTGTTCTTGTATATGTTCTCCGACCATATGGTACAAATTATTTCACTTTATTTTGTAAGGTCAGATTCGGTCCCCATATGGCCTAGCCTCCAAGGGACGAGATAACAAGTGGTTGTCCCCACTTGCCCGAATCTCAGCTTTTAAGTACAATTTTATTATTTATGTCAAGCATCTTACATGATGTCCTAGCCAAAGACAGATTCTCTTTGTTTCAAGTTTCAAGTAAAAGTTGTCACCGAATGACCTGCTCGAACTCTTGTAGTAAACACCATACCTCATCTCTCTTGCTCTCCAATATTATTAGGTTTAATTATTATAACACAAAAATCGTTCTACATTGTCAATAATTTTTTGCGCTTAAACACTAAAATCAATGAACACTATTAATCCAATGTATTTACAAGTAATGTACCATCATACATGCAATTATATCAAATTAGAAATCAACATATACAATGAAATCAATGGGGATTGTCTTGTTACAAGTAACATAATTTCAATTTACCATATGTGCAAATGTAGGTTGAAACCATCCAAAACTTTAAGTTGTAAATTGAAACCATCCAAAACTTTAAGTTTTAAAAGCCTTTTGATTATATATTGTGCATCATTAAAACATTTAACATTTAAAGTTGATTAAATATCACATGCAAAATGTAGATTGAAACCATCCAAAACTCGAGTTTTAAAAACTTCACATGCCATGCCAATTATAATTCAACAATCCAACAAAAACATTTAGAAAATTAAATATCACATGCCAAAGTCGTTTCAAGTTTCCGGTAAAAGTTGTCACTGAATGACCTACTAGGATATTATAAATACTAACTTTGTAAGATCATTTGGCATTCAGAAAAATTCGAAAGTCTTAGACCGTCAATCAATTTAAAGTATCATTCACCCTAGGGAGTGTAAAATATTCAATGTAGGTTGGTGATGATGCTCACTCCTAGCTTGAAGCAGCGCCAATGACCAATTCTTTAATGAATTACAATGCACTAGACCAAAGTTGGTTCAACCTACTTGGTTTCTCACCCAAGAAATTCCAAGGATGGACTTTCTAGACAAACTGCTGAAATTGAAAAGCTTGACATGGAGATACGACAAGGTGAACAAAGACTTCAGGAACTCTTTATGGAAAGGGCTCACTTGAAGGAAAGAAGCACCACGTTTCAGGCTAAAGTCAAGAACATGGAAGATAAGACCAAGAGGGACTTTCTTGATCCAAAACCTATTGGTTTGAAGAAAGAAAATGCATGTGTTGGCACACTTGGAAAAGAAGACGACCACACTAAGAGGATTGGTGCACTTCGTTTGGAAGGAGTCAATATATGTCGTATTGGAGCAATTAGACAGAATTCGAAAAGGAAAGAGCTTGAACCAATTCAAGCAGACCCAGGATCGAATTGTTCTACGGAGCTTCATGAGAAGAGATATGTGAAAAGCACTGTTAAGCCATGCCAATTATAATTCAACAATCCAAAAAAAACATTTAACAAATTAAATATCACATGCCAAAGTTGTTTCAAGTTTCCGGTAAAAGTTGTCACCGAATGACCTACTAGGATATTATAAATACTAACTTTGTAAGATCATTTGGCATTCGGAAAAATTCGAAAGTCTTAGACTGTCAATCAATTAAAAGTATCATTCACCCTAGGGAGTGTAAAATATTCAATGTAGGTTGCTGACGATGCTCACTCCTAGCTTGAAGCAGCGCCAATGACCAATTCTTTAATGAATTCACATGCACTAGACCAAAGTTGGTTTCTCACCCAAGAAATTCCAAGGATGGACTTTTTAGACAAACTGCTGAAATTGAAAAGCTTGACATGGAGATACGACAAGGTGAACAAAGACTTCAAGAACTCTTTATGGAAAGGGCTCACTTGAAGGAAAGAAGCACTACATTGCAGGCTAAAGTCAAGAACATGGAAGATAAGATCAAGAGGGACTTTCTTGATCCGAAACCTATTGGTTTGAAGAAAGAAAATGCATGTGTTGGCACACTTGGAAAAGAAGACGAACACACTAAGAGGATTGGTGCACTTCGTTTGGAAGGAGTCAATATATGTCGTATTGGAGCAATTAGACAGAATTCGAAAAGGAAAGAGCTTGAACCAATTCAAGCAGACCCAGGATCGAATTGTTCTATGGAGCTTCATGAGAAGAGATATGTGAAAAGCACTGTTAAGCCAAGGGCTAGTTCGAAAGACATATTGGAAGAGGAAATGTTGAAGAAGATTGCGAAAGTAAGGCGCAAGACAAGGAGGAATGATGATGAAATTTCCTTGGACTTGAGATTCATGTCTACAACCGTACATGGGAAAAATTTCTCTGCTTTGATAGACACAAGGGCTACCCATAGCTTCCTAAGTCGAAAGGCAGCTTCATCTCTTAGAAAGAGGAAGGCTAGCATCGAGAAAGAGTTGAGTGCTTTCAAGGCAGTCAACTCGAGGATGAAAGCAATGACTGGTGTCATGAAAGGCACACATGTGAGAGTAGGGTCATGGTTTGGAAAGATAGACTTAAGAGTCATTGACATGGATGATCATTCTATGATGGACCATACCAATGATGGACCGAGACATTCTCTTAATTCTTGTGATCAATCTTAAACTATTTTATGAAAGATAGATAAACCATTTAAATATTTAGCTCAAACTCTTGTAGTAAACACCATACCTCAAGTCTTTCTTGCTCTCCAATATTATTAGGTTTAGTTATTATAACACAAAAATCATTCTACATTGTCAATAATTTTTTGCGCTTACACTGAAATCAATGAACACTATTAATCCAATGAATTTACAAGTAATGTACCATCATACATGCAATTATATCAAATCAGAAATCAACATATACTGTAATGAAATCAATGGGGATTGTCTTGTTACAAGTAACATTTCAATTTACCACATGTGTAAATGTAGATTCACATTCTATCATTCATGTAGTTTTAAAAACTTCAGATACCATGCCAATTATAATTCAACTATCCAACAAAAACATTTAACATTAAATATCACATGCCATGCCAATTATAATTCAACTATCCAACAAAAATATTTAACATTAAATATCACATGTCAAATGTAATTTAGATGACAACATTACTTCACATTCACATGCCAAAAGTACTAAAACCATCCAAAGAACACTGAAATCAATGAACACTATTAATCCAATGACTTTACAAGTAATGTACCATCATACATGCAATTATATCAAATCAGAAATCAACATATACTGTAATGAAATCAATGGGAATTGTCTTGTTACAAGTAACATTTCAATTTACCACATGTGCAAATGTAGGTTCACATTCTATCATTCGTGTAGTTTTAAAAACTTCAGATGGCATGCCAATTATAATTCAACTAGATCCAACAAAAACATTTAACATTAAATATCACATGCCATGCCAATTATAATTCAACTATCCAACAAAAACATTTAACATTAAATATCACACATCAAATGTAATTCAGATGACAACATTACTTCACATTCACATACCAAAAGTACTAAAACCATCCAAAGAACACTGAAATAAATGAACACTATTAATCCAATGACTTTACAAGTAATGTACCATCATACATGCAATTATATCAAATCAGAAATCAACATATACTGTAATGAAATCAATGGGGATTGTCTTGTTACAAGTAACATTTCAATTTACCACATGTGCAAATGTAGGTCCACATTCTATCATTCATGTAGTTTTAAAAACTTCAGATGCCATGCCAATTATAATTCAACTATCTAAAAAAAACATTTAACATTAAATATCACATGCCATGCCAATTATAATTCAACTATCCAACAAAAACATTTAACATATGTCCAAAAATATGTCCAAAAAACATATTGTAATAAAATATGTCCAAAAATTGTAAATCTCACCCAAGTATCAAACTGTATCAAGTTTAACAAATTTTAAAACCATCTAAATTTTGAAATCATATCAAATCTACTGTATATCTTGTCCATCAAATGGAGGATCTAGCCTCTGGGTCTCGGTTAGCTCCCTATCCTATAAATAGGAAACCTACATACACAATGCACATGTACTTGAACATTAAAATTTGAAGTTTTAAAAATGAATGAGAATATATATATCTAGAACTTCATGTAAAAAAAAAAATATAACAAAAAAATCACGCAATACCTCGTAAAGTTGCCTCTCCATTTGATGAACAGGATCTGCCATAGAAACATCTCCAGTGGTAACCTGTACAATATACATGTACAGTTAAATATAAATATATATATATACATAAATAATTTATATAAATTAAAAACTTTCAAATGAAAATGCACGTGTACATATATAAACTTATTTGAACAATAATATTAAAAAAAAAGAACTAAAGAAAACTTCTTCAAATGCTGTGGATGTTCCTATCTCCGTCGCTAAAGTCCTCGGATTAAAAAAATCTTCTATACGAACCTAAATTCAAAAAAATTTAAATAACTCAAAATATAGATCTCTCTCTATATATCTCAATTTTTAATGGAACTTTTTGAGGTAACATAAATTTTGAACTTTTGAAAAATTGTCCATACTTGTACATCTCCCAATGAAGTAGAAGGTATATCTCCTAAAGAAGAAGAAGGTACCGGCATCCAAAAACATCAGACGGAATCGGTACCTGTTAAAACATTTTATCGAATTATATATATACATACATGTACATGTGTGGCAACAATTATTTATTTTAGAGTCACTTAAAAAACACTAACATACATGTGCCAACATATCGTGATGGCCAGACCCAGCTGCATCGTTTGAGCCAGAGGTCCCGAACGTAATATTAACATTTTCATCACGCATCATGCTTGAGAACTGCAAATGGTGTTTTAACATATAATCATACATTTTTGTTAGATTAATGTACACATACAAATAAATGTATACATGTACATACACATGTATTTATTACAAATTGTACACATATATATGTAAATATAATTTCAAACCCTAAGGTCACTAACACATACCGTTCCGGTGCCCTCTTCCTCACGAAAAATTAGGTCTTGCAGACCATTGCGACAATTTATTGCATATGTTCGGAGATCTTCAACATTCATGTTGTAAATCTCCTCATCTGTACAATAAACAAAATTGGCACGTGCATTTTCACGTGCTCTTTGTCGATTTAAGCCAATATCGACTCCACTCAATCCGCTATGAACATTTTCGATCATAACATCTCTTGCTTCACGACTTATTTGAGAAATCGCATCCATCTCTGATCGCAGGGTTTTGACTCGAGACGGTCGACTCACCAATGGCGGCTCAGGGCGAGGCAACTCCACATCTCACTTGCCACCCTTACGTTGATATAATCGACCTCTCCCCGGGCCAAAAAATTCTGAAGGAAGGTCATTGTAGTTGGGTTTCATACCCAAAATTTTTTTTGCATAAAACATTTGTGTAAAATAAAGAGGAACCTCATCGTTCCATGGAAGCCTTCCAAAGGCCGCAAGATGTCGACTATACAAATATTGTGCTTTGTCTGGGTGCTTGAAATACTGCACCTTCAACATTTTTCTTTTTGGCCCTTCCTTATAATTAAACATTGACTTAGCCTCCTCTCTTGAAACTCTTTTTTTTATGTCATGCCATTTATCGGGACCTATCACTATTTCTCTTCTCTTTCTCATCACTTCTACAAACGAATCAGTCGTTGACCCCAAATCTTTGTACACTTTTACCATTTCACTCAATGAATGTGTAACTATTTCTAGGCTTTGTCTACTCTCAGCAGGTAGAGACAAATCCTGGAGATCTCTTTGCAATTTTGCATAAAGGCTTTGACACCTTTGTAAAGTGCATTCCGCCATGTTCGTTTCCCATGGTATATCAGTAATCTCAGCCGGATAAGTTGTGCTAGGTTGACATCCTTCTTCTTCAATGTAGCGCGCTGCCCTGCGTCTTTTTTGACCACTGGCTCGAACATTTTCAGCCTCTGCATCAATATATATATAATTTTGTATATTAGAAAAAACACGTGTAAAAAAGTAGTACAAATTTAATGAAAAAATATTGAAATTGATGGCAACCTTGATGTTGTTGGTTAACATCATCTCCAACATGACCCTGCTAAGAACCAACCCCAGAATGACGCTGCTGAGAACCAGACCCACAGTGACCATGTTGAGAACCAGCGGCCGTTGATTGGCCTTCGGGGGAATAAATATCACCCCCTTCTCACAACCTGCTACCACTCGTCCCTCGATTCAACCTTGGCCATGCTCCATGGATGGAGTAGAAACCCTTCTCCTCTTGCCTCCTAAAAAATAAAATATGAAACTTATTAACAACTAATTTCGCTCACAAAGTTAATAAAAAAATCAATTCCATATGTACACACATGTATGTATATTTAAGATTATATTCAAATACCGTGAACATCCTCCGATCCCTGAGCCTCCATATGGGATTCGGCTGATCTTCGTCTTTCATCCTCCATGATATATATCTATTGGTCGACATTCACAAAATATATTTCAAGAAATTAATACCTCAGAGTAAAATCCAGTTTGGGGCTGTTAAATCCAGTATGTTCTATATTTCTTACATTTCTTCCCTCCTATTTTTCTTTCCAATCAAGGTTTATAAAATAACATGAGAAGCAACATGAGACTTAGAACAATCATTTTCATTATCTATATGGAAGGAAAGAAGGATTATATCCCCTTAAGCTTAAGCTTATGTAGTTTGTCAATTTTTATCATATATTTTTTGGTAAGTGTAAATGTTTTTTTTATCTATAGTACAAGTCATGAGTTCCCCAATTTTACCTTATGTAAAGTATGATTCTAGGATTACTAAAATTTGTACTTGGTTTTTTAAGAATATATCAAATAAAGTTTTTGAGAAGCAAATATGGCTTGTTCCTTAGAATTTGGCACTTTGAATTTCCTTCCCCATATTTCTTGTTAATGATTATAACCTTAAAATGGCCAATATCGGTTTGTCATCATCATCTAAAAATGACTTGGCAGATGAAAATTTACCATGTCAATCATCATCACTTCACACCATCTCATACATGACCCCTTCTACATATTATATGCATGAATTTTTGAAATATCATCCTCTCTACCTATCCCATGAATTATTGTGACAACAGGTGAATAAAATACAATTTATAAGCAGAAGATAGTTTCTAGCTTGTCCTCCTCCATCCGCCCCATACCTAGTGATTTCTCAATTTTCCACTTCCAACTTTCTATTCTCGAAATTCATTAGCAGCTAATTTTATCGATAGCCACACCACTATACATATAATTATCATATACACTACTACATTAATGAACTCTACGTTGTTTGTTATTGTAAAGTCCAATAACAAATAATGTTAATTGAGTTTAGTAGTGTATATAACAATTTCTTTGACTTCCAGGTGTGTTGTGACTATTAGTAGAATTAACTACCAAAATGAATTTCCAAAATAAAATGTTGGAAGAGAAAAAATAGGCAATCACTGGATATGGAGTGCGTGGAGGAGGAAAAACTTATAGTGATCCCTTCCTTATCAAATTTCTTTTATTCACCTAATGTCACAATCAATCATGGTCTAGATAGAAGGGATGACCTACCATAAATTCAATCATATAATGTGTAGAAGGGTCATATGTAGATGGTGTGAAACGATGATTACAAACATGATAATTTTTCATCTACTAGGTCATTTTGAGATGATGATTACAAACCAATGCTAGCCCATTAAAGGTTATAATCATTGGTGCCTAATGTGGGGTGGACAATTTAAATCAAGTTCGTATCAAAGTACAATTTAGCTCATTTTAGTCAAGGTTAGTTAGAAGAATTAGCTATTGGTTTCTACCTTCAATTTCCTCCGAAAATGAATGTGTACGTGCTTTTGAGAGACATTAGAGACATTAGAGTACCTTCAATTTCCTCTGAAAATGAATGTGTACGTGCTTTTGAGAGACATTAGAGACATTATAGGAACAAGGTCCAAATTTTTGATGAAAATTTGCTATGAAAGTAAAGGGTTTTAAAGGCAAGCATGTACAAGGCATAGTTGAGCCAAATGTTCTTCAAGAAGGGCCTAATTATTTGGGTCTTGGTTATGGAAAATATGGAAAATGCTCCAAAGCCAAGGAGGCTTGTGAGGTTTGTGTTCATGATGAATGGAACATGTACATAGTTTACTTTAAAGTTGTTGTGTTTTACGGATATTAAAATGAAGAACTTCTATTTAGATCCATTCCAGAGATTGACTGCAGGGGCATTTACTAGATATGTCACCTTTCATAAAAGATGAGATCCAGAGGCTACCTGGCCCTTTACAGACTCCGCCTATAGAACTTGTAGAAGTAAACACTAGAGGCATTAACAATATCAAAGAACGTTTTCATGCTCAGACATGGGAATGTGTCTCTTTCCCTACGCAAAAAAATAGTTCTTGAGGTAGTTAATCTTCATAGACATGTCATCAAGCAATGTGATCATCCCTCCTTCCCTCCCTTCTAAAATAATTATGTTTTTTGGGGTCAGAAAGCCAAAATATGGAGACAATTATCACCAAATCCAACGTACGATTATGCATGATGGAGAATATCTAGCGCTTTCCCTTGTTAAATATATTAACAAGGGAAAGTGCTAGAGATTCTCCATCATGCATAATCGTACGTTGATGCTTATAGAGTGAAAAGACTGAAAGAATCAACTTGTAGGGTCATTTTAATGGGGGGTGGAGAATTCAGGTCTTTGCAAATTCAAAGTATGGTGCATGTTGCATGAAGCAAGATGTTGAAAGTAGAGTTATGTTAGACACACTTAAATGCAACAAATATGGAAATTTGTACATGAGCTCTATTATTTGACTTAAGAGTCAGTTGTTTGAAAATGCATGTTTTGTCAACTTGTGTTTGGTTGATGGTTTTGTACACCAATATGTAAGAGTACATGGACATATTCACATGATGCGAATTTTTTTTTCTTTGAAGGAGAAAAATGATGTGTTTTCAGTTTGATGGTTTTGTTTGTGACAAGACGTCACAAGATTTTGCGAAGGTCCACTCTTTAGCGAGAGCCTCATGATTACAACCTCTCCGTGAGAATCAAATGGGAGTGCATCCTTATTTTGAAAACAAGTAGGATTCTAAGCTACCTAGGACTCAAACCATCATTTTAAAATTTGAAATATAATGGTGTTGTTTCAATGCCTGAATCCACAACCCTAACACATGAAATCAATAATCTAATTACACATGAAATAAATAGTTATTTTCTCCAAAATTAAAAATATAACTTAAAACTAAATTCAACATAGTTGAAAGAAAAAGAAGCACCATTGAAATGGTTTGCTGACAAATGGTTAGATTTCTTATCCAATTAAGGCCTAGCATGTATTTTGATGTTTCATTAATTTCTTTGCAAATTCAAAGTATGGTGCATGTTGCATGAAGCAAGATATTGAAAGTACATGAGCTCTATTATTTGACTTAAGAGTCAGTTGTTTGAAGAGGCATGTTTTGTCAACTTGTGTTTGGTTGATGGTTTTGTACACCAATATGTAAGAGTACATGGACATATTCACATGATGTGAATTTTTTTTTTCTTTGAAGAAGAAAAATGATGTGTTTTCAGTTTGATGGTTTTTTTTGTGACAAGACGTCACAAGATTTTGCGAAGGTCCACTCATTAGCGAGAGCCTCATGATTACAACCTATCCATGAGAATCAAATGGGAGTGCATCCTTATTTTGAAAACAAGTAGGATTCTAAGCTACCTAGGACTCAAACAATCATTTTTAAATTTGAAATATAATTTGGTGTTGTTTCAATGCCTGAATCCACAACCCTAACACATGAAATCACTAATCTAATTACACATGAAATAAATATTTATTTTCTCCAAAAATAAAAATATAACTAAAAACTAAATTCAACATAGTTGAAACAAAAAGAAGCGCCATTGAAATGGTTTGCTGACAAATGGTTAGATTTCTTATCCAATTAAGGCCTAGCATGTATTTTGATGTTTCATTAATTTTTTTGCAAATTCAAAGTATGGTGCATGTTGCATGAAGCAAGATGTTGAAAGTACATGAGCTCTATTATTTGACTTAAGAGTCAGTTGTTTGAAGAGGCATGTTTTGTCAACTTGTGTTTGGTTGATGGTTTTGTACACCAATATGTAAGAGTATATGGACATATTCACATGATGTGAATTTTTTTTTCTTTGAAGGAGAAAAATGATGTGTTTTCAGTTTGATGGTTTTGTTTGTGACAAGACGTCACAAGATTTTGCGAAGGTCCACTCTTGAGTGAGAGCCTCATGATTACAACCTATCCGTGAGAATCAAATGGGAGTGAATCCTTATTTTGAAAACAAGTAGGATTCTAAGCTACCTAGGACTCAAACCATCATTTTTAAATTTGAAATATAATGGTGTTGTTTCAATGCCTGAATCCACAACCCCAACACATGAAATCACTAATCTAATTACACATGAAATAAATAGTTATTTTCTCCAAAATTAAAAATATAACTAAAAACTAAATTCAACATAGTTGAAAGAAAAAGAAGCGCCATTGAAATGGTTTGCTAACAAATGGTTAGATTTCTTATCCAATTAAGGCCTAGCATGTATTTTGATGTTTCATTAATTTCTTTGCAAATTCAAAGTATGGTGCATATTGCATGAAGCAAGATGTTGAAAGTACATGAGCTCTATTATTTGACTTCAGAGTCAGTTTTTTGAAGAGGCATGTTTTGTCAACTTGTGTTTGGTTGATGGTTTTGTACACCAATATGTAAGAGTACATGGACATATTCACATGATGTGAATTTTTTTTTTCTTTGAAGGAGAAAAATGATGTGTTTTCAGTTTGATGGTTTTGTTTGTGACAATACGTCACAAGATTTTGCGAAGGTCCACTCTTGAGAGAGAGCCTCATGATTACAACCTATCCGTGAGAATCAAATGGGAGTGCATCCTTATTTTGAAGGAGAAATTTGAATAGGCTTTAGGAAATTTAATTTCAAGTCATTTAATTTCACTAGAAATAATTCAGAGGTACATGAAATGAATAGTATTTAGGAAGAACAATAGTCCCTCATGGAATATGAAGAAAGTAGCCACTTCATTTTGTATATATGCATGCTTTGAGTTACTCCTCAAAAAATTTCAAAACATGTGTATTTATTACTCTACCCATCCCGATTTTCATAGGATCCATAGCACACACATTTCTATATGCCCTAGTTGTTGTAAGGCCTAATTATTTCATCACTTTCAAAGGAATTACATCAGTTGTTTCTCCTAAATCTAGCATATAGTTGTGTAATAATATTTTATTTATTAGTAGGAATATATGAAAATGTTTATGAATTACATTTTTATTCCCTTGATTGATCTTTTATAACTCTATAGGATAATCCTCAAAAGTAGGGTCATCTACTTCATCAAATTTTAAGAACTTCTTAACCTTATATCTTTATTTCATATTTGCATAACTTCCACAAATGTGATAGAAACAAGATATTTTCCAAGTGTTGAAGTAAACCAACATTAATTTCATTGTACACTCTTTATATAGGTATGGTTGAATGTTGTACATCTGGTACATAGATCAATTTGTTGTTTTCATTGTTTACTCTTAAAATTTATTTGAAGTGGGAGCGAAGAGTTGGTTTCTTCCTAGGTTGGCTTACATTTCCTTTAATATGTGATCCATCCCTTTCTCTAATTCATATTTTTATCTCTCCTATTAATTATGTTATTCTTTCTATGTATTGTTAGTACAAGGGGGTGAAATAATTTCTTATCATTTTCTAAGTGGTGAGGTCGTTTGAATCTCCAATAGTTGTGTTGGTGTGGTGGGAACCATGCTAGGAGTTGGGTATTCCATTGATATGGTCAAGGTACTTAGTGTATGAGGAGCATCCAAAATTAGGCGGATTGGGATCTTGATGAGGGGGATATGTCACTTGATGCATGCAGTGATGATGGTATTTGATGAGTAAAGGTCACATATAGATGAGATGAGTGTCTTTAACATAGAGCACTCAAGGGCATGCCACATACTAATTAACCGAGTTCGTGACATAATAAATGGTGGAAGAGGAATCATCAACATATGAGGTTGGTGTAAGTGGTGGTGCTACTATTGAGGCATGATGTATGGGGACCAACACATCTTGATATCGTCGGAGATTGAGACAATGTTGTGTATAATGTTTGTGTTTCACATAAATAGACAAGAGGTCGTTGGTTCTTAAACCCTTATTACGTGATGAGGTGGAAACATCACATGATGGAGTGGGGAGAAATGGGGGTGCTTAAGGGGTATGAAGGATACCCTTCAACTCATGAAGCATGGGGCATGAATTGGTGGGATGACCTAATGTGTCTCAAAGGGCACACGGGGGACTAACCTTAGGGGTATTTTTGGTTGAAGGTTCTTTATAAAATAAAAATTATAAATAACTATGGAAACTTGCATTAACATGTGTGTGTGTGTGTGTGTGTGTGTGTGTGATCCTAAAAATACTTAGTCCAACAAGAATAAATATACTTTGAAAATATAACCAAATATATAATCAAAATTAATTTGTGAAATACAACCAACCATATAATTGAAATTACAGGTATGAGCATTTTTATTATAAAAATAAAAATAGAAGTAAACTATGAAAATGATATTGTATAACAAATTATCCTACAAAAATTATTGTAGAAAATTTTCAAAATTGAAATGCAACCTTAAATTCCTTGCATTCTTTCATCAACTTTGTTAATAATTGAATAGTCTACTAGTTGACTATATTACCAACTGCAATGAATATTGTCTTTTCCTAATGTTCATTTTGAAAATGGATCCTCATGTTAATGTGATAGGATCTTTTTCATCTCTCAAGTTATTGATTACTAGGTCAAAGCATCCTAATGGGTAAATTAATTGTGAGATAAATTACTTGCATTAAATGTCAATCTAGGTTCTTATACTTCTGAAGTACACTTGCACAATATATGCTAAGCAATTAACTCTCAATCAAAAATGGAAATTAACCTATGGAAATGATTGCAATACCCAAAGAAAACCAATTAATGAAAATATCTAAATGAGCACAAACACGTTATTTATCAAAGACTACATATATCAAAGCATCGAATTCAGAACTTGAAACAAATTATTCTAATTCTATACTATGAAAGCTTTTTGAAATTTGATTCTATCAAACATAAAGGTAAATCCTATGCTATTGGACTTGGAAATGAATTTGATCTATTGAACTTGAAAGCAATTCTAAGCTCTTGAATTTGAAAGAAATTCTAATCTAGTGAAATTAAATGACTTGAAATTAAATTTCCTAAAGCCTATTGAAATTTAATTTTTTTTCTTTGAAGGATAAAAATGATGTGTTTTCATTTTGATGGCATAATATACCAAGACATGTGTTTTTTTTTTCTTTGAAGGAGAAAAATGATGTGTTTTCAGTTTGATGGCATAATATACCAAGATGTGTTTTCAGTTTGATGGCATAACTGGCCAGGAAAAATTCCTCCTAAAACCATAATATACCAACACATGTCCACAATTAAGAAGAGTATTAAAAGGTTAATTCAATAGCAATGTGGAAACAATAAATGTGAATAAAAACATAATATTACAAGATTTAATAAAAAATTCGTAAACTTTCATTAAGAGAGATTACATGTTACATATAGCTGTATAGTGCAAGAACTGCATCAGTCCAAAAACTATAAAAACAGTCAAAAAAATACATGCCATCCAGCAGATATGAAATCAGTCCCAGAAATATACATATTTTCAGGGATAATTTAAAAGCTACTTAGTAAGCTCGGTGCTTAGCTTACTAACAAAAACAGCAAAATTATAAACGATAATTAAAAATACATGTCGGTAGCAACAACTCGACCAGAAACAACTCGACAGCAAAAATCAGAAACAATGAAAATCAGAAACACAGCAAAAATCGCGCGCCAACAATGAAAACAGTAACCTTACTGCCTTCGCGGGCGATTCAGGGATAATAGTAACCCAGAAATATACATATTTTCAGGGATAATTTAAAAGCTACTTAGTAAGCTCGGTGCTTAGCTTACTAACAAAAACATCAAAATTATAAACGATAATTAAAAATACATGTCGGTAGCAACAACTCGACCAGCAACAACTTGACAGCAAAAATCAGAAACAATGAAAATCAGAAACACAGCAAAAATCGCGTGCCGAAAATGGAAACAGTAACCTTACTGCCTTCGCGTGCGATTCAGGGAAAACAGTAACCCAGAAATATACATATTTTCAGGGATAATTTAAAAGCTACAATGAAAACAGCTCGGTGCTTAGCTTACTAAAAAAAACAACAAAATTATAAACGATAATTAAAAATACATGTCGGTAGTAGATATCCCGGGATATTAATGCAAAATATGTTGTTTTTTTTCTCTGTCAAAAGCTAAAATTTCAGAGCATTTTCATTTTTAAATGTCAAGCTAATCTTTGAAGCCTAACGATGGCAGACGTAACAGAATTACCCGACAGATTTTCACGATGGCGGACGTAACAGAATTACCCGGTAGATTTTCACGATGGCGCAACAACTCGACCAACAACAACTCGACCAGCAACAACGACCAGTAACAATGACCAGCAACAACTCGACCAGCAACAACTCGACAGCAAAAATCAAAAACAATGAAAATCAGAAACACAGCAAAAATCGCGCGCCAACAATGAAAACAGTAACCTTACTGCCTTCGCGGGCGATTTATTTATAAAAAATAGTTCGGCCGAACTTTTAAATAAGTTCGGCCGAACTCCTATTGCCGGTTTTCCAAACCTCCGGCAAAAATTCTGTTTGGTGTGCCGTCACTGTGCCGTCAATCTAAACGGACTCAAAAGTTCGGCCGAAATTTGTAAGAAAGTTCGGCTGAACTATTATATAGTTCGGCTAAACTTTATAAAATGTTCGGCCGAACTATTGCCGAAAAAAATTTTCTGCCCCCGATTCTCACAAAAGTGTAACCGAGGTTCACGTTTCCGCCCATGTTCATTTCTCAAAAGCCTCCAACCATATAAATATATATAGGATTTATCTTCGGTATTAGTTTCTCTTCCATGCCAATAAAAGCAATCCCAACAGTGTAGCCATGAACTTGTACCCCATATTGGTGACGATTATTCCAAGATGCAGGAAAACCTTGGACCCCGACTGAAAATTTATACAAACCTAATATTCAAAAAAAACATGGGTTTTCAAGACTCTTCTACATATTCTAGGAAAGTAGTGCACACCCAGAATCTAAAATATTCTGATCAAAACCATAAACAACTATATCGTGATGATAAAAAATCATGGATGGAACGAGGGATTTTATAGCATTTGACTAGATTGCAGGGCTTAAACATGTGGGAAAAAACCTACTTCCACCATAAAAGTGACATTGAAATTAAGATGAAGCAGGTCAAATACATATTTACCAGATAAGAGAAAAAGCATAGGCATACAAAAGATGCACATCATGTCCCATAATCCTATAAGCTTTAACATCGTTATCTACATAAATTGAATATCTCAATCAAAATTACAAACCAAACTAATAAAAAATGTATGCAAAAAATAACATGAGGCACTGGGATTCATTAATTTTTTCCAATCTAACAAATGTATTTACAATTAATGGAAAAAAAACTCAAAGATGAGGTTTGTAGCTTCCCACCAATCAACGAAAATTTTCACAATGACCCAAAATAAGCACATCAACACACACACACACACACACAGATATCTATATATCTATATATCTATATATATATATATATATATATATGTATGTATGTATGTATCTGTGTGTGTGTTCAAATATTTGATACATTGCTCATTTGTGTGAACTCAAGTACCTCATTGAATGGATTCTCACAAGTTCTTATCTTCAATATATTCAATTCATCATCTAGAGTGAAGGCATTGTTTTTCAAAAGTTGTTTTGTTGCACACAGAGAAATTATTTATGTTTGGACCCTCACAACATAGTGCACACCTTAGAAGCTAGAGAGATGCACATTCAACTTATTAAAATTTAACACATATAAATCCTTTCTGTCCTTTTTCTATGAGGTGCTACTTTAATTGTGGGTGTGGATTTCTCATCACATTGAACACCCTTCTCATTAGAGTCTTGTCTCTCATTTTTTAAAATTCAACAATGGTTTCAGTTTCCTGCTGAGGTTCAGGAATGAAGATTAAATGATTGTGTGCAACAAAAAATTCATCATGTGCCTAGATATCCTCCTCATTCCCACTCCCATATTTTTCACCTGATGGTTTTGGCTGTTGGGCTTCCTATACACAACAAAATTTAACTTGTTAAAATAAAATTATACCTCCAAATTATTGCATAAGCCATAAAATATTATTAACAAATTACCGCTTATTCATGACCACTGACTAATTTCTCCACATGATCTATCATATGTTTTTGAATACCTTGGGAATCATGTAATAAAGCATATTTTAGGTCCTTCTCTAAAGCTTCCTTTTGAAATTGGTGAACCTATATTAACAAATATAACCAAAATTGTAAGGTATGATGAATCATAAGATACAATTAACTCACAAATTTGTTATGATTATTTTTCCTTAAATAGAAAATATAAGAGATGAAAATATTCACTTACCATGCCACCATGAATGTTATTATATCCACGAGAGCTTAAATTATGGTATTCAATTCTTGACACCCTAGCTTTGGTTGCTTTCATTGTATCTTGAAGACGTCTTTTACCTCCTTGTATATATGGCCTATAGTTTGGATTATTGTGGGCCTTCCTCTTAAACTTGGCATATTTCATAAGTTCATATCATGTCACTTGGTCTGTGATCCAAGCTGGATGTGAATACCTCAAGTCTTTTGTACATTTTGACCTTAGATTGTATCTTTTGGAGTGAATGTATTTTCGTGCAATATCTAGAATAATTTCCTTATCAAAACAAGTATTACCAAATGCCATTATGACATCTTTAAATAGTTCTTCTTTGTTAGCATTGGTTTGCTTCCTCCAATCCATTTGGATGGTATTTTCAAATAATTATTCTGTGTGACATTTCCTTCTTAAGTGAGAAAGATTGTTACTTATTGCATTCTTTTTGTAGTTAATGATGATATTGTTGTAGTCTTGGGGGTTGAGGTAGATTCCCTTATAGGTGCATCAGAATCATTGTCACTTATTTCCTGTATTTACAATTAAATTGTAAAATCATTAAAAACCTAACCAAAATATGAAACTATTTTCATTTCTAAAATAATTATCCTAAACATAACAAATGAAACTATAAAAAATAAGATAATTTTTCCTGCTTATCTGAGGTAGGCCCTGCACTCTCTAACAATGTCATTTCCCAAAATTGAATTTGTTTAACTATTTATTTTATGATTTGAGCATTTTCAGGAGTATCTAGTAGGAGCTTTAGCATTCTTGATTGTGAATCTATGAGACTCCTCAAGGAAACTTGTTTTGGTCTTGGTGAGAGAATTCTGACTAAACCCACATTTGATGGATTATTTATTAATTCTGATGTACTCCTAATAGGGGCATGCATGTGAAATTCAACAGGGACACTAGGCAAATTAATATTTGATGTAGAGGGAATGCTATGGGGTTTTTCACTTGATCTCACTCTTGTGTTATGTGTTTCTAGTCTAGGTGTAGAGGGAATAACATGGCCCTCTATACCAACTTATTGTATACTTGTTGGAGTCATCCATAAAACATCTTGCAATGCAAAAATATAAACAATAACATGGCATAATAGGTGAGTAACATAATCAAACCTTGTTGGCATTCCAACCCCCTCCCTTTCATTTTTTATTGAAAAATAAATGGCCCCTTTTTAATTTTTTTTTTCTTATTTTTTTTTCACTTAATTAGATTTGTATTGGCTAAATTCCCGCATTATTTATTTAATCATCACTTTGGTTTTTATGGTTTAAGATCAGATCTATTTCATCATTCATTGAACTAAAATTATTCACTTTCCTAATTGCTATGATTGGTATTAATAAATAATTTCTCTCAATTGCAAGAAAATTGTTAAATTAAAAGTCTCTACAAAATTGTAGATTCGGTAGCAGGTGAGAATTATGTTTATAATGATAATGGGGTAATTTTTATACACTATCGTAGTGATTTTCTATATTTATCCTTCATTTCAATGATACTTGTGCTTTCCAATGTTGCATTTCATATTCATCGTTTTAACCTAAAGTATATAACCTTGGTTAGTTGTGTTGTATGTTTTAATTGATTGGTGATATAAATTAATCATGCCATATCCACCTTTGATATGCACTATTTAATGTCTCGCTGATTTCGACCTACATATATTATTTTGATGATTCATTTCATAGATATGCACTTATGTTAAGTACTTGGTTCGACTAACCTGTCATGTTAGTACACCTCATCACTCATGGAAATTTAATGCCTAAGTTTTAATCTATATTAATGCCAATTAGCGTAGGGTCTGATTACATACTTGAAAAATGTTGATTTGATCTCCACGGTTTTCTCGAGACAATTTCATCAAACCATTATTTTTCATCTTTCTCGTTTTGGTCCCAAGGGTTCTGTGACCTAATATTTCATGTTTATTTTCGATTTTTCAAGACTTCTTCCACCCTAACCTATGATTTTTACTCTATAACATTCCTCTAGTTGTCTTCATTAGGGGAATTTTGAGGTCCAAAATGGACCTCCTAAGAGAAATGTACAACAAAAATAAACTTTATAAGAACCAATAGGATTCACGATGATGATGTTAACCATGGGGGATGATTCACCATTTTTTAAGTAAAAGGGTAAAAAGATTAAAAAATAATAAAATAATAAAACTACTTTTTCAACTCGTATTGGCAACTTATCTCCCAAAGTTTGTACTTGAATTTCGAGCGGGAGTACTCTTTGGATGCAAAATTTAATTCCTCATCCAAGGAGTACCCATCTTGCATACTTTCGATGGACCTTGCTACACGAAATATGAGAAATACATAAAAAAACTCTATTAGAATCACGTTTTTCATGTATTTCTCATTTTTTGTGTAGTAGGACCCATTGAAAGCATACAACATGGGTACTCCTTGGATGAGGAATTAATTTTTTTATCCAATGAGTACTCTCACTCGAAGTTTGAGTAAAAAATTTGGGAGATAAGTTGAAAATATGAGTTGAAAAAATAGTTTTTTCCTTTTTCCATCTAAAATTTGATGATGTCATAAAATCTTATTTTATTATTTCCACTATTATTTTAAAATTATCTTAGGAGGCCCATTTTAGACCTCAAAATTCCCCTAATGAGCATAGATTGTTGAAGTAGAAATCATAGAAACAGAACAAAAGTGCTTAGCTCTGTTTCATCAAGTAGGTTGGTGGGAGTTTTTGCAACTCGTTCGAGGGCACAATGATGAAGTAGTCAAAGGTTTTGTTGATTCCTTAAATAGGAGAAGATATTATGTCAGTGACCATAAAATTAAAATCAATTTGTAGTTCGTGGAAGATTCCACCTAGTTACCCTTGGAAGGTGAGTGTTGGTCCAAACAAGTTGCAGTCAAAAGCATTCCATGTAAGAGATTTCTAGCGAATAAGGATTGTGAATACTCCTTTAAAGGCATGCCTATATCATTTCTCAAACCAAAATGGTGTAACTTGTTATATTTAATTCATAGATACATAACCTCTGAGGGTAGCTACAATGTTGTTTTCATGTATCACATTTGGATTTTGATGGCTCTTTTAGGCCAAAAACTTAATTTTCCATACTTTCTCTTGAATATTTTAACAAGGATGTCAAAGGCTTACCAAGATGAGCATACAAATATTTAATGATATATTTTCCCTCATGGGTTAATCTATATATTGTTTAGATACCATTTAGCTCAGATTGGTGATGATTGAGATTTTTTTCTCACTCGAAATGACTATGGTAAACCTCTGGATTTTGATCATGTTCAGTATTTTGCCACTACCGCTCCCAACCCTTCTCCTGTTGATTCAACTCCATCCATGGTTGAGGAGTTACAATAGGATGATTGTGAGATATTTCCTCAAATGGAAAGGTCAACCTCTTCATAGGATAGCCAAATTAAAGTTTCCAAAATTATAATTTCTCTCGAGTTACTTCGTTGCATTTCTCATTACATAGTTTAAATATTAAGTATTATTAGCAAGTAGGAGGTATTCTTTCATGACATACATCAAGCATATCAATGATAACAAAAGCGTTATATAAAGTGGAAATTAAAATTCTATTTAACCATATAATTATAGATTTCGCAATATAATATGAAATATATAATTTCGGCAAACATAAAACTAGGATAAATCTATTTTAACTTGCAATCTACTAACCATTAAGAGGAATCAAATCTCTTAATATGAAAATCATTTTTTGAGTTTAAAATTTAAGTAAAAGTTTGCAGTTCTGATTTAATTACTCTAGATATTTGATAGATCTAGAAGCAAGATGAATCTGTAATGATTCTTCGTAATATTGTTTATATTTATAGTACAAATTTAGCATCTCTATACATTGAAATGTTCTTACTTTTAATTTTATTAAAATCCTATATATCTATATCTATATCTATATCTATCTCTCTCTCTCTCTCTCTCTCTCTCTCTCTCTCTCTCTCTCTCTCTCTCTCTCTCTCTCTCTCTCTCTCTATATATATATATATATATATATATATATATATATATTAGCAGGAATGGTCATTCTTTGTAGGAGTAGGAAGGGCCATTATTTTCCTTGAAGAAATATAGATGTAGTTCACTTGGGGATTAGGAAGGTCAACTAATAATCAAGGAGAATTTCTAGCTTTATGGAAATGATTAGAGATAGAAATATCAAGGTGGATACAACATATGGTAGCCTTTCGAGACTCCATGATTGCCATAAAACAAATCACAAAATCAAAGATATATCAGAAAATGACCTCTCTCCGTTGATACTTGAATAATCTTGCAAATACATAAATTTGAAAGCATGGAATTTCACCACATTAAAATAAAAACCAACCAAGTGGCAGTTTCATTGAAAAATCAAGGGAATTGCCCTTGAACAAGGTTTGATCATAGAGGACCAAGGAGCCCCAACATTAAGGGTCATTCCATGATTAAAATCCTAAATAAACCTTTAGTTTTCATACCCTAAATCCTTTAAATATTGAGTCAATTATATTTCGAAGGTGCGTTAGGCCATTTAATGGTCACTTTAATAAAAAAATATCGAGGATATGATTGTGGAGGCCTTTATTGAAGGTGAATTATACTAGTGGATTCAACAGATGGTTTACCAAAGTGTAAATTATCATGTTCTTGGACATGTGGTGGGTGATTTGCATTTTTTTATTACATCGAGTTATGAATGAGCAAAACTACATTCCCCTAGTTCAATGGTTGTTAGATGCACAAGAATTATATATCACATGGAATGATCTGGCCATGGCTAATATTTTCAGGCATAGGCAGAGACATGACTCAAGATGTAATGTTCCTTTTTTGGGAATTTTTTCAACATGGTCCTCAAGGACGCTGTATAAGGAAGGCAGTGTAAAACTAAGCTGAAAGGAGCTGGGATCCCCTTCTTAACTCATTAAAAACTTCTCTTCTAGACGTTTTTCCCAAAGAAATTTCTCTAGATGGGTTATTCAGATCTCCCCAAACTAGATCTATTAGAAAATGCTCAATGAGAGAGCTTACAGTAGTACATGAACATAATCCTTAAACTCTGCAATTCTGAATGCAAAATAAGAGGGGAAAGTCGTGCAGTCATCATTATATTAATATATCAGAAAAAATACACAATAAAATCACGAGGGACAAGCCACTCAGGCTATAAGAACCAATCTCCAATGATCAAGCAATAAAATACAGGAGTTGCTGCAATTGCACAAAATGCCAGAAAGCAGTGACTGTGTTGTCTCTATGAGAGTAGCAGTTGATGAATTCATACAAAATGGTAATGTGGCTGAAGGATACAAATAAATATGGGCTTTAATACAATATTTTTATCCAATCCCGGAGGGATTGCTAGAAATGCCGGACAAAATATAATGTGACAATTAACTGCTAGGGTTAATATGTCACTGCAACCTGAATACATATGATGAGGCTATGGAAGATCTGAAATATGGATTTCCCTCCTACAATGGTGCTCTTTTAGTATAAGGCTTATCCCTCTACTTAAGAAAAATCCTCCCGATGAGCTCTATGAACTCTCCCAACATTGCCTGCATGAAAATAACGCAGTTCCAACCCTAGACTATGCTATGAGAGATAGTGAATGGTTGGCCTAGAGCCAAAGATCTGAAATGAAGCTTGGGAGTCTCCTCTGCTGCTCCTCCAAAGAATATACAAGATCTCCACCAAAGAACAAGCCAAGGAACAACTCTGTGAGTTCCTCTGTTGCTGCCCCCAGCAACTCAACATTTTCTACCCAACAGAATAATGCTGTAGCTAAAGGAGTAAGCTTGGCCAAATGCCAAAATGAGGAAATGGAACTCAAACCCTCTCCTTCCTTGAGGATCAGGTAGGGATTCCCGACCAGGAACACCCTTGGGTTCAAGAACACTACAACCCTTCTAAACAACCCAGGGATGCAAGTCTTTGCAGACCCAACGAAAATGATAAGCTAATGCATAATGAAAATGGGCTGCCATCTCCTCCTTATAAAGCAAATGAACTCCTCTCACCATGGGTCCCATCCACATTTGCCACCTAGCTCATGCAAGTGGAGCCTCCTCTAAAACTGTGCTGCCTTGTCATGGAGATTCCTTCTCTTGGATAGTGCTGTTGCCTTAGTCATTGGTGATCCCAATCATATTCACACCCTTAGGTGCTTAATCCAGCTACTTATTCATCCTCCTTTCAGAAAAGGAGTGTTATTTCTCCATCTAAGGGGGTTAAGGGGGTCTCCTTACCCATTTTTTTTAATAAAATACAAATATGCTAACTATAATGTTCATTTTAGCTTGAAGCTAAAAATTGGGAACATTACAGCCCTCCCCTCCCACATGTTTCTTGTCCTCAAGCAACTGCATAGAGAGAAAAAAATTTCTCCCCTTTCTTCTCTTGTGGCCTCCTCATCAACAATCTCCACCATTGCTCAAGATATGCTGCAATAAATCTGTCCTCCGATGCTTCCTCCCAAGTATGAAAACCGGAATGGTGTTCATCATGGAAAGATAGAAGGTGTAGGTGGAAACCTTCTTGCTGTGCTATGGGCTCCTCAAGGTAGTAGTGATTACATGCATGGGAAAAAAAAAATGTATCCCAAATGATGATCCTCTCATCCATGTTATCATCCAAATAAAAATCTCAACCCCTAGTTCATGAAATGTGTTGGGGCTGAATGAAGAGTTGGGCCTTTGATCCCAGATGTTTCTCCCTCCATTTGTGGTACATATGGGGCTGTATCCATCCTTGGGCTGAAATGGTATGGCCTCGAAGAATGGCCCAAGCTCCCCCATCAAGAAAATCAGCCATGAAATGCCCCCTAAGTTCTCCAAGTGGGTTTTCCCACAAGAAGAGAAAAGTAGCAACGTGGCAATCATGGTTTTCCCATGGTGTCTCCTGCAATATAAAACATGTAAAATGGGGAGAATCATGCTCCCAATGGGCTGTACATCCAATACTCTCCAAACAATGCTCCTCATAAGTGTGAAAATATCAAAAATACAAGGAAGCAATATGCAATGAAAAAAAGCTATCATAGGACAACCGAGGAGTGGTTCATAGTTCCATTCATGGAACCAGCGTAGTGCACCTTTGGCCTGCATCAAAATAGAAATAAACAAGTGCTTTTCCAGCCACTTTTTTGCTGCCACAAACATCTCATAAGATGAAAATATGAAAGTACAAATTGGTGTCAATGGTGCACACCAAGAAGTATGTGGCTTCCCCCACAAACCATCATGAAAATATCCACTCCCATTGCTGCCATGGGCCACAAGTACATCATAATAAGGAGCATAAGGAGATGTGATCACCCTTAGCTCATCAAGCTGCCCATATAAAGTAAAGAAAGGTAAGGCAAAATGAAGACATATACCTCTCTGACCATATACTCCGGTCCTTGAGCTAAAATGGCTCATCTGAATGCTCTCCCTCACTTCCAATGAGTAGGGAAATGGTTGCACCAACCTCTCCAAAATCATCTGGGCTATGCATCTATCCTTATGCTAATATAGATCATATTGAATGCCCTCCCAAGTGAACTCTTCTAGCAAAGCAAAGTATGCATCCAAGTGCATAGCTAGGAAGTCCTCATATGTTGCATGCAATAATTTCTCCTTGAGACTAGAAGCCCTAGCCAAGAAGATTCTGCCATAACAATATATGACCATATCATCCACTATGTATCTGTCATCTCCATCTGGGTCATCCAAAATCATGCATGCACCTAGATCATTGGAGTACTCTACCAAGAGTTGAGACCTCCAATCTGGATCTATCCTCTCCAGAGACAGCGCTGGTAATCTGCAATGTGATGCTCCCATCATGCTGTTTCCTACTGATTTGAAATCCCCCATGCCAAATTCTTCCCCCACGATGCTGCCATGCCTATCATGCAGCTGCTCATGCTCAAATAGTAATGGCGTCCCTTGGAAGTTGGCCCCCATGAGAAGCTATCATCCAAAAGGAATCTCTCGATCCTGGTCAGTGTAAGAATGAGTGACCTCCATCTAATCCCATGTATGAAAGAGTCCTCCCTCAAAGGAAGTATCCTCTGTCTCTCCAAATATATGGAGTATTCATCCTCTGCAACCTTCACCTCTTCCAAATCCAAGAGTGGTGAATCCAAAAATGAGATGTCTCTCATCAATGTCGGATCTGGTGGCCTCCCAGGTGGAATGCCTCCCTGTAGTGAGACATCAAAATAGGAAGTAGACTGTGTGTATGAGAGGAATGGATGGTCCCTCTCTCTACTACGCAGTGCAGTCTCTTTCCTATGTGAATAAACTCTACTCAAAAGATAAGGGTGAATGCTCATTCCCTCCGAATGCTGATCCCTTTCTTTTCCTCCATCCTTCATTTCAAAATCCTCCAATACTACTGCATGCTGCTCAGGAATTGTGACTGGGTCCCCACATGTGGTACCTCTTGGAATCCCTTGCATAGACACAAGGATTCCTCCAATGGAAGCAAGGGCTCCTATCTCATCTCCATATGGTGATGGATCTCCCTCCAATGATACAACACTGTGGGTCCTTCTACCCTCTTCACCAACATATGAGTATGCCTCCTCTCCAATGAGAGACCTTGGATTTCGGTCTTCCTTTAAAAGAAGGATCTCCATGCCATTACAACTGGAAGAGTGCCCTTCATACAATGGGGGTCTTGCCTCTAGAAATATGGAGTGGATTTTGTTTCATGATTTCCTCCAACTCAAGCAATGTGTTTGATCTCTCAATTTTTACACATGATGCTTCACATTGATCTTTATCAAATATTTGCACCAATGCCTTAATGAATTCATCATAGGTTTTTACATTTGCGTGATAACATGAAACATAAATTTTAAACCACCAATAATGGGCCATACCTTTGAGATGCAGTGCTGCTATAGCGATGGCCTCCTTGGCTGCAACTTGGTGTAGCTGAAAATATGCATCAAGCTCCTCCACCCAAGCTGTGGCTTTGCACCTTGCTGATCCATCGAAAGTAGATAGAAATAATATATATTTCTTTCTCCCCTTGTATCTACTAGATATTTCTCCCTTGAGTCTGCAAAATTCTTGGAAGTCCAAGTGCACTTCGAATCTCCATGATTGAGATTCATACTCCCAAAGAAAATCACTCAAGGTCTCCTCCCTTGGTGACTCATCTTCCTCCATTATCCCTGCAGTAGATATGGGCAATGTACTGCGCTGTGGATATGAATGTGTGGCTGAATTATCACACCCAACGTGGTCACAACTAGGGCTTACTTCATCCACAAAACCTCTCATAAAATCTCTCCAATTTTCCCTTTCTATTTCCTCAAGATCTTCAATGATTCCTTCAATGGTCTGGAAAAGAAGAAGAGAGACCTCCTCTTCCATCATTCCTCTTTTCTTGTTTCCTCTGTAAATCTCCTCTCCTTGGAGAGAAGCTCCTCTTTCTGATAGCATTAAATCTTGTGCATAGGCTGAGCCAAGATTGATGCTCCGATACCACTGTAATGTTCCTTTTTCAGGAATTTCTGCAATATGGTCCTCAAGGATGCTGTATAAGGAAGGAAGTGTAAAAATAAGCTGAAAGGGGGTTGGGATCCCCTTTTTAAGTCATTAAATACTTCTCTTCTAGAATTTGAGCCCAAAGAAATGTCTCTAGATGGGTTGTTCAGATGTCCCCAAACTAGATCTATTAGAAAATGCTCAATGAGAGAGCTTACAGCAGTACATGAACATAATCCTTAAAATTTGAAATTATGAATGAAAAATAAGAGGGGAAAGTCATGCAGCCATCATTATATTAATATATCAGCAATAATACACAATAAAATCATGAGGGACAAGCCACTCAATCTATAATAACCAATCTCCAATGATCAAGCAATAAAATACAAGAGTTGCTACAATTGCACAGAACGATGGAAAGCAGTGACTTCACTATCTCTATGAGCGTAGCAGCTTCTGAATGCATACAAAATGGTAATGTAGCTTAAGGATACAAATAAATTCCCAAGAATGGAAAGATGGGCTTTAATACAAGATTTCTAGCCAATTCTGGAGGGATTGCTAGAAATGCCGGACAAAATACAATGTGACAATTAACTGCTAGGGTTAATATGTCACTGCAACCTGAATACATATGATGAGGCTATGGTAGATCTGAAATATGGATTTCCCTCCTCCATTGATTCTCTTTTAGTGTAAGGTTGATCCCTCTACTTAAGAACAATCCTCTTGATGAGCTCTATGAACTCTCCCAACACTGCCTGCATGAAAATAATGCAGTTCCAACCCTAGAGATAGTGAATGGTTGGCCTGGAGCCAAAGATTTGAAATGAAGCCTGGGAGTCTCCTCTGCTTCTCCTCCAAAGAATATACAAGATCTCCATCGAAGAACAAGTCAAGGAACAACTCTGTGAGTTCCTCTGTTGCTGCCCCTAGCAACTCAATGTTTTCTGCCCAATAGAATAATGTTGTAGCTAAAGGAGTAAGCTTGGTCAAATACCGGAATGAGGAAATGGAACTCAAACCCTCTCCTTTCTTGAAGATGAGATAGTGCTTCCCGACCAGGAACACTCTTGGGTTCAAGAACACTACAACCCTGCTAAACAGCCCGGGGATGTAAGTCTTTGCAGACCCAATGAAAATGATAAGCTAATGCATAATGAAAATGGGCTGCCATCTCCTCCTTATAAAGCAAATGAACTCCTCTCACCATGGGTCCCATCCACATTTTCCACCTAGCTCATGCAAGTGAAGCCTCCTCTAAAACTGCATTGCCTTGTCATGGAGATTCCTTCTCTTGGACAACACTGTTGACTTAGTCAAAGATGACTAAATCAAGGTGATCCTGATCATACTGACATCCTTTAGTGCTTAATCCAACTTCTTATTCATACTCCTTTCACACAAGGAGTGTTATTTCTCCATCTAAGGGGGTTAAGGGGTCTCCTTACCCATTTTATTTAATAAAATACAAATATGCTAACTATAATGTTCCTTTTAGCTTGAAGCTAAAAATTGGGAACGTTACACAAGATTTGAATTTTTTCAAGGAAATAATGGATGGATCTATGATGGAACAAGTGCCTATATATGGAGTCTCCTTGCATTGAATAATTCATCGAATTTCATAGAGGTCCTCTACAGATTCACAAAGCACCCATCTATCCCAGAGAGAGTATATGAGTTTCAGTCACAATTGACCATGAACATGGCATATATTTATTTTCTCATTTCCAAACAAAGCGAACTAGTGGTCACTAAAATGAGAGTACATTTTTCCCTAGTGAGTCAGAAGTTAGAAATGTTGTAGCCTAATTTTGATTGGTTGCAGACTGCAGTGGATATTTTAATTGTCAAAGTGGAGAGCATTGAATTTTATATTGAATCAATGACCCTTGGAATACCTAAAGAAATATTTTAGCTAGCATAAGAATTTCCAGGCGAGTCGAGGGCTCGACAGGCGAACATAGGAATTATGGAGCAAACTATGGATGCCTCTCCCATCCAAGTGGAAATTTTTAGGTTGAGCATTCTATAATATATGAAGTTGAAAAGAATGTCATTCGTTAGTTCTTTCTAGGTGTCATAATATATATTTTTCATTTATATAGTATACGTATGTCTTTGGAGACTTTATAAAATAAGTGCAATAAAAGTCATAGTTAGCAGATGGAAATATAGAAAAGGATGTCTTGTTTTGCAATTTTGGAAAACAACAGTTGAATATATTGCTTTGAATGTAAAGGTGTTGGCATGCAAACTAGTTTAATTAATGTAAAATATTCGTTCCTTTTAAATATACGTATACATGAAATTTATTAAGTTTTTATATGTTTTTATTATTAACAACTTGTCCTCCTTGGATGCAAGAAAACAATTTAACGATCCAAGACCCAACTGGAAGGAGTGAAAGCCTAACCCCTTACAGATTACCAATGGGTAAGGTTTTCCTTGAATAACAATGATGTCTCAACCTGCATTCATATATACCAACCAACGATGAATGTCCTCGTGGATGGTTTGAAAACTGAGTTATGATAGTTTTTCCCACTGATAAATAACAAATTGAATTGAATTAATTTATTATTTTTAAATTTAGGTATATTTGTATGTTTACACTCATTTATAGACACTACAAAATCTCCACCGTACTTAATTGTAAAGAACCTCTATTATTAATAATTATTAAGTGGATGACAAGGATTTAAGCTCCATAGAATATTCTAGAATATTTTTAGTAGTATACACAAATCAATGATTAAGATTTATTTCCATTGTTATGCATTTTTTTCCCTTTTATTTAAATTCATTAATTAAAAGAAATTTTTTATGAACAAGTTTCATATGAAATGAGTTATGGTTTTTTGAGCATGTGGTATTGATAAATCATGGTATTGGCCTATGGTATTGTAAGAAAGTTGATTTATAAATTAAGAATATCCATGATAAAGCGGGGGTGAATCTCAATTGTTAAAAATCTTGTTTCATGTGTTTTTAAAATGTATCTATGTTTAATTTATTAGTTAATGATTTTTACCGTTAATAATAATAATTATTATTTTAAATATATGAATTATTTTGATATTTTTGTGGATTGATGTCTATCGACATTTACGAACCATTAATTTATATGATTGCACTAATAATACATATAAACGAGATTTATTTATGTGTTTTATTTGCATGTAAAATAATAATACATAAGTACATTGAAATTCATATTGCCTCTGAATATATTACAACTTGTTTATCTTGCACCAACTTAATTAATTTAGTTATATTCTTTGTATTAGTTCACCTCTTTCCATAATGATATAACCCATTATAATCCCCCTTACCAATAACAAAATTTTGAAATTTCTTTAATAGATTGCACATATCATTAAAATAAAATCAATATATAGTACTTATTGATACAACTTAGATACCAATATTTGAGTGTTTATGTTATCTAAACTAGTGATGTTATTATGCCAATAGGCATCTCCCTATTGGATTTGTGCAATTTAATCCCTTTCTTAATTATAGATTCCAATCCGTTAACTAATATGCACAACTTTTGTATATATGCATATAGGGAGGCTACGTATATACAAAGGTTGAAGTTGTGCACAGTTTATGTATATGTGTGGGATTTCGTATATGCACATATATGGAATTTATGGGTATATTGTATATTCAAATATATAGAAGCTGTGCATATACATAATTTATGCACAAATTTAACCACTAGATATGCACAAACTTCGTATATGCGCAATTTTCATACATGCGCAATTTTTATATATGTGCAACTTCTATATATGCACATATCCATTTGTGCATATACATAATTTTCACCTATATAGAGGCTAAATTTCTGCATAACTTCCGTTATTTTCCATATATGAAAAACTTCCATATATGTGCATATCTTATGTATATGCACATATCATTTGTATATATGCAACTTTTGTATATGCACATATCTTCTATATATGTGTAAATTTGATATATGCACATATAAGTAAGTTGCGCATAGACAGAAGTAGTGCATAATTTTTGTAATATACATATACAACAACCTCCATATATGCACAACTTACATATATGCGCACATTTTCTGTATACGCACAAATTTCATATATGTGCATGTCTTTCGTATATATGTAACTTCTGTATATGCACATATCCTCTGTATATGTACATCTTCTGTATATGCGCATCTACAATATATGTCAAACTTCCATATTACGTGTATATAAATTGATAAAAGTTAAACCGATATTAGACTTCCAAGGAGTTCAAATCTATCTTAGAAGTTTAACACGGCAAAATTTGAAAAATAAACATTTTATGTAATGCTTTTCAATTGAAGTGTAATTATTACTAGCAACTTTTCATTATGGAAAATTTAGATGAAAATATACCTTTCAACATAAAATTAAACTTTTCCATTAAAGTTTCATTATTACTTGCAATTGTTGTAAAAGCACAATACACTACAATATGAAAATGTAGAAGATTTATAAGTTGTATGTCAATAATTAGAGTGTGTATTCTATTTCCTACTAAACAAAGAGATAAAAATACTTTTGTTTAGTGTTAGAATCAATCGCTCTAATGTAGGTTGTGAGTGTTGTAAAATCACATTGGACTTTAAAAGGAAAACACAGAGAAGATTTGTAAGTGACGAGTTCATAATTATCACTTATTGCATTTCATATTAAAGAAAGAGATGCTCTCACGCAATGTTAATTTTTTTTATTAAAATATTGGTCATAAGTTATTTTGGCCATAATGTATGTAAATATCCATTGGAGACTCAAGAAACCAATGTCTATTCAAGACCCACATGTCATATGCATGACCAAAATCCTATTTAATGTACAAGACAGCATATTGTCTCACATCATGTATGGCACACACCTTAACATACATTCTCTTCTCATGTATAATAAACACCATAACATGTGGTCATTTCCCTTATCCTTCTTATACGTCCCTAACAATGAGCATCTATGAAGGCAAAGATTATCTAACATGAACTACGCCAATAATTGGTGATTTGCTTAGTGCATGTACTATTTTGGTATGGTGTATAGTCATAAATTTGTATGGTAGACCATGATGTGCATGGTATATCATTACCATTTCATTTCTAGCAGGGTTCACAACTCGACTTCGACGGATCCATCATTTCAACTTGACTGGTCTAAATTTCATTACTGCACCACTCAAACTTCAACACTTTGGTGTATTTAATAGATTTGGTGGATAAGACATCTCCCTACATTCATTCAATCTCACCTCCACGTCCAACATTTAAAATTTGGCAGTCTCGCTTGAAATTTTTTATTTCAAACTTGGCAGTCCCATGCTAATTTTTTTATGAAATGAATTGAATGTGTAATCACCATTTTGATGTGAGCAGGAGAAATAAATAATTTAATATCATCCCCACCGTCATCAACAACAAAGAGATGAAATTTACCAACCATTTGTTGGCACATGACATGCTCTCTCTTCTAGTTTATCACAATACTCTTAGCAACATTCCATTCTCTTAACCGAGAACCAATTCCATGACCTTTAAGTTGGATAACATAGGTTATCTTCAACTTTCCAGGAGAAAAATTGAGTTGATTGAGTGAGTTCACAAAAATATTTTATGTTGATTTTGTAGGTTTTTTATTATTTGATTTTTTTGTGTTTCTTTGTATGATCTTGGCTTGAATCAATGGCATCACAAGCAGTCGAAGAAATTCATGGAGGCGGAAACATTGTTAAGGAAGTGTATAGGTGGGATATGTGATCGTATCAAGAAATTTCTCAGACATAATTTAGTCCAAAATCTAAAATTTCCACTGAAAGTGAGGAAAAATACTATGACTACGTAGTAATCATAGCTATGCACTATGCATGGCTACAACATCTGATAATCACGGAAACATTGTTAAGGAAGTGTATAGGTGGGATATGTGATCGTATCAAGAAATTTCTCAGACATAATTTAGTCCAAAATCTAAAATTTCCACTGAAAGTGAGGAAAAATAGTATGACTACGTAGTAATCATAGCTATGCACTATGCATGGCTACAACATCTGATAATCATAGGAAGATTACATAAACATGGCCATGAACTAAGCATATCTAATCACAGGAACATTACATAAAATCTGCACATCCACTAGCAACAGCCACAACATCCATTTCCCGATGATTTTTCGGGCCACCTTTGTTTATACCTTCAGTCTCACCCCACCCTCATGCACCAAATAATGATAGAAGGACAGAAGAAATAAACCTTCAGCGGTTTTCTCAAGAAATTCTTTCCAGAAGTTTAAATCTTGTGTCAAATGTGTGTGTCAACTTTTATTTCATTGTTCTTTGTTTTCTACACAATTTTAATTCATAAAGATATGTTATTAACAATATTCTACATGTCTATAAATCTAAAGAGAAATAAAATTCATTATTGAAGTAATTCTATATTTAAAGATAATTTTATTAAATTTCTTGTAGAAAATTGTCTAGTGGAATATCCATGGAAGTTTACGTATCAACTTCTCCATCAATGAATTAGATCACGCCAAGGAGCCTATAAGAAAAGAAAGAGTTTCATTAGAAATATTATTGGTATTAAAATTTAATTTCTGGTATATATGCTTGAAAAAAAGCCAAATAAAATACATGAAATATTCCTATATGATCTACAAAAAAGGGGGAAGATGAGAATTTTCCATTCAAATTCCCTTAGAGGCTCATACAATAAAAAATTTAAAATAAAAAATAATTTGAAGCTTTTTTTGCTATTTTATCTTTCACATCCAATACAGATAAGTTCAAAGAGCCAAAAATATTTCTTTGTTGTTATAGCTCTACAAGGGAGCATATAATGTATGAAAATAGTTAATGAGAGAGAAATAGGAACACTTTTGCCCCACAAAATAGAGGATTGTTGAAAATATTAGCTTCCGGGTTGCTGTTTTACAGATGCCAAAACGAATAAAGGAAAAAATAAGACTATTGGTGGGACACATTTTCCAAGATGAATGTTGGGAAATACTTTAGTGGTAGCTACTGCAAATAATAGTGAGATATGGAATGGAAAAGGCATTGTCAACACAAGGAGATAAATAATTAAAATTTAATTATAGAAATAAATGTTAGAGACAAAATAAAGGTGAATAGAAAAAAATATGCATGGAAGGTAAATTAGAGTAAAAATGAAGGAAAATGAAGAAAAAGGAGACATCAATGATAAAAAGGAAATAGAGAAACATTTCATAGTTTTTGTTAGTTTTAGCTTGGATATATATATATATATATATATATATATATATATATATATATATTATATAAATATATGTATATGTATATATATATATATATATATATATATATATATATATATATATATATATATATATATATATATCTAATAGGAGAGAGAAATCAAACAAGAAAGGGAAAGTGAAGTACAAGAATAGGAAAGGAAAGGGTAAGAAAACGAAAGGAAGGGAGTGCAAGGAAAATATTGGATCAACAACTTGAGTAGGAGGATTTTTCAGATAACATGTTGCATATGTGATTTCCTAGCCTATGCGTGAATACATGGTACATGAATTTGTTTATTTGGTTAATTTTTTGTCATTGGCATGTGTTTTTCCTAGTTTGACAATGGTTTCAGCCTTTCCTTGCTATTTCCTGGATATCCATGGTGTGATGGGATTCATTCTTGGTTGAGATTTGGATTGTTGAAAGTTTTTGGAACCAGGTGAGGTGGTCTCGAGAAAATCCAAAGGGTTTGGGGTGGAGATGGTTTTCTCTAGGAAGCCCTCAACAGGTGGGTGAAGATAGAAAAATTCCTCAAGGTATGGTGAAGGAATTCTGAGGCATCTACTCTTGGTTTGGTTTTGTGATATCAGGATTAGTTTAGGTAAGATCATGGTAGCTTGAGGGTGGAGGTGGTTTAATCTCTAGAGCCTATGGCTGATTATGTCTTCGTTTATCCCATGAGATCCACATTCATGCTTGGAATATGGAATGGGGTGATTGGCTGAAAGAAATATTTGGTTCAACCCACTATATAGTTGGGTGGTTCGTGGAAGTCCCTGGTTTGGTTGTATTTTTCACAAGTAACATGAGATATTATTATAATGTAATGAATGGACATATGTAATCTAATATTATGTGGATTTTATGATGATTTTTCATGGTTTCTATTCTAGTTATATGTTGGTTATAAGCATGGTTTTATGATGTGCTCTAGTTGTGGCTTTTGTTCATGATTTGGTAGTTTGTTGAATGGTTGATGAATGCATGGGCTAACAAGTGTTGTTGCGGCTAGCTTGATATGGCATTGAGCCTTCTTGGTGATTCTTAGATGAAGTTCATAATTTTATGATCAGATATGCATTTATGACATGTAGTTTATATGTTTATCATATGTTTGATGAAATCTCTATCATGGATTAGACATGGCTAGGTAAAGTTATTGTTCAAGTTATGAATGGTTAGCATTGTTTTCATATTGTTTATTTTTTGGAAATTTACAAGAATTTTTGGGAATTGGTCTAGAGTCTAGCCTAGAAAACTTGCTCAGATCTCACAATCGCTAACACGGAACTGGAGTTTTTTGAACTGCATGGAAGTAGGCTTATGACTGTGGTTATACCCTCATAACCACATGCATGATGAGTTATGGTTGCAGTTATGGATTTAAGTCAGTGAAAACGGGTTCCAAATCATGGATTGATCACCTGGGGTGGTTATCTCGCTCTTGAGTGATATGTAGTCCCTTAGGGATGTCAAGAATTTTTTAGTTTGTATGCCCCACTTCCACCACTAGAACTTGGAGGTCGGGTCATGCTATAGTAGCACTCATCTCATGATTACCCTAGGGAGTCTTGAGTGTTTGTTTTGCCATCTTTCCCTCTCTCAACACTATTACGAAATTTGCATATACACAAATGGTGCATGTACATAAGTTATGAATATATGGAAGCCATCATCCATATATGCATGCTTTCATATATATATAGAAGTTGTGCATAAATAAAAGTTGTCTTCTCTATACGCACAAAAATTATATATGTACATATATATGACATCAATGTCTTTTTTATATGCACATCTTCTATATAGAAACTATATTCCATGTGTGGACTCTTGTATATGAATATACATATGCAATTACATATATATAAGTCGTCTTTCATAAATACACTTACATCCCTTCATATGTATAATTTTTTTATATGTACGCTTCCAAATCTTTGTGTATTACAGAATTTGCGCATATATAGAAGTTACAAATATACAAAATCCATATTTTCTATATGCATGCTTCCATATATACGTTCATATACAAAATACATTTTCTGTATATGTACATATATATGTGGAAGTGATGGCTTATTTATATGCACATATATATGGAAGTGTATATATACAAAATATGGTTTTCATGTATATATATATATATATATATATATATATATATATGAAACAGTTGTACATATACGGAAGATGAGTTCCATATATATGTGCATATATAGAAGTTGTACATATGTGGAAGCCATCTTCTATATATGCACACTTCCATATATATGTGTGTGTGTGTGTTTGTGTGTGCATATACAACATATGCACATATGTGAAATCCATCCTCTGCATAAGTGTGACTTATGTATATGCACATAAAAATGGAAGTGTGCATATATGAAAGGTGGCTTCCATATCTATATAGAACCATATTCCATGTTTCAAATTCTGTATATGCAAATAGATTTGCATGTACATATATAGAAGTCATCTTTCATAAATGTAATTGCATTTCGGCATATGTGTGATTTTCATATATGCACGCTTCCATATATGTGTGCATTTATAGAAGTTGCACATATACATAAGTCATTTTATGTATATGCACAACTTTTATATATATATATATATATATATATATAAAAGAGATGGTTTTTATATATGCAGATATATATAGAAGCGTGCATATATAGAAATTTCACATATACGAAAGCCATCTTCCATATATGCATGCTTCCATAGAGGTGTGTGTGTGTGTGTGTGTGTGCATATGCAAAATATGCACATAAATAGAAGCCATATTTTGTATATGTGAAAATTTTGTATATGCACATAGATATGGAAGCATGCATATATGAAAGATGAATTCTCTCTCTCTCTCTCTCTCTATATATATATATATAATCCATATTCAATGTATGGACCTTTTTATATAAATATATATAATTCAATTTTCATAAATGCACTTTAATTTTTGCATATGTGTGATTTTCGTATATGCAAGGCTTCCATATCTATGTGCATATACAAAATTTGCGCATATAGATAAGCCACCTCCTGTATATTTACATATATATGAAAGCAATGGCCTTTGTATATGCATATCTTCTATATAAAAACCATATTCCATGTGTGGAATTTTGTATATGCATATAGATATGTAAGTACATATACACAAGTCATCTTTCATAAATGCACTTGCATTCCTGTATATGTATATTTTTTGTATATGCACACTTCCAAATCTTTGTGTATTGAAGAAGTTGCGCATGTACAAAAGTTACACATATACAAAAACCATTATTCCTATATGCATGCATATACAAAATCCATCTTCTCTATATGTACATATATATATATGGAAGAGATGACTTCTGTATATGCACATATATATGGAAGCGTATATATACAAAAGATGGTTTTCATATATGTGTGTATATGAAGAAGATGTACATATACGTAAGATGGGTTCCATATTTATGTGCATATATAGAAGTTTACATATACGAAATCCATCTTTTGTATATGCATGCTTCCATATATATTGTGTGTGTGTGTGTGTGCATATACATCATATGCAAATATGTGAAATCCATCTTTTGTATATGTGTAACTTATGTATATGCATATAAAAATGGAAGTGTACATATATAAAAGGTGTCTTCCATGTCTATATGGAAACCATATTCCATGTGTGGAATTCTGTATATGCATATAGATGCATATGTACATATATATAGGTCATGTTTCATAAATGTACTTGCATTTATGCATATGTGAGATTTTCGTATATGCACGCTTCCATATATATATGCATTTACAGAAGTTGTGCATATACAAAATTCATTTTCTGTATATCCACAACTTATGTATATGCAAATATATATATGAAAGCAATGGTTTTTATATATGCACATATATATAGAAGTGTGCATATACATAAGATGAATTTCATATATATGTGCATATATAGAAGATAAGCTCCATATGTATGTTCATATACAGATGTTGCACAGATACAGAAGCCATCTTCTGTATCTGCATGATTCCATACATATGTTTGTATGTGTGTGTGTGTGTGCGTGTGTGCATATACAAAATATGCACATAAATGAAAGTCATCTTTTGTATATGTGCAACTTCTGTATATGCACATAGATATGGAAGCGTGCATATATGAAAGGTGGCTTCTATATATATAGAAACCATATTAAATGTATGGACCTTTGTGTGTGTATATATATATATATATATATATAGAAACCATATTAAATGTATGGACCTTTGTATATATATATAATTCAATTTTCATATACACACTTTCATTTTTGCATATGTGTGATTTACGTATATACAATTCTTCCATATCTATGTGCATATACAAAAGTTGTGCATACACAAAAACCATCTTTCATATATGTACGTTTCAATATCTATGTGCATATATGGAAAATGTGCATATATAGGTGTTACACATATATGGAAGTCATATTTTGTATATGCACACATCCATATATATATGCATATATAGAATTTGTGCATATACATGAGCCACTTTCTATATATGTACATATATATGAAAACAATGGCTTTTTTATATGCACATCTTCTATATAGAAACCATATTCCATGTCTGGACTCTTGTATATGCATATAGATATGAAAGTACATATATATAAGTCGTCTTTCATAAATGCACTTGAATTCCTTCATATGTAATTTTTGTATATGCACGCTTCCAAATATTTGTGTATTGCAGAAGTTGCACCTATACAAAAGTTACACATATACAAAATCCATCTTTCCTATATGCATGCTTCCATATATACATGCATATACAAAATCCATCTTCTGTATATGTACATATATATATGGAAGTGATGGATCTGTATATGGACATATATATGGAAGCGTATATATACAAAAGATGGTTTTCATATATATGTGCATATGAAGAAGTTGTAAATATATGAAAGATGAGTTCCAAAAATATGTGTATATATAAAAGTATCACATATGTGGAAGCCATATTTTTTATATGCACGCTTCCTTATATGTGTGTGTGTGCATATACAACATATGCGCATATGTAAAATCCATCTTTTGTATATGCACATAAAAATGGAAGCGTGCATATATGAAAGGTGGCTTCCTTATCTATACAGAAACCATATTCCATGTGTGGAATTCTATATATGCATATAGATATGCATGTACATATATAGTGGTCATATTTCATAAATGTACTTTCATTTATGCATATGTGTGATTTTTGTATATACATGCTTCCATATATATGTGCATTTACAGAAGTTGCACATATACAAAAGTCATTTTCTATATATACACAACTTTCGTATATGCACACACACACACACACACACACACATGAAAGTGATAGTTTTTATATATGCACATATATATAGAAACATGCATATACAGAAGACGAATTCCGTATATATGTGCATATATGGAAGATAAGTTCCATATGTATGTGCATATACAAAATTTGTACATATACGCAAGCCATATTTCATATATGAATGATTCCATGCATATGTGTGTGTGTGTGTGTGCATATACAGAATATGCACATAAATGGAAGCCATATTCTATATATGTGCAACTTCTGTATATGTACATAGATACGGAAGCGTGCATATATATATATATATATATATATATATATATATATATATATATATAATTCAATTTTCATAAATGCACTTATATTTTTACATATGTGTGATTTCCGTATATGCACACATTAGGGGAATTTTGAGGTCTAAAATGGACCTAAGAAAAATGTACAACCAAAATAAGCTTTATAAGAACCAATTTTGATTCAATATGATGATGTCAACTATGGGGGATGATTCACCATTTTTGGACTAAAAAAAGTAAAAAGATTAAAAAACAATGAAATAGTAAAAGTACTTTTTCAACTCATATTTTCAATTTATATCCCTAAGGATTTACTCAAATTTTGAGCGGGAGTACACATTGGATGGAAATTTTAATTCCTCGTCCAATGAGTACCCATGTTGCATACTTTCGATGGACCTTGCTACACGAAAAAAGAAAAATACATGAAAAAACGTGATTACAATCACGTTTTTCATGTATTTCTCATTTTTAGTGTATTATGGTCCATATAAAATATGAAACATTGGTACTCCTTGGATGAGGAATCAAATTATGCATCCAATGAGTGTTTCCTCTTGAAATTTGAGTAGACCCATAGGGAGATAAGTTGAAGATGCGAGTTGAAAAAATTAATTTTCTTTCTTTCCCTCTAAAATTTGATGATGTAATCTAATATTGTTTTATTATTTCCATTATTATTTTATAATTTCCTTAGGAGACCCATTTTATACCATAAAATTCCCCTAATGCTTCCATATCTATGTGCATACACAAAATCTATCTTTCATATATATATATATATATATATATATATATATATATGTATATATATATATATATATATGTGCATATATAGAAGTTACACATATACGGAAGATGTATACGGAAGTCATCTTACGTATATGCACACTTCCATATATATGTGCATATACAAAATTTGGACATATACATAAGCCACCTTCTATATATGTGCATTGTTTTTCATATATATATATATATATATATATATATATATATGAAAGCGATGAATTTTGTATATGCACAACCTCTGTACATGCACATAGATATGGAAGTGTGCAGATATGGAATATGCACATATACGGAAAAAAAACATCTTTCATATATGTGCATAATTTTGTATATGTACATATATATGGAAGTGTGCATATATGGAAGATCACTTCCACATATGTGAAACTTTTGTATATGTATGTATATATGGAAGTGTGCATATAGAGAAGATGACTTCCGTATATGCACAACTTTTGTATATGCACATTTTCTATATATGCACATGGATATGGAAATGTGTATATACATAAATCACACATATGTAGAAATACAAGTGCATTTATGGAAATTGACTTATATATATATATATATATATATATATATATATATATATATATACATATATATATATATATATATATATATATATATATATATATATATATATAGAGTTCCAAACATCAAATATATTTATATAGATATGAAGCCATATTTCATATGTTTACACTTCCATATCTATGTGCATATGCAGAAGATGACTTCTGTGTATGTGCATATTTTGCACATGTACACACACACACACACATATGGAATATATATATATATATATATATATATATATATATATATATATAGTTCCAAACATCAAATATAGTTTCTATATAGATATGGAAGCCATATTTCATATGTTTACACTTCCATATCTATGTGCATATGCAGAAGATGACTTCTGTGTATGTGCATATTTTGCACATGTACACACACACACACACACATATGGAAACATGCATATAAGGCTGATGGATTTTGTTTATGTGCAACGTTTTTATATCAACATATATATATGGAACACATATTCCATATATGCACAAATTCTATATATGTGCATATATATGGAAGTCATATTTTGTATAGCACGCTTCTATATATATGTACATATACAAAATCCATCGTTTTCACATATATGTGCATATAAATAAAATGGATTTTGTATATGCGCAACTTCTGTAAATGCATGTATATATGGAAGCATACATATATGTAAATCACACATATGCAGAAATGCAAGTACATTTATGAAAGGTGACTTCAATATATGTACATGCATATCTATATGCATATACAAAAGTCCACACATTGAATATGGTTTCTATATAGATATGGAAGCCACGTTTCATATATGCATGCTTCCATATCTATGTGCATATACATAAGTTACACATATATAAAATATGGCTTCCATATATATATATATATATATATATATATATATATATATATATATATATATATATATATATGGAAGCGTGCATATAGAAAATATGGCTTCCACATATGTGCAACTTTTGTATATGCACATATATATGGAACCCATATTTCGTATATGTAAAACTTTTGTATATGGTCATATATACATAATCCATTGTTTGTTTATACACCCTTATATATGTGTATATAAAAAATTCATTGCTTCCATATATATGTGCACATATAGAAGAGATCATTTGTATGTGCACAAATATATGGAAGCATGGATATACAGAAGATGGATTTTGTACATATGTAGCTTCTGTAATGCACATAAATTTGGAAGCGTGCATATGCAGAAATCATAAATATGTAGAAATGAAAATTCATTTATGAAAGGAAACTTATATATATGTACTTTCATATCTATATGCATTTACATGAGTACACAAATGGAATATGGTTTCTAGATAGAATATGTTCATGTACAAAATCCATCGCTTGCATATATATGTGCATATATATGCATATATAGAAGTTGCACATATACGAAAGTGATCAACATTCGTGAAGGGAAATATAATAATATAAATAAAAAGCAGATTGTTAGGCAAGGTCTTTATATATTCGTTAATCAAGGTCGTTGACATGCAGAGATATACAGGTTTTTGATTCCTTTGTTTTGTGTATGAATTCCATTTCTTGACCAAATGGAAATATGAACATTTTTAAATATTGTGTCTTAATATAATAACTGAATAACATAATCTATTTTTGTTTCTAACTATAGATATGCAATATATGCATGTGTATGCACAAACTTTTTCCAGCATGATTTTCATGGATGTGCTTACATTATTTATAATTAACATATATAAAGAGAGGGCTTTGGAGGAATCACAAAAAAGAAAAATAAAATTATAGACCTCTTCTCATTGCAATCATTCTATATAATTAAGTTAAACTTTTAATGCATTTTTTGTATGGAACTACTAGGCACACTCCAATGGCCGCATTTATCATGTTAAGAATCACCAATTCCATTGAACACTTTCTAATTTTTGAGGACTAATATAGAATTTTTTTCCAGACCTATTCAACAAATCTCTAACTTTAGAAAATGTATATACTACTATAACAATGTACAATAGTCAATAAGGAGTAGAATGTCCATCTCCATCTCTATACATAGCCATCAGCTAGTTCCTCACAAAGGAGTGAAATCCAAGATATTTTTAAAATATAAACACGACATTGTTTGAAATATGGTATGTACAAAAAACATGAGTGCTAATAATGGGTTTCATACAAATTAATCATAGCTTTAATTATTAATACTCAAGAAAATTTTGCATAAGGTAAAAGGATACTTACTCTTAGAGTTTGTACGACAATATGTTGAAGGAAAAAAATTGCAGCAAAGGGATCTAATGGGCTTCCATCAACATTCTCACTGAGTCTCGTCCCCTTTTTACCATAAAATAATGAAAACTGAACCCTCTTAGAAAAAACGTTATAGAAAAAAATGCCATGATGACTTGTTTAGGTTAAATTCAGGAGCTTGAAAATCCCTAACTTTCATAGACCATATCTCTGAAAATATTGTGAACCAAGATCTGAAAATTTTCCATGACGTTCCTCCGAATTTCATCTTCCCTCTGTAAAAATTTCATCTTCTGAACCTTTGTAGAAACAAATTTATAGCGAAAATACCACGATGACCTATTTAGAGCAGTGAAAACCTAGAATCCAAAGCTCTGATACCAAATGTTATAGAATTAGCTCCAAAAATAGAAGAAAAGAGAGATCAATGCCTTAGAAATCAGCCACTTTGAGGGGTCATATTTTATAGATCAAAGCCATAATCTCGAGGAGTAGAAAAAAGTTATAGCAAAAATGCCACGATGACCTGTTAAGGTTAAATTCAGGAGCCTAAAAAAATCCCTAACTTTAATAGATCATATCTCCGAAAATGTTGTGAACCAAGATATGAAATTTTTCCATGACATTCCTCAGGATTTCGGCTTCACTTTGTAAAAATTTCAGCTTCTGAACCTTTGTAGAAAAAAATTTACAGCAAAAATTCCACGATGACCTATTTGGAGCAGTGAAACCCTAGAATCCAAAGCTTTGATACCAAATGTTATGAAACAAAATCCAAAAATAGAAGAAAAGAGAGATCAATGCCTTAGAAATTAGACACTTCGATGAAATTTTTACAGAGCGAAGCCTTAATCCTGAGGAACTTCATGGAAAAATTTTAGATCTTGATTAGCAATATTTTCGGAGATAGGGTCTGTGGAAGTTAGGGATTTTTCACGCTCCCAAATTTCATCTCAAAGAGGTGACCGTGGGAAAATCGTCATAACTCTCTCTCTGAGCATTAGATTGGAATTTTGTAAAACGTTGCCTGCAAGTACACATATTGTAGTTTCTTGTGTATCAATTTTAGAGCCGAAGGAGGAAAGTGTGACACATGGCACATCGTACAAGGTCGCTCTATTGAACCAGTCCATAATTAGGTCATTGTGGGAGAATTGGCATAACTTTGTCTTGAAGAATCCAAATCAGGTTAGACCTCTGGAATTTGAAAGAAGATTTAGAGGGCTACTATAGGGTCCAATTTTGTATATTGAAGATCTAAAATCATAGAGATAATTCAGTTTCAATATTGAGCTCCTCAAAAGAAAGAAAAAGGTGTGTATGTTTTTCGAATTACATAAGTCTTGTTTGAAAAAAATAGTTTGAATTTATTCCAAGGGCATATTGAAGAATATATATTATTATTGGGTTATAAAAATCCCCATAAAAAGAATTCAACACCCATTAAGCCTTCATAGGGCTCTACTATCACTCATGAAGATGAATAAATGCAACATGAGATATCAAAATTACAAGAGCAAGTGCACCAAATTTCGCTATCGCAAAGAGCAGCAAAAAATGAAATGGAAGTTTTGAAGAAAGAAGTGGAAGATAAGATGAATGGTTTGGAAGCTAAGATGGATGGAATGGAAGTTGGCATGAAATCTAAGATGGATGAAATGGAAGCTAAGATCGATGAAAAAATGAAAGACAACATGGAAAACATGAAGAATGATCTAAAAGTAGACATCAAAGGTTTGGCAAAGTTGATACAAGAAATGTTTCCTAATGGCGAAAAGATAGTAGAGGAAACTCATGATGAGAACAAAATAAATGTTTATCGTGATTTCATAAACTCTAATGTTGGATGGAAGAACCACCATATTCCAAAGATGGATATGAGGAAGTTTGATGGCAAGGATTCTGTAACATGGATACTATAGATGGAGCAATATTTTGATCTCAATAATGTGAAAAACACAAAAAAGGCACACATTGCAACTTTACATTTAGAAAAAAATACATTTGTATGGTATCGATGGCTTTGTTCCCATAAAAAATTGTCACTTGGTCAATTTTTACGTAGGAAATGATAACACATTATGAGGATACAAAAAGAAACACCTTCTTTAGCCAATTAATAAATCTAAAACAAAAGGGTTCAGTGGTGGAGCACATTGATGACGTCCAAAAATTGAGTATAAGGGTAAATGATATTCCAGAGGAACACAATATTGATGTCTTCATAGGGACTTTAAAGGATAACATCCATATGAAGTTTGTGTTTGGGAACCTGATTCATTGGAAAAGGAATTCAGGTTGGCAAGAAAAATTGAATGTAAAATTATGGTGACAAGGAAGCCTACCACTCACATATATAATAATGGAAGTGTTGCTACTCCTAGAATTCCACAACCTACAAGGTTGACACCATGACAATTGAAAGAAAAAAGAGCAAAATGGATTTGCTACAGTTGTGATAGAAAATACACTAAAGGTCATAAGTGTGCTGAGATGAAATTATTTTACATAGATTGTGAGGAGGAAGAATAAAATGAACAAGAATCTTCAAAAGAAGAGGATATACACCAGGAAACAACCCTAGAAGAGGAAGAAATGAGTCTCACCATATTGTGTAATGCATTGGCAGGAATTACCACTCCTCAAACTCTCAAGATATAAGGACATATCAAGAAGAAAAAGGTAATAGTTTTTATTGATTTATGTAGTACCCATAATTTTATTCATTGTAAGGTAGCCAAGGAATTAAATTGTTTCCTGTACCCAACACCAGAAAGTCAAGTGATGGTTGCAAATGGAGGAACTATAACTTTCTTTAGAAAATGCCATAATATCAAGCTAACCATGGGGGAATATGTATTGAATAGTCCAATGCTTTCCATTCCAATGGGAGGTGCTGATGTTGTACTATTAGTACAATGGTTACAATATTTGGGGACAGTAGCTTTTAATTTTCAAGAACTTTTCGTGAATTTTTTTTCAGAAGGAAAGGAAGTCGAATTATGGGGTATCATAGGGAATTCGGGAAAGATAATAAGCTCTAATGCCATGACAAAGCTTTTGAAGAAAGAAAAACGAGGTGTAATTGCAAAATTATGCTCACTAAAAGTTCCAACATCAAAATCATCTATTTCTGCAGATCTCCAAAAAGTCTTGGACAATCATTCCAAGGTGTTTGAAACTCCCAATGTTCTCCCACCTATTCGTGATCGTGATCATGCTATTCATATGATTCCAAGAAGTGTTCCTCCAAAAATCATGCCTTATAGATATCCTTATGTCCAAAAGAGCGAAATTGAACATATGATTGTAGAACTGTTAGAGCCTATTATAATTCAACCTAGTCAAAGTTCTTTCTCTGCTCCAGTAGTATTTTTGCCCAAGAAGGATGGATCATGGCACATGTATATGGATTATAGGGAGCTCAATAAGCTCACCATTAAAGATAAATTTCTCATTCCTGTGATTGATGAATTATTGGATGAATTACATGGAGCAATTTATTTTACCAAGTTGGATCTTCGTTCAGGATATCATCAAATTAGAATGAAGACTGAAGATATTCCGAAAACATCATTTCGAACTCATGAGGGTGATTTTGAATTTTTGGTCATGCCTTTTGGCCTTACCAATGAACCTTCTACATTTTAAGGGTTGATGAATTCCATTTTCAAACCCTTCCTTAGAAAATTTGTGCTAGTATTTTTTGATGATATACTAATCTACAACAGGTCCTGGAAGGATCATGTTCAACATGTTGACAGGGTGCTCAAACTATTGCAGGGGAAACAATTATATGGAAAAACATCCAAATTTTTCTTTGGAGTACAAGAGGTGGAATATCTAGGTCATATTGTATCTCACGAGGGTGTTAAGGTAGACCCTAAAAAAATTAAAGCCATTAAGTAATGGAAAGTCCCCATAACCATAAAGCAATTGCGAGGATTTCTCGAGTTAATAGGGTATTATCACAATTTTGTTAATAATTATGGGAGAATAAAAGCACCTCTAACAACATTATTGAAGAAAGATCCATTTTCATGGACTCCTGAAGCAACTAAGGCCTTTGAACATCTTAAAGAGGCAATGTGCCTAGCACCAGTCTTAGCTACGCTAGACTTCACAAAAACTTTTATTGTGGAATGTGATGCCTCAGGAAATGGAATTGGTGATGTTTTAATGTAAGAAAGAAGACCCATTTCTTTTGAAATTCGTCCAATCAAAGGAAAGTATTTACATAAAGCTATTTATGAGAAGGAAATATTAACAATACTACATGCACTAAGGAAATGGTGACCTCACGTAATGGGAAGGCACTTCAAGGTAAAAACTGATCATGATAGTCTTAAACACTTTTTGGAACAAATACTATCTTAAAAAGAGCAACAAGAATGGCTCACAAAGATGTTGGGTTATGAATTTGAAATAATCTACAAAAAATGGAAGCTAAATGTTGTTTCAGATGCATTCTTAAGAAAGAATGAAGAGGTGGAAGAATTTCTTTGTGCCATTTCTATTATCCAACCAGATTGGATAACAAAAGTAAGGGATGAATGTAAGAGGGACAAAGAAGTGTGGACACTCATTCAAAAGTTGTAGCAAGATCCTAGTACATATGATACATTTAGTTGGAAAAATTATTCCTTATGGTACAAAGGTTAGTTATATCTTTGTAATAATTCCCAACTAAAACAAAAGATTCTTTTGGAATTGCAAACTTCTCCTTGATGAGGACACTCAGAATTTTTAAAAACTTATCACAGGGTGAAGAAAGAATTTTCTTGGGATGGCCTTAAATCTGATATTCAAAAGTTTGTGGTGGAATTTTTGGTTTTCCAACAAAATAAAGTTGAGATAATTAATACCCCATGTCTTCTACAACCTTTATCCATTCCAAGTCAACATTGGGAGAATATTTCAACCGATTTTATCATAGGTTTACCTAAGACCAAAGGAAAGTGTGTCATCATGGTGGTAGTTGATAGAATTACCAAGTATGCACACTTTTTTTCATTATCTCATCCATTTAAAGCAAGTACATTTGCTACTACATTCATGGACACAATTAAAAAGCTACATTGGAACCCAAAGATTATTGTGAGCGATAGAGATCCCATTTTTACTGGAAATTTTTGGACGGAGCTATTTTGTTGTTTGGATACTCAATTAGCTCATAGCTCATCTTATCATCCTCAATCCGATGGTCAAACTGAGATAGTGAATACATGTTTGGAAGGATATATTCATTGTTTTGTATCTGATAAACAAACGCAATGGGTCAAGTGGTTACCTCTCGCTGAATGGTGGTATAACACTTCCTTCCATACTGCAGCAAAAAATGACCCCATTTATGGAACTTTATGGATATCATCCACTTTCCATCACATAATATTTAAGAGAAAATTCTAAGGTTCAAGCAGTGGAAGATCACATTGAGCATCAACAAAAATTTCTTCAACTCTTAAAGGATAACCTAAATTTGGCACAAAATCAAATGAAACAACAGGCAGATCAACATTGCAGCAAGAGAAGTTTTGATGTAGGAGACTAGGTATTTTTACGGCTGCAACCATACAAACAAATGTCCCTAAAGCAAGCTAGGAAGGATAATAAATTATCACCAAAGTACTATGGTCCTTACAAGGTGTTGAAAAAGATTGGTACTATGGCATACAAATTGGAACTTCCTGCTTCTTCGCGAGTGCATTCATTTTTCCATGTTTCATTCTTAAAGAAGGTTATAGGTGAAAATATTGCAATTAAAACAATATTTCCAAAACTTGATGAGGAAGGAAAAATCATATTGGAACTTGAAGCGGTCACGGAAAAAAGAACTTGATAACTACGAAATCGATCAATTTCAGAGTATCTCATCAAGTGGAAGATCTTACCCACTGAAGATTCTACATGGGAGGATGATAATTTTATATAGAAGCACCCAGAGCTACTCAAGCGTTGAGGACAACACTTTTTTGAAGGAGAGGGGCATGTTAGGTCCCTATATTACTGGTTTAGTCCCTTATTGTTATTAGTGTAGCCCCCTTATTGTTATTGTTTTACCCTTGTGGCCCCAATATTGTTATTATTGTGCCCTTACATTATTATTGTTAGGTCATCTAGGATTATGTTGTGGCCCCATGGAATCCTATATATAGAAGGATGTTTTGGTCATTTTTATCATCCAAGAATTGTTCATTTATGTAATGTATTGGAGGTGTCCCCCTCAAAGGGGCTGATTTCTAAGGCATTGATCTCTCTTTTCTTCTATTTTTGGAGTTGATTTCATAACAAATTCCATTGAACACTTTCTAATTTGTGTAGACTAATATAGAATTTTTTTCCAGACCTATTGAACAAATCTCTAACTTTAGGAAATTTATATACTACAATAACAATGTGCAATAGTCAGTAAGGAATAGAATGTCCATGTCCATCTCTATACATAGACATTATCTAGTTCCTCACAAAGGAGTGAAATACAAGAGAGTTTTAAAATATAAACACAAAATTGTTTGAAATATGGTATGTACAAAAGACATGAGTGCTAAGAATGGGTTTCATACAAATTAATCATAGATTGAATTATTAATACTCAAGAAAATTTTGCATAAGGTAAAAGGATATTTACTCTTAGAGTTTGTACGACAATATGTTCAAGGACCAAAATTGCAGCAAAGGGATCTAATGGGCCTCCATCAACATTCTCACTGATTATCCTCCCCTTTTTACCATAAAATAATGAAAAAAAAATTGGGTGACAATTTTGACCAGAATTAATGCAGGAAGCGAAGTAGGCAAGTTCCAGATGGTAGCAGAGATGATCACAACATTAATCAATGCAAAAAATATATATTTGAATAAAAAATTACACTAATACTTCTTATAGAAAATTTTCTATTACTATCCAATGTCCGACAATAGAAAATAAAAATAGTAAGAGATACATATCCAACTTCTAAGGAAATCCTCACCTCTTCCCCTTTCTTTCCATAAATAGAGAGATTGTCTAGCCTTAATTTATTTTATTTGATTTCCACAGAAGGTCCTTGATTTTTCTCTAAGAAACTTTCTTACCAGTCAGCAAATCTCATCCCATTGTAGGTACCAATGGCCAAAGTTGAGGAAAGAGAGAAAGGACCTGCTTTCAGAAGGAAAAACTTATCCATTATTATATATTGAAAATGACTTGTAAAACACAAAATAATAAGAAATCAATCTTTAGATAAAAAAGGTATCATATAATAGTAAGCACAGAGATATGAACTATTTCCTTTCATAAAACAATGAAAAATCGATTATCAAAGGACCTTCACATCTTCCAGAAGCTAGAAATGTGTGAATTTCTAGTGATTCTTATGTTTCATTTACCTCTTGTGGCATATGAATTAGTCTAGTAATTTTTACTATTGTTGAAGATTCATTTTCGATGAAATTCATTTGATACCAAGGTGTTCATAATAAGAAAAAAACTTATACCAAGTGAAATACAGGAGTCATTCCCTTAACCATTTCCCCACATGGGGATGTTATGGTCAAGTGGAGTGTTAAATAACAGTCAACAGGAAAATAAGTTCAAGAGAGTACTAGGACAAAGCGATGTGAGGAGGAGGATATTTGGTACCACGGCCCCCTCCATTTATATCAGAATACTCCAAGGTAGAACACCCAAGCTATCAATGCAACAAGTGGGTAGAACCTAACCATCAATTCCATTAACTCCAACAATTGTGTGAGGAATATGTCTTGAAGTTTGGTTCTATACAATGGTGTATAATTTAATGGAAATAAGTGTTTAGAATATTCAAAGTCTAGTTGGAAGAGTGGATTATATGATGGCAAGAAAGTTACACTGCATTTCCACAAGGACTGCAGCTGAAGCTACATCAGATGTTTCATGGTTCCCTATGACTAGACAAGTCCACCCTCATGAGTGCAAAGACAATATATTATTAAGGGCAAGGCCTTCATAAAGATGGAAAAAAGGATTGTTCCAGCAATTACCTCAGAAATAGCATGACCAAATTCCCTAAGAGTAAAAATTGAGGTGGAGGCTTTGGAAAATAGGGAAATCCTGGAGCATTGATACACATCATGTGAGAGAATAGATGAGGAAATAAAAGTTTGGACTCCTAATATTGGACTTTCAAGAAACATAAATACCAAATGCACCAAAATAATTGACCTCTCCTAGAAAATAAAATAGCTTATTGCATCTACGATGGAAGGCAGAGGGGATCAGAATAGTGAAGTTTCAAATAACTAAACCAACTGGACAATAAATATGAAAGTATGATCAATGCAATTGAAGGCACTATTCTGGCATTGGGAATTTCAGTGCAACTGGGGAAGCTGGGGACGCAAGGAAATTGGAAAAGGGAGAAGAAGTGGGAGCTGAAGGGGCATTCATATACAACAACTATCCGTTATGAGAAAACACGTGGACAAATATAAATGATATATTTAACATGAAGAAATAATTCCTCCATTTATACTACCTAGAGTCTATCATGGTGTTTGATTTTTTATATTTTTAGTACCTACAGTGTCTCAGGGTGCACACTAAAGTTTCACATCCTCAATGGCGAACTCTTATATACACACAGTCATTGCCACCTTTTTTGAATGTCAGTAACCAATTGGAAACATAGGAAACCAAGGGTCCTTCACAACAACCTAGAAACATGGAGCAATATCTCACTCTTGTTATCAATAAAGTCTATTTTCCTTTCGAGGTTATCGACTAGGAGGATGGCAAAATAACTAAATATGGAGTATGAATTTAACTTTTCATTATAGAATGAAAAAATTATCAAGGAGTGTGAAGGATCCCCCCAACCATAGTCATAAAGGCATTGTTGCAAGAATGTTGGTCATATTACCCTTTCACATCTAAGGATAGCTAGAAAAAACATTCTCCTATGATCCTAAACACAGACAACAATTCCATACATAACATACATGGCTCTCCATAGGTGGTTGATGATGATTTCCATTTCCTTACACATGGGTTGGTTGTCATATGTTGCACATATAGGTTCATGCTTCATAATACCCTTACAAAAATAAGATTCAATATGTGAGGCTGATGTAGCTAAAATAAATAAAAAATAAATAAAATAATAGTGAAAAAAAAAACAAATTAAAAAACATGATATAGAAAGAAAGAAAAACTAAAAATCCAAGGAAATTAAAGAAGAAGAAATGGACCCTTGTTTTGAGGGCACAACCCCAAGTACTATGCAGTGAATGCATACTTAAAAAGGACTAAATGAAGAAAAATAAAAATAAAAATCCAAAAGAGGTTAAATAAGAAAGGAAAATGGAAAATAATAGGTGGAAAGACTAGGTGCCAAGGAAAGGGAAACTAATACATAAGTGCTCCCCCAACAAAGGAACTCATGTGGATTTATCATACATAGCCTCACATGACTATACAATACAACTCTGTAATATTCCCAAATTTTCACATCATGTTTGGAATATTAGAGTTCTTAATAAACTTAATTAATTAAGTAAATAAGAGGGTGGAGGGACCCACAAACCCCAAAGATAAATAAAGTCCACTTTTGATGTGTGTATGTGGATATTTTATATCTAGATCTACATAATGGAGTAGTGGAGCAACTACTTAATATGAAAGGAGTGGAGATCATGTCTCATTAATGAGACAGATCATGGAGGTTGAAGCAGTCAACTAAGATCTTGGAAGGAATCAAATGTAAGATCATAGAGCATTTATTATGAGATGATGGAGGAAGTGGTGCATTAATGCACACATGATGGAGAGGGTGATCATTACATTCACACATGATGGAGATCATGGAGAGACAACGCAGTCAACATGGAGACCTATGTCCACATGTACAACATAGTTATGAGGTGGGACAATGCATGAGAAGGTTCACAAACTATATAATTAATTTGAAGGAAACATAGAAGGCATGTTTTGATATTATTATTGATGTATGATTTGTTTAGATCTAGAATTTTCCTTTGACATTCCATGCTTTCTTTGGCTATTTAGCTAATATTGCAAGTGCTATTTAGCACTAGGTGTTCATGGTCAGGAATCTGACCTCTTTCATTGAGTATCTCTTGAAATAGTATTGTACTTCATTCATCATCACGCATTGGTGCCATATTGTTCCTACTTTCTGTAGAACCTCCATATTCAGAAATTGCACATTTTTGAAGATTAGTTTGAGAGGAGGAGGTTGTCCTTCAATATTTCAGTTGAGGAACCGGTGAAGGATTTATCCTATCACCTTGAGCTTCAAGATCAGCCTTCCAGTGCTTCAGATCTATATCGAGCATTGTTGGCTTGAGGGGTCCTAACCCAGGTTCTGTGTGCAAGGTTTGCTAACAAACCCCTATACTACTGGCCCTTTCGGCAGTGACCTGCTTTCACAGGTCACAGTCTCACCCAAAGTAGGATTGGTGGGTGCTGGAACCATCCACACCCTAAGAAAGGAAGGGTAACGCAAGCAGAGCTGCATTCTGTTCCGTAATTCCCATATTACCTAGTTTCTTTGCAGGGTTAGTTATGTATCTATTTGCATCCACGTGTACTAGATCTATAATTATATGCTTTCTATAACATCAACACAACATTATAAAAATAGAGCAGAATAGATCTAGATCCAATCATTCAGTACACAGACTTTCGTAGCGAACAGACAGAAAATACATAACACAAAAATAATCAGCAATTCATACAATAGTACTCAAAGATTCAGATCTATAATAATCCTTCACATTCATTCATTCATCAACCTTTCCTTACAATTCCCTTCCCAACCTGTGCACACAGCAGCAAGGTCCGCACACAGCTGGACTAGGATCTCCGTGCACACAGCCAGCAGGAGTCCGTTCCCCAAAACCCAAACAGATAGTTTAAACAATAGATTGCATCAATATCTCATCAATTACTATCCTTTACAATCCAAAATTCATCTCTATTTATAACAATCTAGCCTCAACATTCCTATGGTCCACAACCCATAGTTTTTGAACCCCTAGTTTACCCTTTGACACATTACAATACGTTCGGGGCTTTGACCTGCCCCAAAACCCCTGCACTATACTAAATATAATCAAAATGGACCAGTTTCGTAGCTTGTTAGGAGACCCCGTTCCAACAGTCCCCCAACACAATCTTGTGACTCGTCCCGAGTCATGGCACTAGTGCGGCTTCTATTTGCGCGCGCAAGGTAGCCAGACTGCAGACAAGTGGAGGGAGTACATCCTGACTTTGGGCCGCAGCATGTTGCGCAATGTTGACCAGCGCTAGAGAAGCAGGCCCATCTGTATCTGCAGCAACCCGTTCTAACAGCCGGTGGAGGCGTGTGATGGCAGACTGAGCATCGTGTGCAAGATGGAGTGCGGTATCAGATCGGGGCTTCAACCATTTTCGAACAACCTTCTTGGAGTGGCGAAAGTCCTCAATCCTATCCATAGTGGCTAGGCACTGCGTAGAGATGGGGGAAGGTGTGGAGGCCCGGACTTGCTCCAGAACAACTTCTGCCTGCTGTAATTCCTATTGGACATGCTAAAGCATTGGATGGTGATTTACTGTTGTCCATTGCTGTGTAGCCGTTTCGACCAATTGGACTCCCTGCGCCAGCTGCTCCTGAATAATACACGTTGCATCTGTGACCACGGCAATCCAATGGGCTCGTTCTTCTGGAGGCATGTCATACTGCTGTCGCCTGTCTCGGTCATGATGGCGAACCTCTCGCAACACTCTGGAGGAAAGTCCTTGTAACTCTGTATTAGGTAGTTGTGCGAAGTCTACTTTAACGTCCCCATTAATTAGGTTGGGAGTGCAAACTATGGCAGCACGAGGGAGTAAACATACATTTCTTCTAGTGGGCGGTGTTTGAAAATGGCGAAGGAGTCGCAGCAGGCCCCGATACCACAACATTCCTACTGGGCGTGGTTCACAGATAATCCCTTCTGTCAGAAGCCTGTGCACACTCCTATTACTGCACTCAGCATCCCTAGGTCCTGTTAGCAATTCCCTTGGCGGGTTGGGGTCCATCTTTTTGACAGAGAGACAAGCATTACATAGAGTATGGATGAACACAAAAAACCAGAACGCAGATAGCCAAAGCCTATGGAAGGGTGAATAAATAGCCCGACCCGCAGTTTTCTAGCCATCCGTGCCCCAACCAAAGATATTTAATGGCAAGGTAGCTCACACGTGGCATGTACCCTCGATCTATAGGATCGTGCTTATCATAAATGGTGAAATTTATAATATTCCGCCTGTTCTCCGTGCTTGCAAGTGTCTTTCCTCATTAACTCAGGATGTGCAGACGGTCATTCTTCATGCCCAAGGTCGCGTCCATGGAGTGTCAGACCATGGATGACACTTGGAGGTCATTTTCGTACCTTGAAAGAGGGTTGACGCGAGGTGGACTTGCAAGTTGATTGGCAGTCTTTTCGAGGCCTTTACGTTGTTTGCGGGTAGGACGTCCTTGTGTGAGAAGGCTGCGTCATACGTCCTTATGTTATTTATTACTGGAGATGTTCACAGAGTCTCGCAGATATACATAGTTGTAGACAGGTCCGTAATCCTACACGTGCTTAAGTTAGTGGTACCCTGGTAAGTCCGGTTAGGCAAGGGTCGATCGCACCCTTGAATGTTGTACGTCAACAGGTGTCTGCGTAGATCGACTGACCTTGGAGCCCATCTGGCCACGTGGGATTCTATACACAGGATCACCCTACTCCAAAACTTCCTCGGAGTGAAGAACACCGGTCCCTGCGTAGGTGCTTCACATCGAGTTAGAAGTAGTGCTTCTGGCATGGATTTTGTGGTCATCTTAGGTTTCTCAGGTTGCTGATTATCAACTGTGTCCTCCTGGCAGGGAAAGGTTCTTTTTTTGGTCAAGATGCGATGGAAATTCCTGATGGTTTGAAGGCTGCGAAGCACCGAAACCTCATGCAACCGACCTTGCCAATTCTCCAGCTCCTCATCGGAGTCGGAAAAACATTCACTGTTCTTTTCCCAATAGAGCATTCCTTCATCCGTGGGATTAACCTGATCTTCATCCTACACAGTTATCTTATAAATGTGATCTAATTCCTCCTTTGCATAGGCTGGCTCTATATACCGCGTACCTTATGCTGGATCTAGGGGTACTATGACACGCTTACCTTTGTTTTCGAACACCATGATGCGTTTCTTGAGATTGATGACCCCTCCCATATCTATTTCCCAGTCTAGCCCAAGGAGTGTAGGGTAGGGGTCTGCATCTTCAACTATTTCTATTACTTCAGAATCAGCTAGGACCCTCACCCCTGCAATGTCAACCATGACCTTTGGTAACCTACCCAGAGGGATGATTTTCTATTGATTTTCCATTCGCAGCTGGATAGTGGACCATTCCAATTTAGGCTCTCCCATTTGTTGCCATGTTTTTTTTGGTAAGACGTTGGCATCCGATCCAAGATCTAAGATAACCTAATCCATTTCATAGTCTCCGATCTGTGCAGTTAACCGCATTTCTCTGCCAGTGCATTTCTTATAGCTATACAGTTTGTGTACATCCTTGGTCTTAGGGATCAAGGTGGCCTGAGCTGCACAGGTATTTAGCAGTGCTAGGAGATTTCCTACGGCCTGCGGATTCCTTTGGAACTTCAAACATGCCTTTTAAAAGGGCTGAATTCCTTCTTCGATCTAAGGCTGCGCGGGGGCTGCCAATGGTGCTTGTTCTTTGCAAGGCACTCCTTTCCAAAATGAAAGCCCAACTTTGTTTCCCTAGGTGTCCAACCCATTACGTGTCATGACTTTTACACTTGGATTTGCATCCCGTAGCTCAGTTTTAACCCTCTGTACGTTCTGCGTAGGGGTAGGCTTATTTTCCTCCATCTTGGCTATTAATATTGGGCAGTCTTCTACCTCATGGTCTAGATATCTACAATATTTACACGACGGCCTGGTGGGATTAGGTCATTCTCTGGCTAAGTGCCCTATTTCTCCACAGTTATAACAGATTAGCTGACCTCGTCCTCGGCCTGTGCTTCCTCCCTGACCTCCTCTGCCTTGGGCCGGTGATCCTCCAAAGTGCACAGCCAGTTTCAGCGATGTATGGTCCGATTGCACCCGATATAAGTTCCCATGATCCATCACTAAGTCATATGTTTGACAATTCTGCTCATCATGTCCCACTGATCGGTAGAATCGGTACCATTGTTGTTTTAGTTCCGGGACGTACGCACCCAGCCGAGGGCAATGGTTCGTATCATGTAGGTCTGCTACCCGAAAATCATCACACCATAGCGCATATCTGCTTGATCCTAGTCGCAACAGGACATGTTCCCTACTTACTCCTGGTCATATCAGACTAGGCCCTCCTGCTTGCCTATATTCAGTCAGTAGAGGGCACTGATCCTTCCTATGGCTAGACGCCCGACAACATATGCACCAAAGAACTGCGCAGATATCCTTTCCTCACTCTTTTGCAGGTTCTGTATCTCCATATTCATAGCTCCAAGTTGTTCCTGGATTTGTTGTACCCCTGTGGATGTATCCTTCCGGAGTGCAGCCTCTAATTTCATAGCGACTTCCACAGCTTTCTCTTATGATATAAAGGTCTAATGACTCATCGGCGTACGCAGGTGAGGTAACAACATGGCGATGAACTACTCCGTATGTTGTCTATCATCATACTCGAACCCTCCTTCCCTAATTGCTTTCTTCAATCACTGATCAGCCTCCCATACTGACTCAGACACACCTTGTTTGAAGTCCTTTACTTCTGCTACTAGCTGGGAATAAGATTTTGGCTTTCAGAATTGTTGCTTCAGAGCATCTTTGATATCTTGAATGGAAGCGGTCCCATTCTGGGCAACGTATCGTATATACCAGTCCAGAGCTCTGTCTTCGAATGCTAAATACATTTGCACCCTCTTGATTGTGTCTCTTGCCACGTTCTGCGTAGTCCAGACAGAGTCTGCCACAAACCAAAATCAGTCCATATCCTCGTCTCCTACCCCCTTGAAGGTAGGTAGTTTCAAATGCGCAGACATATCACTGTCTAGGAAGGGTGGCGATTCAAACGAATTCTTACCTTTGCGCGTTCGAGGTGGTGATGTAGCCGGGGAATCTTGCGCAGCAGGTTCCTACAATGGATTGTAGGTGGATCTCCCTCCGTCAAGGTTGGTCCGATAGTATTTACCACTGCGGGTTGCGTTCCCGTCTAGATCTGAGGTCATTCAGTCAGTATGACTACACAGGATGCTCTTTTCGCATAGTAATTTCTTGATCAACAATGGTAACGTCCTCAGAAATTTTCCTTGAAATCCTTTGAAGAATCGTCGCTCAGCTTTAGAGTATCATACGAACTGATCAATGGAAAATTCTGTCACAAATCCTCCGAGCACACTATCCACCCATTGATCCACCGTGCGGGTGATAGTATTATTAGTTTTCTCAAGCTGCTCGAGAAACTATGGGGTCCAAAAAGTGACCTGCTCGTCCTTCCAGCACTTCTAGAATTCCACCAATCTGGCCAGCCACTCTTGGAGTTCAATCGCAAAAGTCACAAAGAATATTTCGTAGCTTTCGGTAAGGACGTACTTATTTTTCCACCTTTCCGCTGTTAACTTCTCACTGCAATTTTATTTTACTGCAAACTCCTGGATCTGCCTTTCAAACTAGTCCTTGATCTCTTTTCTTTTAGGCTTCCAGTATTCTCTTGTCATTATCCAAATCCTCTCTCGGACTTCTTCATGTCCCAGCAATGGAACCATTTGTTGGCTTGGGTCTTGACCCAGGTTCGGTGTGCAAGGTTTGCTAACAAACCCCTATACTATTGGCCCTTTCGGCAGTGACCTACTTTCACAGGTCACAGTCTCACCCGAAGTAGTATGGGTGGGTGCTGGAACTAGGTTTCCGCACCCTGAGAACGAAAGGGTAAGGCAAGTAGAGTTGCGTTTTGTTCCGTAATTCCTAGATTACCTAGTTTCTTTGCAGGGTTAATTATGTATCTATTTGCATCCACGTGCACTAGATCTATAATTATATGCTTTCTATAACATCAACACAACATTATACAAACAGAGCAGAATAGATCTAGATCCAATCATTTAGTACACAGACCTTTTCAGCGAACAGACAGAAAATACATAACACAACAATTATCGGCAATTCATACAATAGTACTCATAGATTCAAATCTATAATAATCCTTCACATTCATTCATTCATCAACCTTTCCTTACAATTCCCTTCCCAACCTACACACACAGCAGTAGGGTCTGCACACAGTTGGACTAGGATCTCCGCGCACACAGCTAGCAGGAGTTCGTTCCCCAAAACCCAAACAGATAGCTTAAACAATAGATCACATCAATAGCTCATCAATTCCTATCCTTTACAATCCAAAATGCATCTCTATTTATAAAAATCTAGCCTCAAAATTCCTATGGTCCGCAACCCATGGTTTTCAGACCCCTAGTTTACCCTTTGACCCATTACAATACGTTTGGGGCTTTGACCCGCCCCAAAACCCCTGTGCTATACTAAATATAATCAAAATGGACCAGTTTCGTATCTTGTTAGGAGACCCCATTCCAACATGAATCAAGCCATCTATTATTCATTTTCCAGTAGCAGCAATCAAAACAGGAATTGCGCAGTCCATTCTTGTAGATCCAAGGGAGAAGGGAAGTTGCTAGCATTTCAGCTATTAATCTAGTGGAGGACCATTCCTTCACATTGTATAAATTATTTCCATAATTTCTAAGCTACATTGCATATCTTAACAGCAGGCTAGAGAGCCTCCTTCCTTTACAATGCAATTTTTATGAGCAGTTGTGTAGCAGTAGCTTCAATCTTCAAAGGAGGATTGAGGAGCTAGATCTTGAGCTTCTAGCTTGAGGATATAGTGAAGGGATTAGCCCTTCAAGCTTAGATATGATATTGTGACATATTTCGACCATCTATTTTTCAGATCTAGCTTCAGAACTGCATACCTAGTAGTTGTATAGGAAACCCCAAGAGGGTGATTTTCTTAAATTGACAGATCTGAGAAATCCTTTCTGGGTTATCTCGGGTTACCATCATAGAGCCCAGATCTAGAATCTTGGCATCATGAGAGCTCCAGATTTCTGTAGATATGCATTTCCCTTTTCATCCTACAGTCATATATTGATTATCTGCTGAAGGGACAACACAGTGTTTGCTTCCAGCAACTCTCCAGTTACGTAGTGCCTACTTTGGCATGTTTTCAGGGTGATTCTAGGCCATCTCTTAGGCTAGATTACCCCATATTTTGTACACTGTTGTAACTGAATATTCTCCACATAATAAAATGGCTTAGCTTCTATGTATATTTTGATGTTATCTTTAGATTTATTATTTACTTAGTTGCATTTCTTATATTGTGTTTCAGTATTACTGCATTCTCCCTTTTGGTATATTACAAACTCATGGTATTTTTACCGTCAAACCATACCATTTATTAGTATGCATAGTCCTTAATGGGTTTCTTGGGAAGTAATTCTATTACCTAATATTGGAAAATTATATGAGTTCTACGAGTAATTATGAAATTTTAAGGAAATGTTTAATATGATACAGTTAGTGGCATTTACATTTGACATGAATCAATTTTTAATATTTATGTTGCATTGAACTTGCATTCAACTACATTGGCTCACTTGAACACCTATTGGGATAATGCACTTTGCATGAACATGAAATGGATTAAAACTTCATCATTTGGAGGATGTTGGAGAGGCCACACATATGCTTGATATGTTCATTTCCATTTCATTTGGAGGTCCTTCCAATTCTTTTGGAAGATGTGGGCTCCTTGAGGACATATTGACCCTTGTAGAGAGGACTTGGCACCATTTTAAGGGGATGTTGCACCTCTTGGAAATGATTTATAACTTTTTGGTCGAAACATTGCACCACTTGGAGGAAGCATTTCACTTTGGAGACCCTACATTTTCATTTATTTCAATTTGGAGACCCTACACTTTGATCTACAAACAATATCTCTGCAAATTGTAGATTTACATCATATTGCCCATTCTAAAGCCTTACACCAAATATCGAACTGAGCTGGGAGATGCTTGTGATGCATGATATAGTTATGAACCTAATGTCTTGGTAGATTGAAACTGACTCAATTTTATATAAGTCACATTGCTAGAATCCATAAAATATCCAGTATCGCTAACCCATCACTTTTGTGTATTGTTGATGTAAAATGAGGCAGCCTTAAGAGTTCCATTCTCCTGCTCATAAATGGCTCCTATAGCAGAAGAATTTTCTGCACCTCCACATTTTATAGCAAAGTGAGAATCTTAAAAATAATGATGACTCGAAATGTGAGTTTGTGTTTTTGAACAATACTGAGATGTGTAGACATGTATCAAAGATGTTGTTTTCTGAGCCAAGATAGATTTACAGGCCAAGTATTTTGTAACAGCCCTGGTGAAAATTACATGTAATAAAATTTAATAAAGGTAAAATAATAATGATGGTTGGTGGGACACTTATTCCAAGTTGAATGTTGGTAAAAACATCCTAGTGGTTGTTCACTTTGGTAATAATGGCGAAAGAAAATTGGCAAAGGAAATGGAAAATGATTTGGAAAGGTAAAATGGAATTTTAACACATTTATTTATAAAAATAATGGAAAATAGGAGAAATAGAAGGTGAAATATGACTTGTTGCATGTGAGGAGGAAAATGAAGGAAAAAAATAGAAAGTGAATAAAATATAGGTATAATTGATAAAAAGGCTTATGAGGATCAGTTGGTACCTTTTTTTAGTTCAGTTTTGGATGCCTCTCATTATTCTCTCTCTCTCTCTCTCTCTCTCTCTCTCTCTTGGACACTTCGAGTTTTCTTGTAGAACTTTTCCATTGGACCAAGAAAGGAAAAGAAGGAAAGAAGGAGGAAGCAAGGAAGATCATGATCAATCACCTACAAAAGGATTCTTTGCAGGTATCAATTTGCATGTGTGATTTCATTTCTATATTTAGAATGCATGGTATTGCATGTGGTTCTTTTCTGTCATGGCATGGGTTTTTCCAGGTGTGACAATTTTTTAGCCTAGCCTTGCCATATCTGGGTAGCCATGGTGTGATGGGGTTGTCATGTTTTGGTTGAGCTATATTGCTGGATGGATTCAAAGTTGAGTGAGGTGTATCTCTAAATGATAGAACACATGGCCTAGCAACCCCTAAACCGGACTGTCGGCTGCGGTAAAGTCGGATAGTGTGTTGCTTCGGTTAGGGCCTAGTGATCTGATGTGGATTGCGGTAAAGCCTAAAGGTGGGTGCTCTCCATCAGGCCTAGGAATCCTAGGATGGGATATGCGGTAAATCCTGGAGAGTGGGTCTCAGTTTAGGGCCTAGTGATCTGGTGTGGATTGCAATAAATCCTGAGAGACTAGGAGAAAGTAAAATTCCCCACGGTGTAGGTGGAGAAATCTAGTGGCATCTATGCTTGTTTTTGCCTAGTAATTTGGTGGAGATCATGTTAAAGCTTGTTATGACATGTTTATTGTTTTGGCCTAGTGATCTGGTGTGGATTACGATAAATTCTGGTTTCTATTGATGAGGGTGAGGTGGTTTAGCCTCGGGATGCCATGGTTGGTTATTTTGGTTTGAGTCCCACATTCGTGCTTGGAATATAGCATGGGGGTGATTGGTTGAAGATAGATTTGGCTAAACCAATCTATGGTCGGGCGGAACATGGTAGTCCCATCCGAGGTTGTCTTTTCCATTCATTAATAAGAGGTTCTCTCCTTGACATATTATGTGTAAATGTACTAGTTTATGTGTGGATTATATGGTTGACGTATCCTTGATATTTCGTTTGTTATTATGTTGGTTATAAGAATGTATTACCACATTGATGATGTATGGATCCCATCATGTTTTGATTTGTAAATTAATGAAAAATGTATATATGACCTAATAGATGATAATGCAGCTAATGATATAAGGGAACAATTATTCTTAGCGATTCTCAGATAAGTATGGGACCCCTATGCTGAGATCTGTTATTTAAACATGTATATTACATATTTGTGACATGTTTGACGAAATTCCTGTCATGGCTAGTAGGGTTCCAGACAAGTCCTTGTCATTTTTTTTGCAAATGTATCGTTGCGCCACTGTTATATTTTATTTTTGAACTTTTAATTAAGTTTTGGGCAGTGACCCGGGCTCTGGGCTTGAAAAAGTGCCATACATCTTAGGGACATTGGCATAGGTATGTGGGACAAATTCCACAAACGCACACATTCCTATGTTGTGGGAGCATCCAGAGCCTTCCAGACGCACCCATGTATATACTATGGGAGCGTTCATGGGTTTAATGGTCTAAAAACTCAGTGTGACCCAAGGGATAGTTACCTGAGTTGTTGGGATGGTTATTGAGAGTCTTGTTGTTGATTTGGAAGGTTTGTGTGATGTGTTTATGTTGATTACATTTCCTTAAGGTCACCTAGGAGGCTGAATTAGTTCATAGAAGCCTCTCTTCACATGTTTACCCTGGTTGGTCAGTTACTAGGGTAGATATGGAAGGAGGGTGTTATAGAGTGGTATCCAAGCGTGGTTGTGCTCTCCTTGGGTGATGTGTGGTTTCCAGTCTCTTTGTGACATATCTGTTACCACATAGTGGTATTAGAACATGGTTCACCCCTTGGAATAGATGGTTGGTATGTGTTGGTCATGCATTCATGTTGGTTGCACATGTGTTAATCACCCTTGTGGTCTATATGCTTGTTGCATATGCATGGTGTAGAAAATCCACATAGATTCAAACTGACATTTGTAATATGCTAAAACAAAATAATTGATTATCCTCTACAAATTTCAGAAACAATTACGATCGCAAAATGACATGAACACGAAAGAGAAAGAATTTTAATTGCAAAACATAAAGATTTATCAGGGGAAATACTCAACTAAACGCCTTGTTATATGTATATTGCATAAGTCAAATAATATGAGAAAAATAAAATGCGTATCTTAGGCTTGAGAGATATCTGCACTATCTTTTTCTGTCTCAAGGCTTCCTAGGCTTACTCTGGCCAATACTTAGCCAATTTCCTAGCCTTCCAAGCTCTTGCTTCCTTACATAGTTCAATGAGCAATTATGCCCCTATTTAATAGGAATTTTCCTCCATTGTATTGCGCAATTCCTTTATGCTCTTCCTTTGACTTCATGCACCATCATTATAACCCAGATAATTATATTGATAACACACTTCCCTTTAACTCCAATCTCAATTGGGTCTTCCACAGATCTGACACGCATAAGCTATTTTTAGAGAATTATCAGTTATTAGATTGATCATTTCATGTGAATAAAATCAGATTTAATTCACTTGACCTCTCACTTGTTCCTCCATCAGTTAAAACTAGTTAAACTGATTTTAATTTAAATAAATAAATTTAATTAATTACAGCTCAAAATAAACTCAACTAGGGCTCCTAAAAAGTAGTAGACATTCTACATGCCTCTAGTTTGACCCTCAACTCAAATTAACTAAACTGACTAAGTCTTCCAAACTTAGTTAACTAGTACAAGTTGTCATGTGATGTGGAATTACGATTTTATTCTAATTTAATTAAGGGAAAATTAAATTAGAAGCCTCCTCTTGTTTCTATTTTCAATCTTTTTTGTTGCAAATTTCAACACTCCCTCTTAACAAGAAATGAATTCAACTCTATCCCGATCCGGTACCTTTGAAATTTTCTGCATGCAATACTTCTCTCTAGTGTTGTTTCTACTGCAACTTTTAAAACTGTAAAAGAATCCAAATTGAATTAGTATGATGTGTTTGTCACCAGATTCTTTGACTGCTACTAGCTAATGCAGTGTCTACTGAGAACTCTGCGATGTTTCTAAATTTGCACTGTGCCGTATGCACTACTGCCAACTCTGATCCGCGCTCCCCAATATCTAACTACTGCTAGTGTTTGTCTCTGTCACTCTGACATATGAATGCATCAACTATGACATCTCCATGCACCATCTATATAATTGGATGATTATACAACTGATATTACACTTCCCTTTAACTCCAATCTCAGCTGGGTCTTCCTAAAAAATGACATGCGTGAGTTATTTATGAGTGAATTATCAGTTATCTCATTTATCAAAACATGTGAATTAAATATAATTTAATTCACTTGACCTCTCACTAGTTCCTCCATCAGTTAGAAATTCTAGTTAAATAAATTTTAACTAAAATAAATTAAGTTAATTAATTACAACTCAAAATAAACTCAACTAGGGCTCCTAAAAAGTAGGAGACACTCTACATGCATCTAGTTTGACCCTCAACTCGAATCAACCGAACTAACTAAGTTTCCTAACTTATTTAATTCGCACAATTTGTGATGTGATGTGGAATTACAATTTTCTTCTAATTTAATTAAGGGAAAATTAAATCATACACCTCTTCTTATTTCCATTCTCAATATTTCTTGTTGCAAATTTCAACACATGGTGTCGGTCGTGGCTATAGTGATTTCGCCATGTGAAAGAGGATGTTTTTGTTGTGAAGTTCATCATTAGTGTATGATTGGTTATGCATTTTTTATGTGTGTCAGGGTCCATACATTGTTATGCAAGCATTTTCATGGTTATAGTTGTTTTCCATGAGGTCCTTGTATGAAATTAGGTCATCATGATGTTTTTGGTATGTTATTATGCTAATGTGTTGGCTGATATAGAGTAGGAAATGCAGATAATCAAAGCGAAGTTGTTACACTAGACTTCAGGGTAAGAGAAGATTGTCATACAAGTATCATATGTTTTAAATGCACATATGTTGGTTAATGGTTGTTAGAAGGGTTAGGGTTATATACATGTTTTTCATCTTATTGTTGTTGCGGTTACATTTATGACAAATGCTATTTTATCAGTTTAGTTATATGCATTATGGCTATGTGTATTTTTTTCATTCTATTGATTTTATTGTCACATACATGATAGATGTTAGTAAAATAGTGTGATCATTAGTACATGGGTTGGTTATTCATGCATGTTATTAACTTGATGACTATGTTATATGCTTTTGATGATTATGTTATATAATTAACATGTTGTTGTTATCTGTTAGTTAACTTGATGATTAGTGTTATTTCCTTTAAGGTCTTGATGTTATATGTACCATTATAGTTTGATTGGCCTATGCATATGGTTATGGTTATAACATTCAGGTATGAGATGATATAGTTGTGATATTGGGTTGTACTAATCTAGAATGATTGTGCATATGTGATTGTTATGCATGAATGTTAAGTCCCTATATTAATAGTGTAGCCCCTTATTATGTTAGTGTAGCCCCCCTTATTTTTATTATTGTACCCCTGTAACCCCCATATTGTTATTATTGTGCCCTTACATTATTATTGTTAGGTCGGCTAGGATTACATTGTGGCCCACTAGGATTACATTATGGCCCCATGGACTCCTATATATAGAAGGAGGTTTTGTTCATTTGTATCATCGAAGAATTGTTCATTTATGTAATGTATTGGAGGTTGCCCCCTCGAAGTGGCTCATTTCTAAGGCGTTGATATCTCTTTTCTTCTCTTTTTGGAGCTGGTTACACAACATTTGGTATCAGAGCTTTGGATTCTCGGGTTTCGCTGCTCCAAACAGGTCATCGTGGCATTTTCGCTACAAATTTTTTTCTACGAAGTTTCAGAAGCTGAAATTTTAGGGTGCGAAGCTGAAATCCCGAGGAAGATTGTCTAAAAAAATTTAGATCTTGGTTCGCAATATATGGTCCTTATCCGTGTTAGTATTTTCAGCCCCCAAACGTGTCATCGTGGCAATTGCGCTATAAATTTTTTTGTACGAAGTTTCAGAGTCTGAAATTCATATGGTGCGAAGCTGAAATCCTGAGGAAATTCGTCAAAAAATTTCAGAGCTTGTTTCGCAATATTTTTGGAGATATGATCTGTGGAAGGTAGTGCTTTTTCAGGCTCCTGAATTTCATCTCAAAGAGGTGATCGTGGGAAAAGTTTAATAACTCTCTCTCTGAAGATTGGATTGGAGTGCCGTCAAAAGTGGTCACCAGTACACGGCCTGTAGTTTCTTCGCTATCAATTTCAGAGACAAAGGACAAAACAATGACACGTGGCAAGTCGTACAAGTTCGCTCTACTGAACCAGTCCAGAATTAGGTCATTGTGGGAGATTGGACACAACTTTGTCTTGGAGAATCAAAATCAGGTCAGACCTGTGGCATTAGAAAGAAGCTTCAGAGGGCTACTACAGGGCTGAATTTCAGATATCGAAGATTTTCAATTACAGAGATAATTCAATTGCAATATCAAGCTCCTTAAAAGCAAGAAAAAGGTGTGTATCCGGTTTTTAAAATTGCATAACGTTTGTTTGAAAAAGCAATTGAAGCGATTCCAAAGGAATATTTTAGAATTTGTATCAGTATTTGGGTTCTATAATGGCTCCAAAACATAATTTCATAGCCATTAAGCCCTCAGAAAGATATACTATGACCCATGAAGAGGAAGTATTGCAGTATGAGATATCAAAATTATGGTACCAAGTGCAACAAGTTTCAATCTTACGAAGAGCAATTGAAGATGAAATAGATGGTTTAAAAGTAGAAATGGAGGCTAAGTTGGATGGTTTCAAGGATAAAATAATAGAAAATATGGATGATAAATTAATGGAAGATCACATCGAGCATAAACAACAAGTTCTCCAACTCTCAAAGGATAACCCAACTTTGGTGCAGAATCTAATGAAACAACAGGAAGATCAACATCACATCGAAAGAATTTATGAAGCAGTCATAGAAACAAGAACTTGACAAGTACGATCAATTTCAGAGTATCTCAGCAAGTGGAAGAACTTTCCTGTAGAATATTTCACATGGGAGGATGAGAATTTTATACAGAAGCATCAAGAAATAATCAAGCGTTGAGGACAACACTTGTTTGAAAGAGAGGGGCATGTTAAGTCCCTATATTAATAGTGTAGCCCCTTATTATGTTAGTGTAGCCCCCCTTATTGTTATTATTGTACCCCTGTAACCCCCATATTGTTGTTATTGTGCCCTTACATTATTATTGTTAGGTCGGCTAGGATTACATTGTGGCCCCACTAGGATTATATTGTGGCCCCATGGACTCCTATATATAGAAGGAGGGTTTGCTCATTTGTATCATCCAAGAATTGTTCATTTATGTAATGTATTGGAGGTTGCCCCCTCGAAGTGGCTTATTTCTAAGGCGTGGATATCTCTTTTCTTCTATTTTTGGAGCTGGTTACACAACAATGAATGAAAATTGTTTATGAGTTTATGATGTGAACATGTTAACTAGTTATTGTTATGGATATCATGACCTTATTTATGTTTACGTTTCTATGTTGAGAATTTATATCATGCTAATCTAGATTGATTGTGAAGAAAAATGGCCTCCCCTGAGATACATTAAGGTATGAGTTTTCTTATGTCGTTTATTTGTTGTTTCAATGTTTGATTATGTCGTCTATTTGGTTTTTTGAGTGTTTGGTGTCTATTATGTCATCTATCCATTGTTTGAATGTTTGATTAATTGCATGATACGAGCATGTGTCTATAAGATTGCATGAAGTAATGATGTTTTTTTAAGATGGTTGTACTAACGCATTATGTGCTGAGACAATTGATATGTATTTGAGTGTAAGTGTGTGCTAGTTGTAATAGTATGATTTTGACTATTATTTGATTATGACATGGTTTTTACTATTGTAAAAGGTTGATTTCAAATTGATGGATATGATTTCTTGATATTTGGAACATGTGATTGACATGTGTAAGCAGTTGAAGGGAAACATACTTGCCATTAGCGTGAAAAGGTAATAGCTGATTTATTTATATAACTAACAATTGGTTGATGTGAAAGTGCATAGTCAGATTCTTGTGAAGTAAGGTAAGGGTAAAATAAAGGAATTGGGTAAGAATTCCTCTGGCTATGTTTGGAAACCGCAACTCCAAACGAATGAGTGCTCTACATAATTGAATTCTTATTAAACTTGACCTTGTCTAATATTATGTGGATATATGTTATATTTGTAAACATGAATTTGACATGTATAACAATTGTTTTCCATCTATGGACGAATTCATCAAGGAATTAGAGTTCCTTGGGAGGTGTGTCTGTTCAGTTACAAGGCAGTGTGCTTGGCACAACAATGTAAGATAATTGGTATATTGTTATATTTATTTATGCGCTGACAGTTATATGCTTATGGAAGTATGATGGAGGGGATTTATGGAAAGATATTGCCATGAAATCTTGAAGAAGGCTCAGGCTTAGCTTTCCTTTAGAAGTATTTGGAACCATGAGGATTAAGTCATGGTGTTTGTTGCTAGTCTTATGCTTTTGGTCTTTTGTGATATGTTTGAGCTTGATTTATGGGTTTTTTATTTTATTTTTAGTGCAAGGCCTTGCTACTTTATTTGTGGTATCGTATTTCTCTTTGTTTTCATGGTTTTCTCTCGTTTGTTTCTTGTTCTTTCCTTTTATGTTTTGAGGGTATTGGGAAGTAGTTGGGAAGGAGGAAAGTTAATGGAGCTTGGGAAGAGCTGAATGAAACCAAACATGTGATGCAAGACTCTGATGAAGCTCTGTGCATGAGTAAGGATAGTTGAAGGCAAGAGTATGATAGTGAATTGGATTGGTTGGGTCCATTGGTGTAAATGGACGGTGGCAGGAGTGTCTTGAGAAAGGTAATCAAGTAAGGTAAAGTGAATAGACTTGTGGCATCATATGCCTTGGCTATGTAGGGAATTGTTGTTCCCAATGTTTTTCATACTATACATGCATAAAGGGAGTTCTCTTAACCTTGACCTTATGATATCTGGCAATCGATGTGTTGCAGTCATGATTATGTTGATGTTTATATATGTATACATAAATGTATGTCATGTCTGATAGGGTCGTCAGAGATCATGATTTTTTTATGCTAATGTTTATATGTATATGTGTGTGTGTGTGTGTGTGTGTGTCATTTTCTGACAGGGTCATCTGGAATCATTCTTGTGGAGGAATGATTTCTTATTCAGGTGAATGTCATGAAGAGGTTCTTGGCTTATGAGGAATCAAGTGGGAAGGATAACCCTGACAGATCTAAAAGGTAAGTATCATGCTGGTAAGATTTATATTATGTGATTATACTATGTTTATTTCTATTTTATGGTAGGTAATGTTGAGGGATACATCAAAAGAATTAAAACATCGTGATATGCGACATGCTAGGATAAGCATGCATAATGGAGATACATTAGGAGCAAGGTTTCTTTGTGGGTCAATGTGTGGATGTGCTGTTGTATATATGTTGTACATGTTGCACCTGTGATGTTATGGGCATACAATGTTGTGTATATATGTTTTTGTGTGCATATTGCATATGCAATGATAAGTATAGATGGTGTTATGTACATGTTGGATATGGGGTGTTGTGTACATATCGTATCATGTGCATGTTCGATGTGCAGTGTTGTGTGCATATGGTGTTGTGCGCATATTGGATATGCAGTTTTGTGTACATACGGTGCTATGCACATGTTGTATATGTAGTGCTATGTACATTTTGTATATGCAGTGTTATGTACATATGGTGTTGTGTGCATGTTGTACATATGGTGCTATGTACATAATTTGTTGTGTGCATGATTGTACATGTGGTGTTGTGTACATGTTGTACATGTGGTGTTGTGTGTAGGTGGTTCTATGTACATGGTGTGCATGTGGCTATGTGTACATGTGGTTTCACGTACATGTTGTGCATTTTGTGCATGTGACATTGTGTACATGTGGTGTCATGTGCATATCACACATGTGGTTCTATGTACATGTGGTTTTGTGTACACATTGTAAAGGTGGGGTCGTGTACATGTGGCATGGTGTACATGTTGTGCAGGTGGTGTCATGTACATGTGATGTTGTGTGTCCATTATGCAAGTGATGTTGTGTATAGGTAGTTTTGTATACATGTTGTCCATATGGTACTCGTATGCATGTGGTATTGTGTTCATGTTGTACATGTTGTGTTGAGGTTATGTGGTACTATGTATGTGCATTTTGTAGTCGTGGTATCGTGACATGGGTATTCATTTTGTTGTATGCCTAGTGTAGGTGTATGTATGTGTTTTTTGTACACCGGGTGTATTTGTATGTGTTGTGTTGCATGCCAGATGTAGATTTATATATTGTGTGGTTTTTCATGTTGTGTGTGGATTTATGTGTTTTGATGCGCACTGTGTGTATGTGTACGTGATTGAAGAGAAGAAATGGCACTAGGTTCTTGCCAAGTGTGGCAACCAATTTGCTGTGTGTACAAAATAAAAAAGGGAAAAGTAAGGACTATTGAAGGATAACTATCAGTATTTTATTTCAGTCTTGTTATGCATGTGATCTGTGATTCTGACTTCTAATGGTTACATGTGATTTATGATTATGGTTTATGGTGATTTCATGCAATTCATTATTTTAATTTATGATGGTTTTGTTTTGAGCTAACCAGATGTGATATATTTACATATGATGATTTGATCAAACTACTCGTTTCACTTGTTGTGAAAGGAAGTGAACAAAATTGCAAGTGTGCCTTATTGATGAGCTACCAATGAGGTATGATGTGAATTTATTTCAATTTATTTTGAATCTAATCATAAATTATGTGCTTGGTACAGGAAAGCATGCAATGCCTAGTTGGTTGGTTGAAATGGACTACAAGAATTAGCAGCAATAACAAAAGGAATTGGAACATGCATCAGTATGTTAGTGAAGCACTTCAGTTGCAGGGTCATTGTTGGACACTAGTACCCAATAGTGTCCATTGATATCTATGAGAATGCTATGAGAAATATGATCTTTTTGAGGTAGGTATATGCCTTGGTTATTTGAATTTTTGATGCAAGGTAGCCTCACCAAGGGATGGATCGCTTGTGATAGGGGATGTCAGGGAACTTGGAAGGTGAGTGACTACACGGAAGGGGAGGACCATATTTCTTGAGGGACTATGTATCAGAGAAGGGAAGGTCGGGGATGGATTTGTTTTGGTCATTAGCATTTCCATATGGAATTAGATGCACATTGGGAATGTACCCTAGAACAACGAGTTAGTAACTCTTCACTGAGGGTAGAGTAGTGCAAGATTGTAGCATTGGACATTAGATGCAGACTTTGAATTTGGAAATGGATTATGGAATTCCTCGGAAGGAGGTGAATCCTGGTATTACTTTGAGAATGGGGGTGTGAGCCTCTGGATTCCCTTGTTACTAATACGAGCATCATACCATTTTATTTGTTGGTTGATAAAATGTGTATATGTGTATATTATTGTAAATACTATATCGAGTTGGATTTATAAAGCTCTGTATACAGTATGATTATTGTTTGGGTTGAATAAAATTTGGTTGTTATTGTAAATACTGTAATGCGTTGTGTTATAAAGCTCTAGTAAATGATATGTTTTTTATGTTACAAAGTGGTTTTCTCTTAGCAGGGTGATCATTGTAAATGATGCAAAAAGCTAAGTTATAAAGCTCCAAGGGTAGTATGTTTTCTTTTCATTGGATTTTTCTGAGGTATAGGTGTGGTTGAACACCATGGGTGGTATTCCCCAATGGGGGAGTATTCTGTAATGACCCTGCTGAAAATTGCATGTAATAAAAGTTAATAAAGGAAAAATAATAACCATAGTTGATGTGACACTTATTCCAAGCTGAATTTTGGGAAAAACAGCCTAGTGGGTGTTCATATCAGTTATTTTTGGCTAAAGGAATTGGTAAAGGAAATGGAAAAGGATTTGGAAAGGAAAAATGGAATTTTGGCACATCTATTTATGAAAAATAATGGAAAATAGGAGAATAGGAAGGTTAATGGTCACTAGTTTCATGTGAGGAGGAAAATGAAGGAAAATAATTGAAAATGAAGAAAATAGAGCCTAATTGATAAAAAGGCTTTTGAGGATTAGTTGGTACCTTTTGTTAGTTCAGTTTGAGGTTCTCTCATTATTCTCTCTCTCTCTCTCTCTCTCTCTTGGAAACTTAGAGTTTTCTTATTTGTGATGTAATATGTTGTCCTTGATGGCAACCTACTTGATGAAGTTGTCCTTCATGGAAACTTACTTGATGAGTTTCCTATTGATAGAAACCTATTTTTTAAAGATGGAAAAATGATGTTCCTATAGGCTAATTTAGATGTGACAAAGAAAGGAATTCCAACAAGTGCCAGAGAAATAAAAAAAGTAATATTTCACAATGTACACACAGGTTTGATGAAGGCAACCTATGTACATACGTAGGTTTGTATACAGGCAACCCGTGTATACATCCAGAATTAGTATATACACAGTTTTTACGAAGAGAAGTCGCGTATACACGCGAGTACAAAGAAGCCAAGTCGCGTACGCCTTTTGCGCTCTAAAATTAGGATACCAGGGGGCATTACCATGGTATTAGCTAAATATTGAGCGCAGTTTCATCTATTTGATTCCGTCCAAGAATACCATTGGCACTGGTGTGGTTTTGGCTCATGGTATTGGTAAAGGCTAAACCTATATGAAGAGAGGAAGATCATAGTGCAAAGGGGTCCATTTGTTTGGGGATTGAATGAATACTTCACTCTGAAGTAGATCTGCATGGAATGGGCTACATTTTGTTGATAGATCTGAAATAATAATGCACCTATACATACAATGATGGATCAAGATCTCTAGACCTGAAATGACTATGTATTTGCTTGATTTGTTTATGAAATGTTTAGATCTGTGATATGGTGAATGTTTGCTAAAGTGAAGGGTAAGATCTGAGTTGATTATTTTGTCTGAAGAGTTGTGAAGTCATGTAATGTTTGCAGATCTATACGTAAGTTCGTCTATGTAACAGCGTGTATATATGCATGTTTAGTTATGCAAAAGTGCGTATGCAATCTAGGATTTTCTGAAGTATGCGGAAGGAAATTTCTGATCTGTCTTGATGTATTACTGTTGTCTTTCAATGATGTCTTCATATAGATCTGAGTTTTTTTGATACTATTTATGCTGCTAGTTGATTATGTATAGATATTCTCAGTGACTGGGCGATTCAATATGATGAGTGTTGCTGACTAAATAAGGGTTCTGTAAATCTGACGAAGTATGTCCGAATGTCTTTGATATTTTCCGAGTCTGATCAGATTCCTAAATTCAGTATATAAAGATCTATATGCAGGTTTGTCCATAAGAAAGCACATATATACGCAGGTTATAGTAAGTGAAGTAGCGTATACATTTTGTTTTATGAATGATCAAGGTTGCAGTTGTTTCAGTGTGTTGATACAGTAGTCTGGGTTCAATTCTAATATTCTGATTATAATGATCTCACTATGAATTGAGTTGGTAATTGGTTAAGTGATTGTTTTCTTTAATGGTTGGTTCAATATTCGAGTGATTGGTTGAATGATGATTCAGTGAATGATTTGATATGGTTATGAGCTTTAGTTTGATGTATGTTCCTTGAGCTTAAATGTGTGGAGTGGGTCCAGTCTGAAAATCTGATGAAAAGAGGCCTAAAAATAGTGTTGTGTTGAAGCTATTGGATCCAATGTGAAAATTGATGGAATGTGGTCTGCAGTGGGTCTAAGGGTTGAAGCCTTCAGTGTGGAAGTAGAAGCTTCCTTCCCGGAGAAGCTAGTGTTCCAGTCAGGGGATTGTAGCTCCCTTCCAGGAGTGGCTGGTAAATGAGAAGAAGGGGGTTGTAGCTCCCTTCCAGTAAAGGCTAGTAAACGAGATCAGGGAGTTGAAGCTCCCTTCCAGTAGTAACTTGAGAACGAGAGAAGATTGCAGCCTTCTGCAGGTAGATTCCTACGTACTGATATGAGTCTACATCAGTACAATATTGTAAGAAATTTTCTTTATAATAAATATTGAAGACAGAGACAACAACAATGGTGGTTTTCTCTCGACTTGGGTTTCTGTAAGTATGAATCTTGATTCGAGGTGTATGAAAAAAGATCACTTTAACTACGCATAACAAAAAACCCTAACAACAGAAATGACTGCTAATATCTTCAGATCTATAGTTATATGATCAAGAAAAATGCTGCAAAAATCTAGATTTATGTATTAGAAGACATTAAACAGTAGAAAAATAAGATTTACTCCATAGATCAAATAGACAAGACAAGAATATATCCATTGAATTTTTTATTAATGGCACCTGGGAGGAAAACACAAGAGGGTGTTCCCTGTTCTCCTCAATGGATGGGGTCTTGTAAGTCCTCGGCACTTCAGATTCAGAATTCCTCTCTCTTGATGGTGTAGAAAACCTAGACAAAAAATGAAAAAGTATGGCTATGATGGTGGATCAATAGCCAGACCAAGAGTTGAGATCCAGAGTGATCTTTAGGCAACAAAAGGTGTCAAATGAATGGGAAAACCCTTCTATTTATAAAAAAATATTGAGTTAGTCTAGATATTGGTGCATAATTAAAATATTATTAACCAAATCAAGGTCCAACTTTTATGGAATATTTTATTATATTTCTTGGAGGAAAAGGGATTTGACTTGAGTTAAATCCCCTTATTTGGTAAATAATAAATAAATAAATGATTTATTTATCATTTTAAGGATGTGATTAGGTAATAATAAATAAACAAATGATTTATTTATCATTTCAAGGATGTGATTAGGTAATAACAAATAAATAAATGATTTATTTATCATTTTAAGGATATGGTTGAGTAATAATCAAATAAATAATGATTTATCTAATCAATTTCCTTGTTTTGGGTTAAATATAACCCTAGAATATTAATCAAACTATTTTTTTAATTAATTATTCTATGAGGAAAATCAAACAAATATAGATTTATTTAATATTTCCTAATGGGGTTTCTGTTTAGACCATAAACAACTTAATAAAGGTGGTTTACTAAGTTATTTTTTCATAGTGAATGTGATTTTACTTGGGGAAAATTGGTCTTACTTGGTGTACTTGGGTCCATCTAATAAAAAATGGATTAGATGACCAAAAAAAATGGTGTAACAGCTTTCCCCAAGTAGTGCGGCGTTAGGAGCTAATCGTATGACCAAAGTATGTTGTAAGAACTCAATCACTAGATGAAAAAGGGGAATTCAAAGAGAGAGGAGTGTAAGGTAGACCAAAACCCGCTGAAAGAACGAGACCCACGAGGAGATGAATTGCAGGGTGCGACAAGTCTCTTTGATGAGTGAGTACCTACTATAGGTGGTGGGGGAGGTATACCTATGCCCACCGAGGCAATAGTACAATCAATAAGGCGTCAGGAAAACCACGGGATGGTATAATATAGAATATGCTTTGGGCATAAACATGAGCTAGATAAATAACATGATAATGGATCCCACATACATATTGTGCCCGGGATAACGACCGGGACTTGTACAATAATATCTCGAGTACATGAGATATAAATGCAACCTAGATGCCCCTAAACACGAGAAAGGGCTACGAAAATCTGATCGATACATGCAAACAAAAAAGGCGATGCAAGCGAGCTGAGGCCAACATCATCAAATGTATGGAGTTGCATTGAAGGATGTGATAAAGAGGTCATACGAGTGTGGGGGGGTTACCCGTAGGGCAACCCCCTCATGAGGTGATGCGAGGGGCATCCGAGGCCGATTCGAATTCAAATTCAAATTTACAGCTGGAGAGACGGGTATGCGAACAGTCATGCAATTTTGGAGCGAAAATTTGTTAAAACTGATGCCAAATTTTATCTAGCTGATGATCTTCCATGTGTGCGAGTAGAAGACTAAGAGTTTTCTGAGCGATTCATGATATTTTGTAATTTTTATATATAAACAACAAGCTTGTAATGTCTGATACAGAGTGGCAGTTGCAATGTAATAGCAGAAGGATTTCTGTCTAAGGCTGAAATGCCTTAGTTTTTTAGTTGGTTCTCTATATAATTGGAATGTGTGGATTCCTGTGTATCTGTGTATTCGAAGTTGTTTGTTTATGATTAGAATTATGAGTTAGTGTCGTGTTTTTTTATGGGATTCGTGTTATGAATTGTTTTAATCAACCATCGACCACTGTAAGGGTCGATGGCGATCCTGTCGAAGAATTCCATAGAATGAGTTAGAGCGTGGTGGATTTATTGAGTTGATTTTGTGTATACATTTAGTGCAAATCGAGATTATGCAATGACTGTATGAAGAGGCTTCGATTCTTCTTAAATCCCTGAGTTATATATTTGTGCCTTAAGCCGAAATCAATTGAATGTCTATCATTCCTGCATAATTCATATGCATTTAAGGGTCCGCTATTCCTTTGGTTCAAATTGGAGTTCACAGGTTTGGTTAACTCGTTGAATGCCAATATCAATGATCGTAATTTCAAACGAGTTGATATTAATCTAAATTTCATGAAGGATTACCACCAGTTTCGCACGACAATTGAGCCTAGGAGCAGTTTCACCAGATGGAACGTGAGCAAATAAAATTGCAACATGTCATCACCTAATTACCACCCATTTCACGTTGCCTTCGGGTGATACCATTTGGGTTGCCAAGGAACGCGATTTGTGTTCGATTATGAAATCAAAGAGATTCGATCGCATTTGTGGTGGAAGCTGCAAGGGAGATAGCACAAAGGTATGGACTGATGTTTAATTACAACAGAGTTTAATTAAAATGTTTAAAGTCCGGTGCGTGAATTCCAAAGGTCTTTAAAGTGCGTTATAAAGATTTTGTTGTAGAAGATTCAAATAAAAATTTGGGAAGGGTTTTGATATTGTATCAAAGGACACTTTGTAAAGTGTTGAAGCTCAGAGACATTATGGTAAGGTATTGAAGATGGTTTAAAATGCTTCCAATATATATGAAGACATCGAAGTGGCACAACAGAAACGAAGTGGGCCTATAACCCATATGTCTGAGGATTGGATTTTAGGGTTATGAACTTGTAGTTTGATACAGTTTTGAGTTGCAGGTTCATATTTATTACATGAAAGGTGAACCTGCTTATAGTGGGTTTCGCTTTTCATCAAGTAGTATCAAAGCAGGGAAATGATTTCCTGCGAAGGAGAAGGAGTTTTCATACAGAGGAAGAAGAGGTACAGTTCTGTGAAGTTTTGTTAAGCTTGTGATTTTCATGTTTTGTGAAGATAGCAGCAGAGGAAGGTGAGAATATTGCAGCAGCCTAGAGCAAGAGTGCTCAAATGGTTCCACAGGAGCGAACCAGAGAGATGCCAAAAGCCGAAGCTCAGGAGAGAAGCTTGGTGAGGCATCTGGTAGCAGGGAGGACTTGATATTGTAGAGGTTTTGTTGCAGCTCACAGAGGACAATTCTGTAGAGGATGTGGGTGAGAATTTTTCAAGCATGTTGCTTCAGGAAGTTCACAAGGAGCAGTTCCACAGATGACGTGGGTAGAATTTCTGATAGTTAAAGAAGACATATGACCAGGAGGTCATAAATTTGTGTGCCTCAGGAGTCTGATGTAGGGACATCTGAGCCGATTCGAATTCAAATTCGAATTTGTAGCTGGAGATACGGGTATGAGAATAGTCATGCAATTTTGGAGAGAAAATTTGTTAAAACCAATGCCGGATTTTATGTAACTGATGATCTGCCATGTGTGTGAGTAGAAGACTAAGAGTTTTCTGAGCGATTCATGATATTTTGTAATTTCTATATATAAAAAGCGAGCTTGTAATTTCTGATACAGAGCAGTGGTTGCAATGTAATAGCAAAAGGATTTCTGTCTAAGGCTGAAATGCCTTAGTTTTGTAGTTGGTTCTGTATATAATTGGAATGTGTGGATTCTTGTCTATCTATGTATTCAAAGTTTTTTGTTTATGATTATAATTCTGAGTTAGCGTCATGTTGTTTTATGGGATTCGTGTTATGAATTATTTTAATCGACCATTGACCACTATAAGGGTCGATGGCGATCCTGTCCAAGAATTCCATAGAATGAGTTAGAGCGTGGTGGATTTATTGAGTTGATATCTCTGTGTATACATTTAGTGCGAATCAAGATTACGCAATGACTGTATGAAGAGGCTTCGATTCTTCTTAAATCCCTAAGTTATATATTTGTGCCTTAAGCCGAATGCAATTGAATGTCTATCGTTCTTGCATAATTCAGATGTATTTAAGGGTCCATTGTTCCTTTGGTTCAAATTGGAGTTCATAGGTCTGGTTAACTCGTTGAATGCCAATATCAATCATCGTAATTTCAAACGAGTTGATTTTAATCTGAATTTGGTGGAGTCCGACTTAATTACAGTCGGAAATTAAAGTTTCAAGTAAGTGGTTTGGTGAAGGATTACCACCGGTTTCGCATGGCAGTTGAGCCAAGGAGAAGTTTCACCAAATGGAACACGAGCAAATAAAATTGCAACACGTAATCACCTAATTACCGCCCATTTCACGTTGCCTTCGGGTGATAACGTTTGGGTTGCCAAGGAACGTGATTTGCGTTTGATTATGAAGTCAAAGAGATCCAATGGCGTTTGTGGTGGAAGTTGCGAGGGAGATAGCACGAAGGTATGGACCAATGTTTAATTGCAGCAGAGTTTAATTAAAATGTTTAAAGTCCGGTGCATGAATTCCAAGGTCTTTAAAGTGCATTATAAAGATTTTGTTGCGGAAGATTCAAATAAGCATTTGGGAAGGGTTTTGATATTGTATCAAAGGACACTTTGTAAAGTGTTGAAGCTCAGAGACATTATGGTAAAGGATTGAAGATGGTTTAAAATTCTTCCAATATATATGAAGACATCGAAGTGGTGCAACAGAAACGAAGTGGGCCTATAACCCATAGGTCCTAGGATCGGTTTTTAGGATTATGAACCTGTATTTTGATATAGTTTTGAGTTGCAGGTTCATATTGATTACATGAAAGGTGAACCTCCTTATAGTGGATTTCTCTTTTCATCATGAGGGCTGAGACATATCACACACACTCGGGAATCACCGATGTCAACTGCTGCATCACTGAACCACCAAGTATACAGATCTCGATCATGCTGAAAGGAGCTGGAGCTGAGAAAAAATCAAGTCAAAGGGCAATCTAGAGTCCCTTTGCCTGATCTGAGGTGCCAAACAAGAGTGGAAGCTAGAACCAAGGTACACCACCCTCTAGACCTGTCTTTTGGAATGAATGAGCTGATGTTGATAGAAGAAGGTCCGCCATAGCTGAGGCAATAAGGGATCCTCAACTAAGGCATGAGAGAAAATAGTAGAGTGACTGACAAACTGACACCAATGATGATGATGAAATGGGGGGAACTGAGTAGCGAACGGACGACTTCCCTTGTTAGAGAATAAATGGCATGGATGACCTAGCAGCAAATAACAAAAAATCATGAGGGATAGGGGACAGTGGGACTGAAGGCCATAGTGTACGACACGAGAGAGGGACCAAGTCATGGAGGATGGAGGGCTATAGGGGGATGTGAAGGGACTCAGGATAGACTCCATGAAAGCAATGACGACTCAACTTGGATGCTCTAAACAAGGGTGACTTGATGGAGCTATCACACAGGAAAAGGGTCCAATGGGGGCCCTAAAAACATGAGTACAAGATGGTAACTCACAACAAAAGTCGACACAAGTGTGGAAAATTATGGGGGCAATGTGGTGCCCCCAATATGAGTGTTTCAAGTGAAGAAGTTCAATTTTGGGAGGGGGGGTGAAGTGACGCTTCTTGGCCAACATGTGTCCTAGTGAAGTATCAAATTACTAAAAAATAAAAGATACCCTTTTGAGGTCTTGGTGAGATCCTTCCAATGATATAGATGGTTCGTCAAACTAAGCAATGGTTTGGCCACAACAGGTGAAATAAAAATCCAGGTTTTTCTTTTAATAAGGCATTTTCTTTCCAAATTCACTCATTTGCAGGTGCAGTTGTGGTGAATGTAGTGAGGAGAGGAGGCCCTAAATCTTATGGTGATCATAGTAGACAAACCGACCATTGGAATTTGAGATCTATCGGTTGTAGGTAAGATGCCTAATCCTACTCTTTCATTTCATTGGGTTGAAAGTTCAGTTTAGGTACCCGGAGATCATGAACATGCTAGGTCACACTTTTTGGGTCTTTTCTATGTCCTAGGTAGCAGGTACTGGGCAGAAAACTGCGACCTATCCCGGGAAATGACCTGGAAAGCACGAACTGTCAGAGAAAAGGGTGTTTCAGTGTTTTTTTTCACTAAGATCCGGGATTTTTTATGATTGAGGGGTCTAGGTGACCCCAGGCATGCTATGGACATGCCAAAACGTATTTAGAAGAAGGGGAATCTAAACACATTTTAATGATGTGGTGTGTCATTTGTTTTCATTATGGTTATGCACTTTTGAAAAAGGGAATAGACGATTACCAATCTCTTTTGGTACTGCATATATGAATGAAATGGAATTTAAGGTTTCCAGGTTGGCATACATGGTGTTAATATCCCAAAGAGAGGACTTTGAGATAATGAACTGATGTTCTCCCAAAAAACCCATAGGCTGGACAACCACCATTTCTATGAGAATGGGTTGTTGATGTAATATGAAGGAATGATGAGGGGTATCATTCCTAGAGTGCTCTGAAGTGATATGGAACTATAGAGGTTCTTATACATGTGGAAGAATAGTGGGACTAGAGTTGACACGACTAGAGTCACTAGGAGAGTGGTGGAGAACTGTTTCTCCTGGGCTCTCAAATATGGGTGTCCCCTTACCCAAACATTGGGTGTCAATGTAATGGCCACAAGGTGCATGTGGTTCGAATGCATGAGTTCTATGTAAGGGGGGAAAGGTAAATTCAGGAGTGGTGGCTACTTCCATAATGTCGTCATCATAATGGAAGATGGGGTGACTAATGGAAGAAAGACCACCTAACGCGGCAAAGCTAACTTACTCCTCATTATGAGAGGAGAGGTTCGCATGCGTATCGTCACAAGGGGTGAAAAAAGAGTAAGAAGACAAAGGATCTATCGATGTTGAGACTAGGGAGGGTGCTGAAGGGAGGTCAAGTGAAACATCAGGGGAGGTCTCATCGAGGAATTCCGACCAAGGCCCCGTTATATCAACATCATAAGGGGGAAAATCAATTGGAGCATCCATTTCCTCTAGTGTTGTTGAAGCAAGATGCAAAAATAAGCGAGTGGTTGACTCATTGCACTCGACCTCGAATTTGCGTAAGGCTTATAAAGAGGAACAATACTCTTTGAGGTAAGGACGAAGGGGAGTGTAGTGGCCATGGAGATCACACAACGCACAAGGGTGATTTGTGCGCAATGGTTTGAGTTTCAAGATTGAATCGGGTATAGTGACATATACTTCTGGGATATTAGATTCCGGAAACGTCTCATTTGTTGGGAAAAATACTGAGAGGGGGGGTGAATCAGTATTTACAGCATATTCAAACTTTTTACTTTTTCATGCTCTAAAACCCATATGCTACTTTGCTGAAGCCAACTAGCGTATACACGCGGATATCCTTCATGAAACTTGCGTATACCCAGAGATCTAATTATGCCATTAGTTCTTTACTTACATAATTCCATCATTCATTTATTAGATGTTCTATAAATAGTAAACATGTGCAGTAAGAACAGAATAAACCATCACACAAAGCATCACACATGAACACCAGGATTTTTAGGTGGAAACCCAAGTCGGGAGAAAACCACCGCTGCGGTTGCTCAGCCTTCAATATTTTATTATAGAGAAAACATCTTACAACATATGTGCTGGTGCAGACTCTACCAGCACGCAGGCACCCACCTGCGCTCGTTTACCAGCCTCTCCTGGAAGGGAGCTCCAGCCCCCTGACTCGTTTACCAGCCTCTCCTGGAAGGGAGCTACGACCCCCTGCTCTCGTTTACCAGCCTCACCTGGAAGGGAGCTACAACCCCCTGACTGAAGGCTACAACCCTCAGCACCTCTATGGACCACGTTTCATCAATTTTCACACTGGATCCAACAAATTCAATAGAAAAATAGTTGTAGGTCACGTTTCATCATATTTTCAGACTGGACCCTCTTCATAATTAAGCTCAATTATACAACCAAACTGATGCAGACAACTCAGAACAGTAGAATACAGATAGCAGCAATACAGCAGAATAGATCAGTCATTTCTTACCGCAGACTTCAGCAAACCCTAGTTTGCATACGCGCTTTCACTTCACTGATGTCGCGTATATACGCGCTTCCATTCACACAAACCAGCGTATACTTCTGTACATATTATAGAACCAATTTAATTGCGCATACACGCTTTTCTTTCAGCGAAGCCGCGTATATACGCGCTTCCTCTTCGGCGAACTAGCGTATGGTTCTTCAGAGATTTTAGGTCATTGCATTTCTTCAGAACAGATACTTCATTCAGATTTAACCCTTCACTTCAGACAGATGTTCGCCTCTTCTTGGATCTAATCATTCCATAAACCGATCTAGCAAATACAAGCACATATCAGATCTAGATCCCCTTCTTCATCATTGGTGCATCATCCATTCAGATTTATCATTCAAGTGTAACCCTTTCCATTCAGATCTACTTCAGAGTGAAGTATTCATTAAGCTCAGAGATATTGTACCCACACTCATGATTTGCACAATGAAATTCTTCTCCTTATATAGGTTTACCCAATTTCAATACCATGAGCCAAAACCACATTACTTCCGATGGTATTCCTGGACGGGGTCATTTAGGCGAATCATTACCCAATACAATGGGTCAATACCATGGTGGTTACCCCTGGTTTTGCACTTTTTGAGCGCTTTTGCCCATACGCGACTTATCACGTTCTTTCCCGCGTGCATACGCGACTTCCCCTAGACATATCCGCGTATGCCTTGAGACATACTCTTTTCATCATAGATTTAGCACATGCTGACTTCTTTTCTTCACTGACTTCTGTACACACTGTAGATACATCATATTTAGCTCATCAAGAACATATTCTAGCAAGCACAACTTCATCAAGTAAGTTGTCATCATCTTCATCAAATGGGTTGCCATTTAAGGACAACACTCAGCACCATATTGCTAACAAACATCATATCGCATCAGATTTACATCATTTACCAAGTTCATCAAGTCAAGAATAACTTCATCAGGTGAATTGCCATCAAGGACAACACATGTCAACAGTCGCATGTCTTCATCTTCATTCAGTGGGTTGCCATCAAGGACAACACTCTGCATCATATTGCCAACAATCTCCCCCTTTGGACTTGATGGCATCCACGATGGTGTTTGGTTACCACATCAGATAGGTACATTAAGAATGACAAGGACACCATGTCACTTTCTCCATTTTTGACACCATTATTCAAACACCATGTCACTCTCCCCCTTTGACATCAAGGGCAAAGGGCGGATCAAAACCAACATACTCTCCCCCTTTTCTCCTCATGTGGAAGAAGCGTTCTGCAGATCTGATATGTACTAAAGTGACCAAGCTCCCCCTGAGTTCATGCTGAATCTTTAAACATATTCTTCAATGAAGTATATGACTCTATGAACTTCCTATCACTAAAGACTCATACTTACATCAATTATCCAGCCAAGTGAATTTACATATGAGACTCAAGTACCCAACCAAGTGGGTTTACACATTTCAACTCAGCTACCCATCCAAGTGGGTTTAAAAAATTTGACTCAGCTACCCAACCAAGTGGGTTTACAAATTTGACAAGTCCTTACATGACTGAATATTACAATTTTACATCATGGGTCTCAACAAGACTTTTTCATCAAAATACATGTATGACCATTTAAGACCAACACCTAGAAAATCCTCAAGAAAGAGAACATATTTCAGAACCATCATAATGCCAACAAAGCATTATACTCAGCAACGCTAATGCTCCCCCTAAAAATGTGCATCCGAACATCCGTTTCATATGACTAAGGCTCCCCCTTAGTTTGTGCATCTAGAACACTTTCACCAACAAATCATCAAGGCATCTTTATCAAAAACATGAGAAATAGAATTATGAGAACTGGAACACCACCAGAGATACCAAACAGTATCAGAGATACCAAACAGCACTGTAGCTGTGCTGAGGAGAGCTGACTCCAAGCAAAAATTGTCAGCAATCAGACATACACGGTTTTCTGTGCAGGAACTCGCGTATATACGCGACTGTGTTTCAGGAAACCCGCGTATCCAATGCCATCTTCTAAAATTTATGCAGATTTGTTCTTTTGACAGACAGAGACAACTCCAGCTTCAGTTTGTGAAATTCAAATGCTTCCCTGGAACATGTGAGGGCAGACAGATAGGATAAAGTAGTTGTGTCTTCAAGCATCATCCAATGGTTGTGTCATAAGCACATTAGTAACCAAGCCTTCAGATTATTTGCAGCATCAATACAATGTTTCCAAGAGAGATTCTCATACCAGAACAACATCTTCAAATATGTGACAAGCAATCATCCATGTGGTCCAATATCATCAAGATCTTCAAGATTTGACATGAAGTAACATATGTAGGTAAAGATCTCAACCATAGTAACAAACTCTGCAAGATCTATTCTTCTTTCTGAATCAACCGACATCCAACTCATCCATGTGTGAGCACAAAAGATACTTATCAGCAACCAGGGCTCAAAGTCTCATCATAATAAACCATGTACCAAGTCATCATCATTTGAGCATGAGTATCACAAAAACCAAAGAATAAGTAGTCATATTGCCAACAATGCAATTATTAGTATTTAGCCTGCTGCTCCCCCTGAACCAGTGCTTCTTCTTAACTTGTGCAACCTGAATACGTTCATCAGCAAATCATCAACAACAATCTCTGCATGAACTGCCCTTATCTCCGAATTATACGACTTTCATCTCAACAACGAATACTCTTCATCAACAAGCAAACAGGACTCATCCACACTCTTCAACATAAGAAACCATGTATCGTTTCCTCATTATTTCAAACTAAGAAAATAAGCTGATGCAGAGTCAATAAAACAATTATTAACAGTCAGACTGATGCTCCCCCTGAACCTCTGCTCCAGATCTTCAACTATCATATAAATTCTCTTATCATCAATGCATACGCGACTGTGTTTGTTGTAACTCGCGTGTATACGTGACTTTGGTTCATCAAACCCGCGTATGGAAAGTGAAGCATAGAAATTTTTCCATCTTCCTTCATCTCCTCCTGAGCTTGTACCTCCTGTACCTGTCTTTTCCACATCAGATGCGCTGTCAGAAGTAAACATAACCAGAGTAATCAAATCAACCATGAGAGTCATCATGGATTGCTCCCCCTGTGACGATACATTACTAAATCTCATAATGTATCCCACATCATTCCTGCAGTCAATAAGAAAAGTCAGCTTCAGAAGCAGATGACTGCAGTAGGGTCAGAATTCCCTACATTTCTGATCGGTCCTCCATCTTGAATTGAGTGTTTTCTTCAAGAAAATCATTGTCTTCTAGAGCATCCACAAAAAGATCCTTTTCTTCTCTAGATTGATTCTTATTCCATCCCTCCATCTTTTTCCAGATTTGTTTAAACTTTCTATTTGTGTGCTGGACGTTATCCAAATTCTCATATCTGTTCAACCTGCATTCCTTTTCTACATGTCCATACTTGTTACAAGAATAACATCTCATGTGTCCAGAGGAATAAGCATAAGAGTCATAATGAGTATTTATAATCTTCCTCCTTTTACAATCAGCTGCTTTATGTCCATACTTGTTACATGAGAAACAATATCCCTTGAAGCTACCAGAGTACCTTTCTGAATAGAATCTGTTTGTTTGTGGCTGAATTGTTCTGCTTCTGCAATTTGCTGCAACATGCCCATAATTATGACATTTAAAACACTCAACATTCTTGAATAAATTCCTTTGAGAGTTCATGATTGTTGGTTGATCTTTTGTTTCTTTCAACACTTCAGATTTTGCATTGATGTCCTTTGATTCTTTAGCACCTCCTTGTGAGCTAGATTCTCCTTTAACAGTTTCATGGAAACCAAGACCAAGTTTGATAGCAGGAGACCTTTGATTACTTAGAATATTGTCCAAAATATTAGTACTATCATGAAACCTTAAAAGTTTTACCTTTTCTTCTAATTTACCTTTGAGAATGTTTACCTCAACCTCCAAAGCTTGACATTGCTTTGTCATGCTTTCTTCTTTCCTTCTTCCATCTTCTACTTGATCCTTCAGATTTAGAATCTCTTCTTTCAGCCAATTTTCGTTTTCTTCACATGTTTGTTCCAGCTCTTCATTCTTCTTATTTGATTTTTCCATATCTTCTTTGAGAGAGATGATTTCTGCTTCAAGGCCTTCCTTTTCAAATGTTTGTAGAGGTTCCTCAATCTTCTTACTTGATGCTTCAAGATCTGTTTGTAGAGAGATGATTGCAGCTTCAAGTCCTTCATTCTTCTTGCTTGATTTTTCGAGATCTGCATTTAGATTGTTGATTTCTGCTTCTAGTTATTTAATTCGATTGGATGCATAAGTATGAAACCTTTGATACTTTTCCACCTGTCCATTCAACATTTCTATTTGTTTTTCCATTTGAGAGTCATCTCTTTGTTGATATATTCTTGCGTCTTAGATGAACTTTGTAGTTCATCAACTTTAACCTTGAGAGCTTCTTCTAGATCCACAACTTTACTTTCACTGTCTTCACCATTGTTTGCACAACTAAGATCATTCAAGGGATGAACCCAATCACTATCTGATTCATCTTCTTCAATTTCTGCTAACCATGTTTTCTGAGAGATCTCCTTGTTTCAAGTAGGCTTCTTCTTTTGCTTCTTTGCCATGAGCACTTTCAGATCATGGTCGGAATCTTCTTCTTCTTCACTGGACACTTCATCATCATCTTCTTTTTCAAATAACTCTTTCTCTTTTCAAATTGTTTCCCTTTACCATGTTTTTCTCTATTAGGACATTTAGCAGCATAGTGACCAACTTTTCCACACTCAAAACATTTGAAGGGAAGCTTACCTTTGAATCTTCCAGTACCTAGTTGGAGCTTTCTCACGAAATTTGCTTCTTCTTCATCGGATATATAGTTGGATTCTTTGACAACTTCCTTTTCTTTTCCTCTTGTAGATGCCTTAAAATCAGCTTCTCTCATTTGAGAAGGACCTCCTTGTCTCATTTCAAAAGCAGTCAGAGTACCATGTAATTGAACAATAGTAAGCGTTTGCAGATCTTGCCTTTCTTCAATAGCAGAAACTTTAGAGTCAAATTTTGAAGTCAAAGATCTCAAGACCTTTTCCACCAGAGTAGTATCAATTATGGTTTCACCAAAATTTCTCATCCGATTTACAATATCATCTAGACGAAGAAAGAAACTGGCAACACTTTCATCACTATGCATCTTCAAATTTTCATATTCAATTCTAAGAGTTTGGAGTTTTGCACTTTTTACCTTTATGTCTCCTTCATAGCTTAGAATGATTTTGTCCCATATTTCTTTTGCTGAATGTAGCTGCATCACTTTAGCAAATTCTGATTCAGACATGCTTCCTAACAAGACATTCACTGCTTTGGCATTGATTTCATACTTCTTCCTTTCTGCTGCATCAGTAGGAATACTTGCTGAGTATTGATAACCTTCTTCCACGATTGCCCATACATCTGCACCAAGACTTTTCAAATATGCTTTTGTTCGTACCTTCCAGAATATCAAATTTCTTCCATTGAATAGAGGTGGCTTTATAGACATCACTCCTTCTTGACTTCCCATTGCGACGGATCTCCTTCAAGCGATCAAGCTTCTGCAGAAGAACCTGCTCTGATACCAATTGTTGGGAAAAATACTGAGAGGGGGGGGTGAATCAGTATTTAGGGCAAACTGAAAATTTTTACTTTTTCATGCTCTAAAACCCATACGCTACTTTGTTGAAGCCAACTAGCGTATACACGCGGATATCCTTCATAAAACTCGCGTATACACAGAGATCTAATTATGCCATTAGTTCTTCACTTATATCATTCCATCATTCATTCATTAGATGTTCTATAAACAGTAAACATGTGCAGTAAGAACAGAATAAACCATCACACAAGCATCACACATGAACACCAGGATTTTTTAGGTGGAAACCCAAGTCGGGAGAAAACCACCGCTGCAGTTGCTCAGCCTTCAATATTTTATTATAGAGAAAACATCTTACAACATATGTGCTGGTGCAGACTCCTACCAGCACGCAAGCACCCACCTGCGCTCGTTTACCAGCCTCTCCTGGAAGGGAGCTCCAACCCCTTGACTCGTTTACCAGCCTCTCCTGGAAGGGAGCTACGACCCCCTGATCTCGTTTACCAGCCTCACCTGGAAGGGAGCTACAACCCCCTGACTGAAGGCTACAACCCTCAGCACCTCTATGGACCACGTTTCATCAATTTTCACACTGGATCCAACAAATTCAATAGAAAAATAGTTGTAGGTCACGTTTCATCATATTTTCAGACTGGACCCTCTTCATAATTAAGCTCAATTATACAACCAAACTGATGCAGACAACTCAGAACAGTAGAATACAGATAGCAGCAATACAGCAGAATAGATCAGTCATTTCTTACCGCAGACTTCAGCAAACCCTAGTTTGCATACGCGCTTTCACTTCACTGATGTCGCGTATATACGCGCTTACATTCACACAAACCAGCGTATACTTCTGTACATATTACAGAACCAATTTAATTGCACATACGCGCTTTTCTTTCTGCGAAGCCGCGTATGTACGTGCTTCCTCTTCGGCGAACTAGCGTATGGTTCTTCAGAGATTTTAGGTCATTGCATTTCTTCAGAACATATACTTCACACAGATTTAACCCTTCACTTCAGATAGATGTTCGCCTCTTCTTGGATCTAATCATTCCATAAACAGATCTAGCAGATACAAGTACATTCCAGATCTAGATATCCTGCTTCATCATTTCTTCATTAGAGCACCATAGATTCAGATCTATCATCAAAACTTTACCCTTTCCATACAGATATACTTCACAGAGAAGTATTCATTCAAGCTCAGACATCTTGCTCCCACAAACCTGATTTGCACAATGAATTTTTTCTCTTTATATAGGTTTACCCTTTTTCAATACCATGAGCCCCTTTTTCAATACCATGAGCCAAAACAATACCATGAGCCCAAAACTACATTACTTCCGATGGTATTCCTGGACGGGGTCATTTAGACGAATCATTACCCAATACAATGGGTCAATACCATGGTGGTTACCCCTGGTTTTGCACCTTTTGAGCGCTTTTGCCCATACGCGACTTATCACGTTCTTTCCCGCGTGCATACACGACTTCCCCTAGACATATCCGCGCATGCCTTGAGACATACTCTTTTCATCATAGATTTAGCACATGCTGACTTCTTTTCTTCACTGCCTTCTGTACACACTGTAGATGCATCATATTTAGCTCATCAAGAACATATTCTAGCAAGCACAACTTCATCAAGTAAGTTGTCATCATCTTCATCAAATGGGTTGCCATTTAAGGACAACACTCAGCACCATATTGCTAACAAACATCATATCACATCAGATTTACATCATTTACCAAGTTCATCAAGTCAAGAATAACTTCATCAGGTGAATTTCCATCAAGGACAACACATGTCAACATTCGCATGTCTTCATCTTCATTCAGTGGGTTGCCATCAAGGACAACACTCTGCATCATATTGCCAACATCATTGACCATGGAATTGAGGTGAGGAAACTCCGGACAAGTATGGGTGGCGTGACCGACAACATCACACAAAGCACATTGGATGGTACGCTTTGGAGGTCAAGAAGGGGCATGGTTTATCGGGGTAGCCTTGTCCTTTGATTCCCCCTTGCGAGCTTTTCTCTTCTTACCCGAAGTGGTTGCAACAGGAGGTGGTTCCTGTTGAGGTGAATGAAGCACTGTTGCAGTGGGAGAAGTCACAGGGACCGGTTGAACCGGGGTCAAAGCAAGATAAGGTTTGGGGTGACTAGGCAGGGTAGCGGCTGGAGGATCGAGGTACTAGACAGGAATCCCAAGGGTCAGGTTAGGAAGAGAGAGGGTGGCCATAACAGGTATCGTGTATACTCCTGGTGGGGGAGCTAGGAATGGTATCTGACCAAAGGGGTGATGACTAGGCAGGACGGCTCCAAAATGGTTAAGGCCTAGAGGAGCCGTTCCGAGAGGGTAAAGGGGGTCATGACTACCAACTCAAGATGAAGGGCCAGGAGAAGAGGTTCAGAAGGCTGATTAGAGGACATCATGAAAATATGGTAATCGGGGGAACCAGATAGGAGAGGTTGAGTGGCCACCTGACCTTTAGGTGGTTGGGTAGCCACAAATCTGTGCTGAGGGAAAGGATCAGTAAGCACAGCCGGTTGGCTAGGTGCAGGACTGGGAGGAATAAAAGGAATGGCTTTTTGTCTTCTCAAAGTTTCTTGAGACTCCCATAGCTATTGCATCTGTGGCAAAAGAGGACAATCATGTGTGTAATTATCATAAACACCACAACAAGAACATGGTTTATTCGTGCGAATAGGCCTATCCTGCTTAGGCTGAGTGCCCTGCTGCTGGTTCGTAGTGCTAGGAGAATTACCTTGGTTAGGTCCATAATTACCGCGAGCAGCTTGATTTTGAGTGCGTTTCCTCTTCCTTTTTGAGGGAGGAGGATGAGTCGTGCCCTGCTATGCATATACCTGCCCTGGAGGGGGCGGTGGTTGAGAAGGCAAGGGAGGAGGAGATGCTAATGATGGAGGGGCTGGAGCACTAGGCTGTGGATACGGATAATAAGGAGGTTGAGTAGCAGTGTGGTAAATAAGAGGTTGGGTAAAAAGGGGAGGCATGTCGTATCTTGGATACATGCTACCGAGAGGGGGAAAATTGCAGGAGGTGCTAGCTCCTCCCTGAGAAAAACCATAGCCCATGGGAGGTTGAGCATACGGATTAAAGAGAGATCCAACGATACTGTCAGCGGCATGAGATGCCCCCGGTGCGTTGGCACCACTGGGTTTAGGAAGATCGGGTAGAACGGTATAAACATAACCCGACTGAGCATAGATCAAGTCATATTTTAACGCAATTTGGAGAGCAGCTTCTTCATTTTGAGGAAAATGCGATGTGACATATTTTTCAATAGGTGGCAAAAGAGATCTAAGGAACCAGTCCATGTAGACATGGTCTTTGAAATTAAGAGCTCGACATAGGCTCTTTCATCTCCACCATTCCTGAACATGGCCGGATAGCCAGGTTGTAGATGATTAATGGAAAGAGGTCAAGAGCTCCATACCAGTGTCATAACGAAGGGGAAGCTGGAAATAAGACAGAAAAGCCCGGGCAAGAGTTGTAAAGGTGGTATGAGAGGAAGGGGTTTGATCAACATACCACTTAGAAGCTTCACCTGTCAGCATTCATTGGAACAACCGAAGATGAATAGAGTCATCAGTAATGGAATTAGACGAACATCACATGTGGAAAGATCGATCCTGATTTGCAGGATATTCTCTAGCAAGGCCTTCAAACTTTGGACTGTCTGAAGGGAGCTTTTTTGGCATAGTAGGCCAACTAGTTTCATGGTGTATAGGGTCGTTTATCAACTGGTTGAAGTCGGGGAGGCTGAGGCCTGCCATGAAAGGGAGCAAGGGTGCAACCGAGGTAGTGTCCGTTGCGGTCCCACTAGTGGTATTCCCGGCAGGAGGGCCGGGGTTACTGCCAGTATGAGGTCTTGCACCAGACATAGTGAAGGTGTCAGGGGGAAAAATAAAGGTGGAACGAGGAGGAGAACCCGAAGGACCAGAAGAAGAGTCGGTGTGCGGAATCAGTGGAGGACTAGCTCGAATCCTGTGTGGAGGAGTAAGTCTTTCTACTGGAAACTGAGGATGAAGGCCAAGAAGTCTCCAGGGTGAACGCCTTGGTGGTGTAATGGTGACAACACAAACATGGAACAAAGGAAAAAGAGACTGAAAAGGGCAGGGAGATGCAGGATCAACTGATTATAATGTCGAAACAAGGGCAGAGAGGTGCAGGATCAATTGATTTCAATGTTTTAGAGTCTTTGCTTGGCGATGGTAACCAAGCCCTTTTTTTCTTAGGGTGTGTGTGTACAAGTGTGTAAATTTTAATTTTTAAACCCAGACATTTGTAGAGAAAAGAAAAAGTGTGCTGTAGAGCTATAAATAAACCTGCAAATGACAGTATATAAGCCTACAAAAATAGAAAATGAACAGCTAATAAAGCAATGATCTAAACCCAAGGAGGCGGGAATCTCAAAAATTAGTCTATAGGTGAGAAAAAAACTAATTAAAACACACTAAAAAAACCAATAGATCTAAGGTCAGGAGGGACATGGATCTAAAGGACCAAATCTGCTGGAAAGTGGTGCAGAAAACAACAACAAATCAGAGGAAATGTTTCTATAAAAAAGGTAGCGAAAGGCTATCTCCAGGAGGGAAGCAGAGTGCACCCTAAAGGAAAACCCAAAAGAAAATAAATAAGGAGATCTGGATGGATAACAAGCTGATTTGAAGAGGATCTGAAGATGAGGTATCAGATTTGAAAAAATGGCTGAAGACTCTGAAATTTCAAACAACCTGCAACAGAAAAAACTCTTCCACAAAAATTGGAGGGTACTGAAGCTCTAGGGGGCTAGGTTCCCACTTAGTTGAGTAGAACAGAACAAGTACGGGTACAAAACGGGTGGAGATGGAGGTTAGACAACCTTGAACAGAGGCTCAGACAAACCCATAAAACTTTCAGAAAAATCCCTGCAAAAAGTACAGGTCACAATTTTTTGCCTATTTTCAGCAGAGTTCACACCTTTTGGGCTGTAAAGTGTTCCCTGGAGGTCTAGGTCGCAAATTTCAGAAAATTTTTCTGTGTCAGCTGTGGTTGATGTCTGTCACCTACGCAATAGGTCCGAAAACACACGTAAGTTAGAATTTTTATCGTTTTAGGGTTTTACGGGTTAAAAAAAATATTAAGAAAAGAAAAAAAAGGGGCTGAAGAGAAATCCTAGGGTTTGAAGCAGCTGGATATGCAAGGATCGGGAAAACGATATCGGTCGTAATCATAGACCCGTCTGGAGTCTCCAGTTTTTAGTATGAATCTTGATTTGAGGTGTACGAAAAAAGACCACTTTAGCTGTGCATAACAAACAATCGTAACAACAGAAATGACTGCTAATATCTTCATATCTGTAGTTATATGATCAATAAAAATGCTGCAAAAATCTATATTTATGCACTAGAAGACATTAAATAGTAGAAAAATAAGAGTTACTCCATAGATCGAATAGATAAGACAAGAATATATCCAATGAATTTTTTATTAATGACACCTGGGAGGAAAACACAAGAGGGTGTTCGTTGTTCTCCTCAATGGTATGGGTTTTTGTAAGTCGTCGGCACTTCAGATTTAGAATTCCTCTCTCTTGATGGTGTAGAAAACCCAGACAAAAAATGAAAAAGTATGGCTATGATGGTGGATCAATAGCCGCACCAAGAGTTGAGATCTAGATTGATCTTTAGGCAACAAAAGGTGACAAATGAATGGGAAAACCCTTATATTTATAACAAAATATTGAGTTAGTCTAGATATTGGTGCATAATTAAAATATTATTAACCAAATCAAGATCCAAATTTTATGGAATATTTTATTATATTTGTGGGAGGAAAAGGGATTTGACTTGAGTCAAATCCCCTTATTTGTAAATAATAAATAAATAAATGATTTATTTATCATTTTAAGGATGTGATTAGGTAATAATAAATAAACAAATGATTTATTTATCATTTTTAGGATGTGATTAGGTAATAATAAATAAATAATTGATTTATTTATCATTTTAAGGATATGGTTGAGTAATAATTTATTTAATTAATTTCCTTGTTTTGGGTTAAATATAACCAGGAATATTAATCAAACTACTGTTTAATTAATTATTCTATGAGAAAAATCAAACAAATATAGATTTATTTAATATTTCCCGATGGGGTTTCCTGTTTAGACCATAAACAACTTAATAAAGGTGGTTTACTAAGTTATTTTTCATAGTGAATGCGATTTTACTTGGGGTAAAATTGGTCTTACTTGGTGTACTTGGGTCCATCTAATAACAATGGATTAGATGACCAAAAAATGGTGTAACAGTTTCCACCTTAAATCCTAGTGTTCATGTGTGATGATTTATTTTGTTCTTAATGCATATGCTTAATGCTTAATAGACATCTGATGAATGAATAATGCACTAATCAAAGTAAAGATTTATCTGCGTAATAAGATGTCTGGACATATGCAAGTTTCATTAAAGATAGTCACGTGTATATGCTAGTTGGGTTCATGAAATTTGCATATATAAATTAGTAAAGAAAAGTAAAAGTTTATAGTAAGTTATAAATATTGATTCATCCCCCCCCCCGCCCCCGCCCTCGCCCCCTCTCGGTGGCATCCATGCTTCTTTTGGCCTAGTGATCTGGTGGAGAACATGGTAAAGCCTATTATGACATGTTTATTTTTTTCACTTAGTGATCCGGTGTGGATTATGGTAAAACCTGGTTCCTATTGATGAGGGTGAGGTGGTTTAGCCTTGGGATGACCTAGTTGGTTCTTTCTTTTTGAGTCCCACATTCATGCTTGGAATATGGCATGGGGGTGATTTGATGAAGAGAGATTTGTCTCAGCCAATCTATGTTCGGGTGGAATGTGGTAGTCCCATCCTAGTTTGGCTTTTGCATTCATTAATAATAGTTTCTCTCCTTGACATCTTATATGTAAATGTATTAGTTTATGTGTGGATTCTATGGCTGATGCATCCTTGATATTTTTGTTGTTATTATGTTGGTTATAAGCATGTATTATGACAACGATGATGTATAGATCTCCTCATGTTTCAATTTGTAAATAAATGAACAATGTATCTATGACCTAATAGATGATAATGTATCTAATGATATAAGGGAACAATGTTTCTTAGAATTTCTCAAATAATTATGAGACCCTTATGCTCATATGTTTTTCTTAGACCTATAGACTACATATTTGTGACATGTTTGACGAAATGCCTGTCATGGATAGTAGGATTCCAAACAATTCCTTGTCAATATTTTTGCAAATGTATCATTGTTCCACTGTTATGTTTCATTTCTAAACTTGTCATTAAGTTCTGGGCAGTGACCTGGGATCTAGGCTTGAAAAAGTGGTTCAAATACTAGCGACACTGGAACATCTCTGTGTGAAAAAGTCCCTGGATGCACACATTCCTATGCTATGGGAGCATCCATGTCCTCCTAGACACACCCATTCCTATACTGTGGGAGCTTTAGGGGGTTTAATGGTTTAAAAATTCAATGGGACCTAGGGGCTACCTACCTGAGTGGTTGGGATGGTTCTTGGAGTCTTGTTATTGAGGTGGAATATATGTGTGATGTGTTTAAAACGATTCCACTTCCTTAAGGTCACCTAGGAGGTTAAATCATCTCATATTAGCCTCTCATCACATGTTTACCCCGGTTGGCCAGTTACTTGGGTAGATATGGGAGGAGGGTGTTACATATTTAGAGAGTACAACTAGAAAATTTTATGATGTGCATATGCATTTAAAATTTAAATGCATATGAAAAAACTAATATATGTGATTCACTTAAATATTAGTAGATAGGAAAAACTAATATATCAAGAGAAGAAATGGTACTTGGTGACACATGAATGTCAGGTAGCTAAATGAAAGTGAAAACTTCAAACAAGATGAAAATTGTAGAAAAGTCAAAGTTAGGCATAAAAAGAATACAAAAGAAAACCCTCTAAAGACCAATCTAAAGTGTATTCGAAGTGTAGGGTCTCCAAAGTGAAATGTTTCCTCCAATTGGTGGAATGTTTCAACCAAAAAGTTCTAAATAGTTTCCAAGAGGTGCAAATTCCCATAAGAAAAGGTTCCAAATCCTCTATACAAGGGTTCTATGTCCTCTAGACTCCCAACATCATCCAAAATAAGTGGAAGGAGCTCCAAATGAAATGGAAAGGCACACATCAAACATAATTTTCTCCTCTCCAAGATCCTCCAAATTATGAAGGTTCAACCCATGTCAAGGTCATGCAAAGTGCATCATCCCAATAGGTGCTCAAGTGAGTCATTGTAGTTGAACAGAATTTCAATGCAACATAAATATTGAAAATTGACTCATATCAAATGTAAATGCCAGTAGGTATATCATATTAAGAATTTCCTTAAAACTTCACAATGACTAATAGAAACCATATAATTTTCCAATATTAGATATAGGAAGGTCATCATTAGCCCATATTACATGTGCTTGTACCTAGGAATAGAAGTATTTCCAAAGAAACCCATCAAGGAGTATGTGTGGTGTATTTCCCAAGAACTGATAGATGGTATAGTTTGGGGGTAAAAATACCATGAGTTGTATTGTATATTCATGTGAGGCTATGTATGATACATCAACATGAGTGCCTTTATTGGGGGAGTGCTTATGAATTAGTTTCCCTTTCCTTGGCACCTTGTATTTCCACCTCTTATTTTCCTTTTTCCTTTCTTATTTACACTACAAGGAAAATACCCTCTAGCAAAGGTTTTTAGTGTTATAAAATTGGCCAAAATTGTCAAAAAAACATTTGATACAACATCTGTTTTCAATAACAGAGGTTTTGGCAGAGCTTCTAATATAATTTCAACACAACTAAAAAAAACTAGGCACTCGGAGGTTATTATGGATGTTTTACTCCTTAGTGCACTAATCAAGTGTCAACACACCAGTGCATTTTAGAGTGAACGCACCGGTACTGCAAACCTACGAAGCATCAAGACAGAAAACAAATATAGGATGGCCTGGGGTGTTTAGCACCATCTTGGGGCATTTAGCACTGTCCTTGTGCATGTCAGCTACATAGTTGCCCCAGGTTGGTCGAAGGTGCATGCATTGGGCCATTAAGGTCTAAAACTACACTAGGCACACTATAGGTGATACAACACACTGGGTCATTCTAATTGGTATTGGGATTTGTGCGGTGCCCATAGGTCGTATCAACATACTAGTGCGTAGTATTATACAAATGCATTGGAACGCATTATCACACAAACACACCGATCATTCTAATTGGTATTAGGAATTGTGGTGCCCATAGGTCGTATCAACGCACCAGTGCAGAGTATTATACAAATGCACCGGCGTGCAATATCACACAAACACACTGATAATTCTAATTGGTATTGGTATTTGTGCGATACCCATAGGTCGTAGAAATGCACTGGTGCATAGTAGCTGACATGCACCAGTGTTCATTTTGTATATTTTAGAAACATAGACTTGTGACAGTGCAATTATTGTGATTTTTTTAAATTCATTATTCATCAAAAGTCGACACATATCTTATAACAAGACTCATATCAATTAAATTTTTATTAGTGCATTTGAATGTGATGTTTGGATTAATTTGTTATATCATATCATAATTATTGTGATTTTTTAAAATTCATTACTCATCAAAAGATGACACATATCTTATAACATTATTCATATCAATTAAATTTTTATTACTGCATTTGAATGTGATGTTTGGATTAATTTGTTATATCATATCATCATATTTCACATCTCTTCATTATAATATTTAATCAATAGTGTTGCATTTCACAGTGACAATGGAGAACACAATAGAATAAATTAAAACGTATTTGATTATATATATATATGAATAAGACACTCTTTGTCATACAAAATGGGACAGTTATTAGTATCCCTTTGTCTTTCAATTGGGACACTATGTCCATTACATTAAACAAACTATCTGATTTCATAGACAAATATTTCAAAAAATACAACGCCTTGCTTTGATATCCAAATATAATAATAATCATTCTTTTCTTGAATTGTTGTCATTACTCGAGCTACTTCCATGACTTGGGTTATTTTGAGGAATTTTTTGTTCACACTGTTGATTGTTTTCTTCTTCTTCACCTTCCATCTACAAACATAAAAATAAAATGTAATGAGTGTATATACAGATGAAAAGGCGAGGTGAAAATGTGAAGTTGGGTTACACTTTTTGCCCTTTTTTGAGAAAAAAATTCCATTTTTTTTTTCTTCAACTTTATTCAAGCCAAAATAATTTTTCTGTTTAGAATTTCATTTTGCAATAAAAGTAAAAGTTGTCAAAAATATTATTAGCTTTCTATTACTTATTTTTTGGAATTTGTTTATGCACATTTGATATGTCAACTTAGCGTTTCTTTGAGTGTGTGTTTTTTAACAATCAAAGGATTCATAAAAAGTCATGTTAATACGCGTTGGTGTATTATTTGAAAAAAAATTGTTTTTGAGAAAGAAAATGTGTTACAACAATCTAGACAAAGTCTACTTCGGTTTTGTTATATTTACGAAACCAACTGATGCCTATCATAATTACTAGAATTTTTTGAATTGATCCAATATGAAAAAAATGCATATTTTGAATATGTTTTGGGACGCACGAAATTTCTCAACATATAAGTTATAAACTAAAAATCTAAAAACTACCCATTACAGGCGACGAACCAACATAATGCACCATAATTGTTTCAATTTTTTTTTATAGTGTATTTTGGAAGATACAGAATATTGAATTCATTGAATCATAATGACCTTTAGAAATTGTTTGCACCCATTTTATTACAAAATTAATTAAAATTAGTAAATATTTATGAAATTCCATAAAAGTTATATTTCCTGAAAGTAGATTGAATTCTCCAAATGCTTGTCTTGGTTCTGACAGTTAATTCAAAAATTTTCATGGATTTTAATCAGTTCAAAGTTGAAGAAATGTGTTCAGAGCTCAGCTCTGCGTAATTGCAGATGTAATAGTTTGGCCAAATTATTCTTTGCCTCGATGGCCCGTCAAGTCTAACGACACAAAAGTTCGGCCAAACTTTTAATTGACTTTACGTCGGCTGGAAAATTCAATGAAGCCCCTCCAAAAAAACATTTCGCGGCAATATAAATTAACGTAAACAGATTCATTATTTTTGCATAATTCTGCACATTTCTTCATTTTGTCTGATTTTGCAAAGGATTTTTTTGAGTTTAAGGACTCTTTTTGGCATAACATTCAAAGGACATTTCTTGGAGGTATGTGATACATTTTTTGGATGTTTTTTGGTCTTCATTTTTTTTAAAGTATTTTATTTTTAGAGGTTTTTGGGCTTAATTTTCATTTATTTTTTTAAGGTATTTTGTTTTTAGAAGTTTTGGGCTTAATTTTCATTGTTTTTAGAGGTTTTGTGCTTAATTTTCAAAGTACATTTTTTTGGATGTATTTTGTTTTTAGAGGTTTTTGGTCTTAATTTCCAAAATACAATTTTTGGACTTAATTTCGAAAGGACTCTTTTTAGGCTTAATATTCAAAGGAAATTTTTTGGAAGTATTTTTTAAAGTGATATTTTTTTAGAGGCTTTTTGGAGGTATTTTTTAAAGTGGCATTTTTTAAGAAGTTGGGCTTAATTTTCAATGGATATTTTTTGGAGGTATTTTTTGAAGTGACATTTTTTTAGAGTACACGTTTTGGGCTGAAGTTATTCTTTTATAATGATTTTTAAAAATGATTTTTTCTCTAACTTTTTAAATGAAATTTTTTTTCAGGACTTGGAAGGAAATATTTTGAGCTTCATTTCATTTTTATAAGACATTTTTTCTCATATTTTTTAAAGTAAGTGTTTTGGATTTAAGTATGTATTTTTTTGTAGAATTTTTGAAATGAGTTTTTTTTAAATTAAATCTGTTGTGATTTTTTTTTAATAGAGTTTTTGCCTAAATTTTTGAAGGAAAATTTTTGAACTTCATACTCAATTATCATGGGAAATCGAAGGAATTTCAAGAGAAAATATGATCGAACAAGAGACCTTGAGAACATTGAGAACAGGGGAGAGAATCTCCCAAAAAAAAGAGAGAAGCACTCTCAATATTGAAAGGGAAAATCAACCTCGACTAGAAGTTGAAGTAGATATGTAAATGTAAATATTATAAATTTGATATTTAAAATTTTCCTAGTGTAAAATGTGAAGCTTAATTTTTATTTGATGAACTAATTTGAAAAATATTTTGCAATGTAAAAAAAGAGAGATATTCCTCAAAAAATTGATGATGAGATACAAAATTTTGAAAGAGAAAGTGAAAGAGATATTGAACCAATGAATGAATATGGTGAAAATGTTTAAAGAAATTCAAGTGAAGAAATTGAAACACAAGGATATATATATATATATATATATATATATATATATATATATATATATATATGTTGAACACATGCAGGTATTATTGAAATTAAACATATTTATTAATTTAGTTATTTGTTGAATATGTAAACTTATTATATACTATTAATTCAAATATGTACAGATGAAATCAATGTCGATGATAAGATGTTAGAAAATGTTGACACTCACACATATAGAGATAAAAGAGCTGACCATGTTATATGATATTGTGTTAATGAAATTTTTTATACGTACTTCATAAAGGAAAATGTGGCAGTTCAAGCCCAATTTTTGAAAGGTCTTCTATCATTAAGGAAATTAAAAGAAGCTACAGCTTTATTGGGTATTCGAAAATCAACAAAAGATAAAAAAATGAAGGAAAATGTGATACAAAATATAAATTGTGCTATAAATTCAATTAGAAGATCTAGACAGAAAAATGTTTCGGTTGCACGTAGAGAAATACATATGGCAGTGGTTTCATCAAGTACTAAAGAGAATCTCTTGGTAAAATCTATGGCACGAGCATTAGGAACCTCACGATAAAATTTGCACAAAAATTAGAAATTTTAGTTGCAAATAGATGTAAATGATGAAATCGCTTGTTGGAGAGCTATTTGTAGGCAACCATACAAATATAGACTTGGAGAAAATGTTAAAAAAATAATATATGAATATTGGAAGGAAAATTCACGTGTTTCGCCAAATGCAAGGGATGTGATGCAAAGAAGAATAGCACGAAATCAGTACGAAACACATCCAAAACATTTAGTGGACACCACTCAGATAGATTTTTTCAACTAGTTCAAAGAAGAGAATCGTGAAATTGATGTCTCAATCAGTGCTTTTGTGCAACAAAAACCATGGTATGTAAAACCTATCACCGTACGCGACACTTGTTGCTGTCATTATCATGTGGAATTTTAGTTATATTATGACACATTCCTGAATTTTGGTAGAAAATTTTGGAAAGATTCACCTCCTCCTTACACTATCCATGAATTCATATCTCAAATTCTATGTGGAAGAGAAAGTGATGAATTATTTTACGAAAAGAAATGTGTTGGTGGTAAAAAAGGTGATGATTGTGAAAATTTGACTAAATTTTAAAACAAATATCTTACTGATATAAATGATCAATCATTGTCCAACATGAAAGTGAAATGGAAGAAATGTGAATATATCCATACATCGATTCAAGGTTCAAATAGTACTACAAGTGCTAAAAGAATTGATTTAGAAGACGAATAAACTTTTGTGATAGATTTTTTTAGAAAGTTTGAGGTATAAATTTATAAATACACCAAGCATTCCCATAGGGCTCGATGGGAGGACTTGAAATTAAAAAAATCCTGTGAAGTTTTTCCATCAGGGACCATTTTGTCAGTAATTGATTTTGTAGAAAACTACACATTTGTTCCAGAAAAAGAAATTTAGAGTGAATACTATCATTATGACCAAGTCTCCATGCTCATCCATATTCTATATAGACATGCTGAAAAAAATGTTGATCATATAGAAATCACTAGTGAAAATCAACATGTTATTAAATAATATCACTTTTATATCAGTGACGTTTGTACACATGATACATATTTTGTGCAACACTTTTTTGGAAAGATTTATGACTCCTTGAAAAGTCGTGGAATAAAATTCAGTGATCATTAGATATGGTCAGATGGATGCAAAGGTCAATTTAAATCTTCACGATCATTATTTTGGTTGTGTTGTCTTCATATGAAAACCTGCGTTAAACATTGTTGGAATTTATTTGAGACTGGTCATGGAAAAGGAGAACATGATGGTGCAGGGGCATGCATAAAACGAGCACTTCAAAGATATCAAATGGACCCCTCTGCAAACCGACTTGTGGATGCTAAAGAAGTTGTTCAATGGTTCATCATTGCACTACGCCATGAGACTAACCGATCAAGGGAAGTGCGGAGGTACATTCAATTTATTTTTTATTGGATATCCAATTTTAAACAGTGTACATTTATCAAAATGATTATCTTTGATGGTATTTTGATATCATATTTACATTCTTCTTTGAATTTTCCATATAGTTTTTTTTGGCATATTGGAGTCGAAGATATATATAGATCGATTGGAAATGACGTTGAAACGATAAAAGGGACTTGAAAATTGCATTCAATTAAAACAAATTTTTCCACAAATGTGTTTGCATTGGATAAAAGAAAATATTCTTGTTTTTGTCATGTTTACATAGACAACACAAAATCCAATGATGTTTTTCAAAACAAAATGTATGTAAAATATTGGAAACATACAGAGCTAAATACAAAGGGGAAAGTCCGTTGCAATGTTTGAAGAAATGCAATCAGAGGAGACTACAATATCATCTGATGGTGATCGAGTTTTTGATCTTGTTAGAGAACGTAACATTTGAATTACTTTCAAATGATAGAGATCTAGAAATAGATATTGAAATTATTTTAAAGTTTATTTTTCATGTTAATTATGATCTAAATTATTTAAATAAGTAAGTTTGTTTTATTGTGCAGGAGATGTTTTCGCTGTAATTGCACTGAATGAAAGATGAAATTATTAAAAAACTATAATGATCATGGGTTTCCATATGACAGAGAGTCTATTATACTGAAAGGTTATTTTTTCAGACAAACTAATCAAAGTGGGGATTTTGTTTACTTTCAAGACTATGAACCTGATGTCATAAGTTGTCAATATAGCATCTTGGTGTGTGAAAAATGCATAAAGTTGATAAGGTTCAATCAAAGAAAAAAAATGAAAGTTAAGAAATGGAAAATGTCAAATATGATCGTGAATGGATCATTGAAGATGGAATTTCACTGGAATTGTTTTGATTGAACTGCCCAACAATTTATTCTCTTTGGATTCATGTTTGAGAACTTCCAGAACTCAACTAAAAATTGAATTGCCTTGTTATGTTATCTGTGCAAGTGTTTGCACGTGTACATTGTTTTGGTACATGCACACTAGTATCAACTGAAAGTAGCTTTTCTATGTGCATTGATGAAATATGTGCACGTATTGAAAGTATATTTTCTATGTGCATTGATAAAAAAATGTTTCACGTATTGGATATATATGTTCTAGAATGCAATTAACTGAAAGTAGATTTTCTATGTGCATTGATGAAAAATGTTGCACGTATTGGACATATATGTTCTAGAATGCAAGTAACTGAAAGTAGCTTTTCTATGTGAATTGACGAAAAATGTTTCACGTACTAGATATATATGTTCTAGAATGCAATTAACTGAAAGTAGCTTTTCTATTTTCATTGATGAAAAATGTTGCAAGTACTGGATATATATGTTCTAGAATGAAATTAACTAAAAATAGGTTTTCTATGTGCATTGATGAAAAATGTTGCATATACCGGATACATATGTTCTAGAATGCAATTAACTGAAAGTAGTTTTTCTTTTTGCATTGATGAAAAATGTTGCAAGTACTGGATATTAATGTTCTAGAATGCAATTAGCTGAAAGTAGCTTTTCTATGTGCATTGATGAAAAATGTTGCATGTACTGGATATATATGTTCTAGAATATAGTTAACTGAAAGTATCTTTTCTATGTGCATTGATATAAAATGTTGTGCACGTACTGGATATATATGTTCTAGAATGCAATTAACTGAAAGTAGCTTTTCTATGTGCATTGATGAAAAATGTTGCACGTACTGGATATATATACATTATAGAATGCAATTTTAAAATTTTATGATTGTTTGGCACATCTAACAAGACCTAGAACCTTATGATTGTTTATATATATATCTATATATATATATATAAACAATCATATGTATGTATTGTACTTCAATCGTTTTAACATATATATTCAAACATGTACTTAAATCATTTCTATGTACATATATTCATGTGAACTTTTTTTTGTTTGGAAAATGAAAACTTGAATTTTAAAAATAAACATTATATCATAATCACATGCCAAATGTAGTTCAACTATCCAATAAAATCAAAAAATTATATCGTGCAATCACATGCCAAATGTAGTTCAACCATCTAAAACTTGAGTTTTAAAAACAAAACAAATTATAACACAACATTACTTCACATGCCAAATGTAGTTCAACCATCAAAAACTTGAGTTTTAAAAACAAAATTTTATATCACAACATTACTAAACATGCCAAATGTAGTTCAACAATCCAATAAAAAAAAAACATTAAATATCACAATCACATACCAAATGTAGTTCAACCATCCAAAACTTGAGTTTTAAAAACAAAACAAATTATATCACAACATTACTTCACATGCCAAATGTAGTTCAACTATCCAATAAAAAAAAAACATTATATCATGCAATCACATGCCAAATGTAGTTCAACCATCCAAAACTTGAGTTTTAAAAACAAAACAAATTATAACAAAACATTACTTCACATGCCAAATGTAGTTAAACCATCCAAAACTTGAGTTTTAAAAACAAAACATTATCTAGATCACAAAATTACTTCACATTACTTCACATGCCAAATGTAGTTCAACTATCCAATAAAAACAAAACGTTATATCACAATCACATGTACCAAATGTAGTTCCAATAAAATATGTCCAAAATTTTTATCTCACAAGTATGAAGTATGGAGTATCAAGTTATATATGACTGCATCTAGATAAGACTATATAAAAAAAGTAAATTTAAGACTAAATCTATTGAAAACATAATGTTGCATATGCATGTGCATCATCCATCAAATACAGATGAATGTAGTGTCTCTCCCAACAAAGTCACGATCCTCGAGCTATCTTATGAAGCATGGGGAACCTGTACACAATGTGTACAAACATTAAAATTGAATGTTTTAAAATTGAATGAGAATATATAGATCTTCATATAAAAAAATAAAATGTAAAAAAAATCATGCAATACCTCATGAGGTTCTCTCTCCATTTGTTACTCGTCCACTAAAAATTCCCCCACTGGAACATCTTCCACAGGAAGATATATATATATATATATATATATATATATATATATATATATATATATATATATATATATTAAACAAATTCAAATGAAAATGCATATATAAAATTATTTTCAATAATATTAAAAAAATTTAGACAAATTGTTCAAATAGTTGAAATGGTGTGGATGTTCCTATCTCCATCATACACTCCATTGCTAGAGTCCGTGGAGAAAAGAAATCCTCTCTAGGAACCTAAAATTCAAAAAAATTAAAATTATAAAATAACTCAAGATATAGATATCTCATTTTTATTGGAACTTTTTGAGCTGGAATATATAACTTAAAAACATATTTAAAAGTGAAAATTGTTCATACTTGTGATGGTGGATTTGGCACATCTCCCAAGGAAGAAGAAGGTACAACCATCCCAAAAACATCGTACAAAATCAGAATCTGTTAAAACATTTTATTATATATATACATGTACATGTGTGCACAATTATTTATTTTAAAAATATGTCATCATGTTTCGATATATATAACAATAGATAAAAAATTAATTGTACATCATCATGTTCACTTAAAAACCACTAACATTTGCCAACATATCTTGATGGTGAGAACCATCTTGATTGTGTGATTGATGGTGATACCCACCTTGATTGTTTGAAACGGAGGCTCTGACCGTGAAATTAACATTTTCTTCATTCATCAAGCGCGACAAATGCAAATGGTGTTAACATATAATGATACATTTTTGTTAGATAAATGTATAAAAATAAATGCATGTATATATTTATTTATTACAAATTGTACATGTGTTAAAATAATCACCCTAACCATTAACACATATCGTTCCCATGCCCTCTTGCTCATGAATAATTAGGTCCTGCCAACCATTGTGACAATTCTTTGCATATGTTCTGAGATCTTCAACATTGATGTTGTCTATCTCTTCATATATATAATACACAAAATTAGCGCGTGCATTCTCACGTTCTCTTTATCGATTCAGACAAACATCAACCCCACCCAATGCACTCTGAACATTGTCAATGATGGCATCCCTTACTTCTTGACTAATTTGAGAAGTGGCATCCATCTCTGACAGCAAAGTTTCAACACGAAGAGGTCGACTAACCAATGGTGGCTCAGGGCAAGGCAACTCAACATCATGCCTAGCGCCCCTACTTTCACACAATCAACCTTTCCTAGGACCAAAAAATTCATAGGGAAGGTCATTTTAAATTCGTTTCATTTTCAAAAAGAATTTCACCTAAAATAATTTTGTAAAATTAAGTGGAACTTCGTCGTTCCATGGGAGTCTTCCATAGGCCTCAAGGTGCTTATCATACAAATAGAGACCTATATGAGGGTTCTTTAAATATTGCACCTTCAACATCTTTATTTCTAGCCCTTCTTTGAAATTAAACATAGACTTGGCCATTTCTATTGTAACTCTTTGTTTAACAACCTCCCATGTATCGGGACCCATCACTATTTATTTTATTTTTCTCATCACTTCTAGAAAAGTATCAGTGGTTGGCCCAAGCTTTAGGTACACATCTACCAGTTTTCTTAAAGAGTGAGTAACTATTTCCAAGATTTTTTGACTCTCAGTAGGGAGAGTCAAATCCACGAGATCTCTCTTAAATTTTGTATGAATATTTTGACACCTTTGTAAGGTGCATTGATGCATATTTGATTCCCAAGATATATCAGAAATCTCAGATGGATAAGTCATGGTTGGTGTATAACCTTGTTCTTGAATGACACGTTCTTTCCTACGTCTTTTTTGAGCAACATTTGGAGTAGCATTTTCAGCCTCTGCATCAATATATAAAAAAATTTATATTCAAAAAACACATGTAAATAAATTTGTACAAACTGAATGAAAATAATATTCAAATTGATAGCCACCTCGATATGGTTGGTTAGAATCTTGCCCACCCTGAGACTGTTAAAAACCAGAACGACCATTGATTGGTTGAGAACCAACACGACCATCTACTGATTGGCCTCTGGGGGAGTACATATCACCACCTTCATGCAATTCACCAACACCTATTGATGGCCCTCCAAGGGAATGTGTGCCACCACCAACCTCATGAGACGAGAGGGAAGCTTCATAAAAAAAATATGAATTTATAATCAATTCAAAAATACATTTATACATATAAAATATATGTACATATCCATTGATTAAATTGCATGAACCATACCACGATTTTTTGAACCATGGCCATGCTCCATTGATGGAGTAGACACCCTTGTCCTCCTACCTCCTAAAAAATACAAATTGAAACTTATTAACAACTAATTTAACTTACAAAATTGATAAAAAAATCAATTCCATATGTACACACTTGTATGTATATGTATGGAGATTTAAGATTATATTTAAATACCATGAACATCCCTCGATCCCTGATCCCCCTCTCTCGTAGAGATTTGGGATTCTGTTGATCTTCGCCTTTCATTCTCCATGATATATACATGTAGATATATCTATAGTGGACATTTACAATTATTTTTCAATTACTATTTAAAATAAATTCAAAATAAATTTCAAAAAAATCAGTGTAATTTAGTGTACAAAAATTATGTAAAACACAACTTTCAAAGCACTAATTGATGTGTGAAACTCAATTTAAGCAAAAATTTTATAAAAATGTTAAGTTCACCAAATTTCGCTTTACATGGTGGGATCACACTTGGTATATAATTGAAAACATGCTGGGAGCACACTTGGTATATAATTGAAAAAAACACATGGTCATTAAAAAAAAAAAGCTTGAAACTCCATTTAAACAAAAATTTGTTGAAGTCCTCACATTTTAATTTTATAAAAATGTGAAGTTCACCACTTGTTGCAAATGTGAAGTTTACCAAGTTGTGCTTTACATGGTGGGAGAACACTTGGTATTAATTGAAAAGAACACATGGTCATTAAAAAGACACATTTATAAGTACAAAACACACACATATCCAAGATATGTTACAATTTCCATCAATAAATTTTGAAGGAGAGAATCTCAACGCTAATTAATCTTTGAGAGATGAATCTTGAATTTTTGAAGAAGAGCGTATCAAAACTAATTCATATTTGAGAGATGAATGTTGAATTGGAATTTCCCTGTATAATACTAATTCATATATTAATTCATCTTTTATAGATGAATCTTGAATTGGCATTGCCCCATGCAATAGATCAACAGGAATCTTATTGACATTTGTACAATGTCTTATACTAAGAAATTGAAATTGGTTAACAATATTGTTTGATTTTCCATGCATTTGTTTTAGCCTCTCCTTCTTAACTTGGTACACACCTTTCATCTGGTTGCACACAAGTTCAAAATTGGTGAAAACTACAATTCCATTTGATCCATACTCCTTAGATGTTCCTAAGCCTTCTATCAATGCAATATAATATGCCTCCTTGTTTATTGTTCTTCCCGGTATATTCATTTTCCTTTGGAGGACCTTGCTAGTTGGAATATTTCAAAGCACATATGTAATAATTGCTTCCCATGGATTGGGATAGCAAAAACCATCTATGCATAATGTCCATTTTTCAACCATATTTAGTGGGTTTTTTTTAATCCATGAAAAAAAAATTCAATAAAATATATTAAATTAACATTTATTGCAAATTCATGAGAGAAATAACACATGTGCATGAGATGAATGACATTTGCATGATTTACCTTAAATTTTGACTTAAATTTTATGGTAGAATTCACATCTAGAAATGATATGCCTTAAAGATTGCATTTCCTAGAGTTTAAGGGAGATTTATGACATGTACATGGTTCGTGCATGGTTTTCCTTAAATTTTATGGTAGAAATCACATCTACAAATGACATGCCTTAAATATTTCCTTGTCTAGAGTTTAAGGGATAAATGACATGTACATGGTTCACATATAGAAATGGCATGCCTTAAAGATTGCCTTGCCTAGATCTTAAGGGAAAAATGACATGTACATGATTCGTGCATGGTTTTCCTTAAAGTTTCTCTTAAAGTGTATGGGAGAAGTCACATATAGAAATGACATGCCTTAAATATTGGCTTGACTAGATTTTAAGGGAGAAATGACATGTACATGGTTCCATGAGTTTAGTGGATATGTCACCTTTAAGAAAGGATGAGATCCAGAGGCTACCTGGCCCTTTACAGACTCCTTTAGAACTTGTAGAATTTAAGAGTCATCAAACAAACTAAACTCCTATGGAAATTCAGCCACTTTAGGTTAAGTTTTTAGGCCTTAAAGTTTGCCTTGAATTAGTGGGAGAAAGCCTTAAGTTTGGGGGATCCTATCCTATAGAATTTCAACTACTTTAGGTTTAGTTTTTAGGCCTTAAAGTTTTCCCTGAATTAATGGGAGAAAGCCTTGAGTTTGGGGGATCCTATCCTATGGAAAATCAACTACTTTAGGTTCACTTTTTAGGCCTTAAAGTTTTCCTTGAAAATTAATGGGAGAAAGCCTTGAGAAATGACACATGCTTAAATTTAATGGGAGAAAGCCTTGAGAAATGACACATGCTTTAAATTTTTCCTAAGAGTTTATGGGAGAAACAACACATGTACACGGTTTACCTTAAATTGGTAGTGGTTTATGGATATTAAAACGAAGAAATTTTATTTAAATCTGTTCCAGAGATTGACTGTAGGGGAATTTACTGGAAATGTCACCTTTCAGAAAAGATGAGATCCAGAGGCTATCTGGCCCTTTACAGACTCCGCCTTTAGAAATTGTAGAAGTTAACACTCAATAGACAGGCTAAAATCCTATGGAAGTTCAAACAAACTAAAATCCTATTGAAGTTCAACCACTTTAGGTTCATTTTTTAGGCCTTAAATTTTTCCTTCAACTAATGGTAGAAAGCCTTCAGTTTGAGGGATCCTATCTTATGGAATTTCAGCTACTTTAGGTTCAATTTTTGGGCCTTAAAGTTTGCCTTGAATTAATGGGAGAAAGCCTTGAGAAATGACACATGATTTAAAGTTAATGGGGGAAAGCCTTGAGAAATGACACATGTTTTAAAGTTAATGGGAGAAAGCCTTGAGAAATGACACATGCTTTAAATTTTTCCTAAGAGTTTATGGGAGAAATGACACATGTACATGGTTTGCCTTAAAGTGGTAGTAATTTAGGTTTAGTTTTTATGCATTAAAGTTTGCCTTGAATTAATGGGAGAAAGCCTTGAGTTTAGAGGATCCTATCCTCTGGAAGTTCAGCTACTTTAGGTTAAATTTTTAGGCCTTAAATTTTGCCTTGAATTAATGGGAGAAAGCCTTGAGAAATGACACATGCTTTAAAGTTAATGGGAGAAAGCCTTTAGAAATGACACATGCTTTAAATTTTGCCTAAGATTTTATGGGAGAAATGACACATGTACACAATTTGCCTTAAAGTGGTAGTGGTTTATGGATATTAAAATGAAGAAATTCTATTTAGCTCTGTTCCAGAGATTGACTGTAGGGGGATTTATTGGATATGTCACCTTTCATAAAAGATGAGATCTAGAGGCTACTTGGGCCTTTACATACTCTTCCTTTAGAACTTGTAGAAGTTAACACTCAACAGACATACTAAAGTCCTATGGAAGTTCAAACAAACTAAAATCCTATGGAATTTCAACCACTTTAGGTTTAGTTTTTAGGCTCAATTATCATTTTAATTAATGAGAAAGCTCGGAGTTTGGGACCTATTCATGGAAGTTCAAATACTTTAGGTCACTTTTAGGCCTTGAGTTTGCCTGCCTGAATTACGGGAGAAAGCCTTTGAGAAATGACACATGCTTTAATTTTTTTCCTAAGAGGCCAGGAGAACACACATGGTGGAAGGAGAAATGACACACAGCTTTCCTTAAAGTGGTAGTTCTTTAGGTTCAAGCTTTTTAGTGGGGCCTTAAATTTTGGTATTGAATTAATGGGAGAAAGCCTTGAGTTTAGATACAAGTTCCTATGTAACTACTACTTTAGTAGTGCTATTTTCAGTCTTCGTAGTGTCCCTTATTAGTGAGATAGCTTTGATGACACTTAGAGATGGTGATTTTGATATAATATTATGTATGAAAGACTTATGTACATGCTTATATGCTATGAACTCGTTTGGGTCACTTGGTTGTTGTGTGCTTATGATAATATTGGTAGTGGTTTATGGATATTAAAATGAAGAACTTTTATTTAGATCTCTTCCAAAGATTGGTTATAGGGGCATTTACTAGATATGTTACCTTTCAGAAAAGATGAGATCCAGAGGCTACCTGGCCCTTTACAGACTCTGCCTTTAGAACTTGTAGAAGTTAACACTCAACAGACATAATAAAATCCTATGGAAGTTCAAACAAACTGAAATCCTATAGAATTTCAACCACTTTAGGTTCAGTTTTTAGGCCTTAAATTTTGCCTTGAATTAATGGGAGAAAGCCTTGAGTTTGGGGGATCTTATCCTATGGAAGTTCAACTACTTTAGGTTTAGTTTTTAGCCCTTAAAGTTTTGCTTGAATTAATGGGAGAAATCCTTGATAAATGACACATGATTTAGAGTTAATGGGAGAAAGCCAATGACACATGCTTTAAAGTTTTCCTAAGAGTTTATGGGAGAAATGACACATGTACACGCTTTTCCTTAAAGAGGTAGTGGTTTATGGATATTAAAATGAAGAGCTTCTATTTAGATCTGTTCCAGAGATGGACTGTAGGGGCATTTATTGGAATGTCACCTTTCAGAAAAGATGAGATCCAGAGGCTACCTGGCCCTCTATAGACTCTGCCTTTAGAAATTGTAGAAGTTAACACTCAACAGACAGACTAAAATCCTAGATGGAAGGTCAAAATCATCCTATGGAAGTTCAACCACTTAAAGTTCAGTTTTTAGGCCTTAAATTTTGCCTTGAATTTATGGAAAAAAGCCTTTAGTTTGTGGGAGAATTGGCATGTCCATGGTTTTCCTTAAAGCTTATGGGAGAAATCAGATCTAGAAATGACATGCCTTAAAGTTTGCCTTGCCTAGAGTTTAAGATAGAAATGACATATACATAGTTTTCCTTAAATTTTTCCTTATAGTATAGTGGAGAAATGACATTTCCTTATTGTTTATGGGAGAAATGACATAGAAATGAAAAATGTCAAAAGTCACACCTTTATGAGTTTGTGGGAGAAATAACATGTATAGGGTTTGCCTTAGGATTTAGTTTTCCTTAAACTTTATGGGAGAAATCACATCTAGAAACCTTTACTTTGACATCTATAAATAGGATAAGCACATTAAGAAAAAAAATTCAACTTACAAATTAGTTATGTCCTTAATAAGAAGTATGATTTAGCACCTATCAAATTGTTTAATAATTTATAATAATGCCATTTTTGGCTTGTACTATCATTCATCCTTGATATGTACAAGAATTTTACAACTTGAACATCAACCTACACTATCATCATATCATTATAGCCATGTCAATATAGATTATTTATATTCAAATTACATCATAAAACACTCCACTTTAAAATTTTACAAGATTAGAAGCATTATGGAAGGTGTAAATTTAGGCACATTAATAAAACACAGCCATGTCAATCTAGATTATTAAGATCCATTATATCGTAAAATGCTCCACTTTTAACATTTTACAAGATTAGAAGCATCATGGAAGGTGTAAATTTAGGTGCATTAATAAAATACAGCCATGTCAATCTAGAGTACTAATATCGATTACATCATAAAACACTCCACTTTTAACATTTTACAAGATTAGAAGCATCATCGAAGGTGTAAATTTAGGTACATTAATAAAATACAACCATGTCAATCTAGATTATTTATATCCATTACATCATAAAACACTCCAATTTTAACATTTTACAAGATTAGAAGCATCATGGAAGGTGTAAATTTAGGCACATTAATAAAATTCAGCCATGTTAGATGTTGGAGGGACATAACTAACAATGAATGTACCATGTGGATTATACTACGGAGGATGAAAAAGCTACTGCATGTTGCTTGGAGAAAAATTGAAGAGCAGATACATCTAGACATCTAAAGACTGCCTCTCAGATAGTCTGTACAAGTACTGTGATTGAAAATGATGATTACTCTTCTTGATAGGTTTGTAGTGAACTAAGCTGAAGTTTAAGGTTCATTAGCTAGTTAAATTATATTTGAGGGTGTTCTAATTAATTAGAAATAATTTGGAGACAAAATCCCAAAAATAGATGGGAAAAAATAAGGGTTCATCAGCTAGTTAAATTATATTTGAGGGTGTTCTAATTAATTAGAAAAAATTTGGAGACAAAATCCCAAAAATAGATGGGAAAAAATAATATTTAAAGAAATTTAGACTGAATACCATCTGTTAGTCATCAGTAATTTTTTCTTCTCGTGGATGACTAAATACTTATCCTAGATTTCTAGAAACAAAGTTCATGAACATTGTGGGTTCTAGAAATCTCACTGCCTTCATTATCCTTAGGATAAATTTTCACTATTTCATCATCCCATCATGTCAAGGTTAGATCACTACTCCCCAAGGACCCATCATGGGCTCATGCCACTCATTATCACTATGTTTTTCCACCTTTGGCCTCAGCCCTCTATTTTATTTTGCCTAACTCCTCCATTGTCCATTAGGGTTTTTAAGGGCATTTTTCTTGGTTTCATGACCTCCATGGTTAAAAATCAACAAGGCTTGTATCTTGATTCTCTTATACCTCTTCCTATCCTTAATATACCTTCATAAACACTTCCCATCACTCCTATCCCTCAAACTCATCATTTTTCTACAAAAACTAGCCTATTGCTACAATTTGACACTTTTTGAGACTAGGCCTGTGTTTTTCCCTTTTGAACCCTTTCCCCTCACTCAATTATTGAAATTCAACTTTACCCTACTCTCTAACATATATTCCTATCCCCCAAAATTTCCCCAATAATTTAGACAACCTTTAACCCCTTCATTCCCTTCCCTCTACAAGGCAGTCCTAAATCCCCTACACCAAACCCTAATTTCCTCTTCCAACTAAGATAGGGTTTGCTATGGCAAGGAGGCATAAGAGAAAAGGATACATTTTATAGATAATATCATCAAGCATAAGTCCATACCAGCTCATAAACATCATGCCTCTATCATTTTCCAAGAATTCATTCCAAGTGCCAAGTCATTTGCCACACCTAGGGCCAGTTTTGTTTAAAAATAGGTTTCTAACCCAAAAGAGATGAATTTGGAAAACATGAGAGAGTTTTTTGTCCATCATAGGGCCAAGAATAAAAACCTCCTTGATTTTTTACACAGGTATCATGGTTTGGGAGTAATGTAAAAAATACAGGTGTCACAGGAGAATTTATGTACTGCTGGAGTGAGCTTGGGAAAATAAGGTTTTCTCATAGTTGGAGTGTCCAAATGACTTTCTTGATGGGTCAAAAGGAAACTAGACTTGATGATATTTCCAATGAGCTATCATGAGCTCACTTTGGAGTTAAGGAAGGCCTCCGAAAGTTGTCTGCACCAACACTCTACATTTTTCCACCATCACTCAACATGTTTTTACCAGTCTTGGGAAACTCAACTTTTGATAGGGAAAATCAACTCCAATCAGTGAAAAAATGGTATATGTGGAAATTATACAGGTTAAGATTTCCAACGAGCTATCACAGGCATAAATATGACTTTGGGAAGGTCATAAAACCTATCTACATGTTGACCCTCTTTTGGCGCTATGCAAATCCATGGGCAGGATTGCCTAGCGCTGTGCTAATCCACAGGCAGGATTTCTCGGCGCTACGCTAATCCATGGCAGGAATACTTGGCACTGTGCTAATGTAGAGGCTCCTCAAACAAGGAAATAACTTGCCCCAAGGCTAAAATTCATCCTCCAAGTTGCATTCAAAGGGCTGCAGAAGAGTTAAAGCTAGTAGGTGGCCTCTCCCCCTTGTCCTCCAAGGAATTTTCATATTTTCATGTCTATGAAATGATTAAACCCTAGGTATCAAATTCATATTTCACCTCTGTTATTGGCCTCCATGGCAAAATTGATTATCAGTTGTGGGAAAGTGACTTAGATTAGTTACACTTCATGTTCAAGTTAAACCTCGTCAAGCTCAAGGGCAAGGAAGTCATTCACAAATCCACAGCCTCCTCATCAACCAAAATTTCCCTCCTCACCTACACAAGTACCCTCACCTCAAGGAAACCTCTCTTCTTCCCCTTCTCTTTATGTATCAAGTAAAGATGATCAAAGTGGCAATAATGAAAAAAGTGATGACAATGAAGCTAATGGTGCCAATAGCTTAGCCCAAGGGATAGAAGATATGGAAATTGGACAAAGTGATGATGATGAACAAGGTGGTGGTGAGTTAAATCAACAAGAGGAAGAAGACACAGAAATGGAGGGGGATGATGACCATGAAACAAATGAACAAGAGGATAGAGGAGATAGTCTAAGAAATGATGGTGATTAAAGCCAACAAGAAGAGATAGAGGAAAATTTGAAGAAGAAGAAGAAGGGAATGATGATAATGAATAAAGGGGTAGTGAGCATGAGAGTGATGGATGTAAAGGCTGTGAGCATGATAGTGATGGAGGTAAAAGCGGTGAGCATGACAGCAATAGAGGTGAAAACAATGAACAAGATAGTGAAAAAAACAATGCCAATATAGAAGAAAATGAAGAGGAAAGTGAGGAGGCAGAGATAGAAAATGAAGAAGAGGACAAGGACAAAGATGAAGACAATAAGGAGAATGTAGAAACCAAAGGCATCACTGATACTAATGAGACAAACCACAGTGAAAAAGAGGCCCTCATTGAAATTTAAAAAACACTAAAAAGAGGAAAATTCCAAGTAAACCTTGAAATATTGCCTCAATATTTTCTACAGGCTTCTTAAACCCCATGAGGAAGACATCCACCAATTTTGAGAAAATTTGGAGCACTTTTTGTTTTTTGTGATTTTTAAGGCACATTAGCGCAACGACACTAGCGCTACATTAATACATGGTGCATCCTTAGGAGGATAACTCAATATTTTTGAACTTATAACACCTATCACACTTTTCTAACCAATTTTCAAATTATTTGGAGTAGGTTTGACACCTAAAAAGGTCAAAAAACCCCTCTTTTTTCACCATTCTGCCACTATTTCAGGCCTGGCACTGCGCTAATAAGCAGTGTTGTAATTTTGATATTTTGGATAGGTTAAAGAGGATATATCAGAAATCAAAGAGTATTTTTTAAAATTAGACTCATCAGGCTTTCCAATGGGCCATCACTGAGTAAAATCCGACATTGGGAAGGGGTCCAAAACTTGGTTGCAAAAGTACCTATTTTTGGCGCTGTGCAAATGGATTGTGTAGTGCAGTGTTGGGATTTTTAGAATTTTGGACAGGCTACAGGATCTAGATCAAGAAAATATAAGCATTTTTTGAAATTAGATTCATCAAGCTTTCCAATGATCCATCACGGAGAAAAATGACGTCGGGAAATGTTCCAAAACATGGCTACGATAGAGCCTATTTTCTGCTGGAGGTGGCGCTGTGCTAATAGAAGTATTGGGAAATTAAATTTTTGAATAGGTGATAGGGTCCCAATTAGAAAAAAAAAAGGCTTATCTAGAAAGAGGACTCAACAAGCTTTCCAACGAGCCTTCACGGAGCAAAATCCGAGATCGGGAAGGGGTCCAAAACTTGGTTGCAAAGTATCTATTTTTGGCGCTGCACAAATGGACTGTTTAGTGTGTTTTGGACCAAAAGTAAAAGAAAAACACACTCATTTATTGAAAAATCATATTTTAGTGTTTTTTGAGGAAAATAACTCTAGAATTAGGTGCAAGAAGTTATTTTAGCATTTATTTCATGAGATATTTTGTGCCTTGGGCCTTGCATGGTTTCCTAGGCATAAATGACATTTATGGGTGATTTTGACCTTTTCCAACCCTATCTAAGGTTTTTTCCCTCTTTTTCTGAGTTAAATAGAGCATGAGGGCTTCATTGTAAAATTTGGCATTTGATGAGATTTGAGTGCAATACATGGTTTTATGAGCTTGGAGAAGAAATTGGTGTTGGTTATTTTATAAATGGCTTGCTTGGATTGATGATGGAAAAGCTTGTTTGCAAGATCCCTAAGCTTGGTTAATGGTTATGTATTCTTAATTTGTTTATGTTTTCTTGTTATCATTATGTTTCATCCTTATTTGTTGCAATAGAACAGAAAAGTATAGGTTGAGAAATGCTCCTTGAAGCACCTTAATCCTCTTGCCTTCTATTGCCCTGATGTTTTCCACTGTTGGGTGTGTTTAAGGAATTCTTAGCTACTCCATAAGCCTCCTTATGCTTGTTTGTTTCATCTATGGATTAATATGCTAGTTTAAAAATATGATTCATGGCAAGCCCTGCTTATTTTATGCTATCTAAACTCTATTTTTGAAATCTCTCTTTGAAGTATTACTTGTTAGGTTAAGCCAAGGAGGTCTTGTTCCGATCGTGCCCTTTGTCCATGCCTATTAGTTTTCCTCATAGTTCTTTGTAGCTTGATCAACAATGTCTAGGAGTTCCCTCTTTGATTTATTAAAGTTATTATGTCATATTATATGTTTTCCAATTCTGAAGGTGAAATTACTAAAGTTAGATAAGCTTTTCTTGCTTTCTTTGTTTCATTGAAATTTTTATCTTGGATATTTATTTGTTTCAGTATTATCATTGAGTAAACGGTTTTCCCTATCTCATGATTAGTATATTTTGCTTATCATATTTAAGACCTTCTTGTTTATGGGTATATGACAAAGGTTACTTCACTTCCCTTGTCCCTACCCTTTTCTTCCCCAACTTAATGTCCATTTCACTTCACTCATGACCTTAAGGATCCATTGACCACACTAGATTGGCCCAGTAATGCACTCTGATTCATTATTGAGATACCTATGAATTTCATTGACTCCATAGCCCAATTATTTGAAGACCTTTCACTCCACCTATTCTACCTGTTCATCTTACCCAACCAAAACAAACAACAAACCCTACACTTAGCAACTAGCCTAAAATCAAACCCTAAAAGCAACAAGATCACATCCTTTGCATCTAATAGAGAGAGCCCTCTCTGAGTCCAGGAAGGCTAGTTCCTAGGACTCCAAATGCTAGTTTCATGTTACCCTGTGCATTTTGTCTACCACTATGCTAAATCACAGGACCCTAACACGATCAACACCCACACATTTTGCACCGACAAAAAATTGAAAATTTGAAAACTATTTTAAAAATGAGACAAATGACCTCAAAAAAAATTGAAATATATTTTAAAAATGAGACAAATGACCTCAAAAGAAATTGAAAAATATTTTTAAAATGAGACAGGTGGCCTAAAAAATAATAGAATTCTATGTTTAAGGAATCGAATTCCAAAAGGTATTTCTGAAATTTACAATATGAGTTAAGCTCAACCTGCAATTTAAAGAGAATTTCAAAGTTTTAAGTAAGAATATTTTAGAATCAGATAAAAAAAATAAAATTGAAAAAAAAAACTCCTATCGGTATTTTAGAATTCTAAAATAGAATTAAGTTCAACCCGCAACATAGTTGGGCTCATTTGGAATGATCTTGGTTAGGATGATTCAAAGAGTCTGGGTTATTCCTCTCAAGTCTGTGGATGTTTTGGGAGAAACTTATTAGTTATTGAATAGGCCATTCCTTGCAATTATTTTCTTGCAATTGGGTACACATTGTGTGAATGAATGCAGATACCATCAACACCCACACATTTTTCACCCACAAAAAATTGCAAATTTGAAAAATATTTTAAAAATGAGACAGACGACCTCAAAAAAAATTGAAATATATTTTAAAAATGAGATAGATGAACTTTTAAGGAGCTTTCCGGATTATCCACAGTGCTAGAGAACGAGTGTTGACGTTTCGAATCCCAATGGGGATCCATCATCAGGACAATTTTTGAATCCCTGATGATGGATCCCCGTTGGGATTTGAAACGTCGACACTCGTTCTCTAGCACTGTGGATAATCCATAAAGCTCCTTAAAAAATGATCACCACATGAGTTTGAAAACCAAAAGAGATAGATGACCTCAAAAAAAATTGAAAAATATTTTTAAAATGAGAGAGATGACCTCAAAAACAATAAAATTCTCTGTTCAAGCAATCGAATTCCAAAAGGTATTTCTGAAATTTACAATCTGAGTTAAGTTCAACCAGCAGTTTAAAGAGAATTTCAAAGTTTTAAGAAAGAATATTTTAGAATCAGATAAACAAAATTAAATTAAAAAAAACTCCTATCAATATTTCAGAATTCTAAAATCGAATTAAGTTCAACCTACAACAGAGTTGGGCTCATTTGGTATGATCTTGGTTAGGATGAATGGTAACACACTAGTATAAGCAAACTAGTAACACAAACATTACACTAATTACGAGCTTTGTAATCACTAGTATTATATGTAACCAGAAGTTGAAATGGTTGGGATACTAATCACTATGATTGTAAAATGAAAAACACTTTTTTACAAACTCTGATATGGATTGATTTATTACTGAATTGGAAATTTGTGAAGATTGAAGAACTAGCTTGCTACTGGCGACTTTCTCTTTTTCTGGGCCTAATGATAGAGGCAGTCCTAAAGCATATTTAGATTAGTTTTCCCAGCAAGAGAGGCAGTAGGAGATAAAAGCACTTGGTCAAACCTAAAGCTCTGTGGAAGAGCGTATTTTATTAAATGTAGAAGTGTGAAATTGAAGCTTTTAAATATAAAATAGATATAATATGGTTGCAGGTCACTGGTGAAATGTCGGTCCTTTTTGGGCAACCCTTGATGGATGGTAAACCCAATAAGGTAGGTAGGTTGATCAGGGCCTGACCTTATTTCTTGCAAATACTGCTTTCTTTTCTAAGAGAATAAAAAAAATTGTTTTATAAAAGACTCAAAATAATGGTCTAGGTGACTAGACCATATAAAGGAGGTTTCATCTTATCTAGTATAACTGAGTTGTACTATATAAAGGAGGGTGCTCCATCTGTCAATGCACATGAAGTAGTTATGTATGGAGAGGGTCTGTATAAATAACGATATTCCTTCTTGTGTTTTAGGAACCTTAGGAATTTCCCCTAATATTTCACTGTACATATATTCATGACTATCATTGGACACATGCTTAGCAGTAGCAGAGGGAAAATTTTCTGTGAAGCTACCTTTTTACATAGTTTGAACAGTGATAGAGGGAGCCTTAAGCTTTACCCCAAAGCATTTTTATTTATTATATTCATCAATAACAGATGTAAGCTATGCCCGACATCCTTTTCTGGCCATTTCCATCCTCAGCTTCAAAAGGATGCCTGAGAAGAAAATTTGAGTGAAGAAATGTAGATGAGTAGATTAATTGGATTAAAATGAAACTCCATGGGTTGAGGAATTGCAGGGGCATAGGTGGGATGAAATGTAATCGAATAAGTTTTTCGAAGAGAGTTGAATAGAGAAAGAGTTGACTGTGAAACGTTGTCCATGCCTCTAAGGGTATATAGAGCTTGCATGTGTTGAGTTTGTGAGGTTTAAGCTAGCCTCCATTTTCAGGTTTCTAATTGAATTGGTTGGAAGATAGAAGTGGTTATATTATGTTTATGAGTGCCCAGTTAAGCTAGCATTAAGATATTACGTATATAGTATAGCTATTTTGATTGGATGTAATTTATAAACAATTTTGTACGTGGCTCAAACTTGGACTTCATAAAATTACATTTAAACTATAATTTTCCAATTCAGAGACATAGGGACCTGGAATTTCAAAGACATCAAGCCCACAATGAGAAGAAGATGTCAAGGCCGCAATGAAAATAAGACGTCGAGCCCACAACCAGAAGACAAGTAGAAGGCCGAGGACGTCACATATTACAAATTACTTGCAAAACAAAAAAAAACAACTATAAAATTAAAATAGTAGAAAGCTAGAACAACAATGAAAGAAATTCACAACAAAAACAAACCAGAAATACAACAAATTTCTCCCCTACACCTGTGACCCTACAACAACAAGAAAAGGTAATAAGACAACAACAATAAGCCCACAATAGTAATACAACAAAAATAAGCCTGAAACCTATTCAAGATTCAGGGCTGGTGTATTTATAGACTAAAGTTCAGCCAGATTATTTGAAGAGTTCAACTGAACTAATAGTCTGACCGAACTATTAGTTTGGCCAAACTTTGGTTGCCAGTTTTCTCATCTCTGACCAAAAATATGTTTTCCCACGCCGTCAATACACCGTCAATGTAAACGTCATAATGAGTTCGGCTAAAAAATTTTCGAAATTTCGGCCGAACTTTTATAAATGTTAGGCTGAACTATTGGTAAAATGACTTTTCTGCCCCCGATTCTCACAAAAGTGTAACCCACCTTCGTAGTTTTACCCATTGGTGAGAATAATGAAAATTTTAATATTAAATAATATACATCAATGTAAATCGAAAAGAAATAGTGTACCATAGCAACAACTGACTCATGAACTAAACACATTCTTTCAAAACCAAATTTCATGCCATTTTTCAAGATTTCATCTGTTGGCACATTTCCATACTTTGTTTCCTGCAAGTTTTATACCCCATACCAAATCATATATTTAATATAAAATATTTTTTTGTTCTATTAATTATAGACAGAGCTAAGTAAAACAAGATCAATAGATTCTTACAAATTCCACAATTAATTTCTGATATGCCAACATATACTGATAACCCATATTAAACCCAATGTCAATCAATTCGTCTGATGGTTCTTCTTTGTATGTTAGCACTTGTTTGAAGACATTCAATGATGATTGTTGTAAACCAACTTAAAATATACAAAAATGAAATCTAGTTAAGTTGTTATAATGAAGTAACAATTACTCACAAACTTAGATATCAACCCTTTGCTTCCTTATCGTCCTGTTTTATGTGTTGAATGGGTTCCAGTTTCTTTTCTTTTCTGCAAGAAAATACTTGAAAATTATTAATGCTAAATTGTTTATTTATTGTACCTAATTGAAAAATTCAATGATTACATATTACATTTGAAGCACGTTGTTGTTGAGATGGCTCCTCGTGTGATGAAATTATGTCCATTTCTTTGACCATCTCCTTGTACACCTTTTTGGAAATTCCTACTGGCATATTTATGATATCAACTCGTTCATCATTTGATATTTTCATAATCTTCCTGAAAATGTAACAGGACAATAAACTATTTAATTTTCATATTGATATATGAAAAATAAATATAACAAAAGTGATATTTATAAATGATTGCTTTCTAGTAATATATACATATAATTCTAGAAAAACATTTAAAGGAATATTAATTTTTCATTCCTTTTTTTTTGTTGTTGTACATTTTTGCTATTAAAAGTCTGACATGTCTCATTGACCAATTCTCTGGAAACTCATCCTGTAGTTTAGATAAAATTTGGTTCTTGGAATCATTGTATTGATTTTTGTATTTTAAGTGGAAAGAACATTTATAAATTCATTCCACTAGATCCCTCAAAGTTTTGTAAAAGTTTTTCCCCCTTTCGTTAACCTCCAACACCACTCCATATGAGCTAAGGAGCAATTCATTTTCATTTGCATGTTCTATTTTTTTTCTTTTCTTAGAACAACATTCCTTTTCTGAGTTGTTGGTCCCTGTAGAACATTAAACATATGTGAATTAATAGATTGTTTGAAACATGTTATCTAATATTTTTAAGTATATTATTAATGAAAATAAAAAAAAGGAGAAACTCATATTGGATCGATAGTATTTTTTCTTTCATCTGATTCATCCTTTTGTAATTTTTCCAACAAGCTTTTATGCTCTTCTAGTCCTAGATTGGAAATAATCTTATTGACCTTCGTCATTTTGTGGCTCTGCATGATACACAGTAAACAATACATATTAGTTCAACTTACATATAGTTCAAAAATAATAAGTTTTGTAAACTATTTACAAAGAACTTTCCTTTTTTTACTTTTCTTGATGTGCTATCAGTATTTTTGTTACTTGATCTCTTGTTAGTCATTTCTTTATCAATATGAAACCTATACCATACCATTCGTTAATACATTTTATAAATAAATCATAAAATTTTCAGGTAAAAAATAAAATGAAGAAAACGGTGCGCATTTAATGATGTACGCACCAACGTCGGTGCGACATGTTCTTATAAACGCATTGCCAAAATAGTAGAAACATCGTACAATTCTCTATCTCAACAAGGAGAACTGGTGTGTTATATTTTAACCAATGCACTGAACAACACAGAAAAATTAATAAAATTCCTCTTGGTTTTTGTAATATATTCTGTCGTCAAGGGGGCGGTGCAACATATTCTTATAAACGCAAAGAAAAAATAGGGGACCACCATACAGTGCTTTCTGTCAACAAGGAGACCCGATGTGTTATATTTTAAATGGTGCACTGATTAACACAGACATAAAATAAAAAAATTGTTTTTGTCAAACAGTACGTGCGTGGTGCACTATAATGAAATAGCGCACCAGTGCCATATTTTAAATATGGCGCACAGATTAAAAAAAAAATATGTTTTAATTTTTTTTATCAAACAATACATGCATCGTTCCCTGTGTTAAAAAAACGCAATGGTGCGCTAGTTTACACAAGGCGCACCGATTAAAAAAAATCTGTTTTTTTTTAGTTCATGCAAGGGATGACATGGATTGGGATCTGACTATGCAAGTAGTCCCATGGGTTAGATGTCATAGGCCTATACATATAGCAATGAAAACCCTATAAATCTAAAATGAAAATCCCTAATTTTGAAATAAAAAAAACCAGAAGAATTAAGGGCAGAAACAAAAAGCATCAAGGGTTTAGCGTTAAATGGTTTTTTTCTTTTTCTTAAAATCAACAATAAATTTAAATTTTTTACTTATTGCGTAAAAAATACTGTAGAAAATGTAAAAAAACAATAAAATTTAATCACCAGATGGTTTGAAATTCTATGCTACAGTGTTTGAATCACTAGAGGTTTGGAATTGTGATTGTCTAAATAGTTCTGTTCGAAATTATTTCACTACTCCACAGTGCTTTCGTGCTCTCTTGCTCCAGGTATGTCTTGTGAAAATCTCTCCCTGAAATTTTTTGCAAAAATAATGAAATAATGAAATGTATTTACTATTTAAATAATTGTTTTATGAAATTAGTTTTTCAAAAATATTTTGCCGCCCATTTTTCAATTTACCTTTTTTTGTTCACTTTAAAAAATTATAGTTGTGCTTCTTTTATTTGCGGCTATTTCGCTCCGGTGCATAAATTAATAATACTTCACCGATGCACAGTAACTAAAACACACTAGTGCTATTATTTGTACATTAGCACCGATAACAATAAGTCCATTTAAGGCACCGAAATTACTTTTAGGTGAGTACACCAAAATTTATTGTTGATTTTGCTCAAATGCAGGGAGAAAATATCATAATTATATCGAATGGAAAATTCTTGAAAATCCAGCTCGTTCCATAATATTTCTCAAATTCCATCGTGGAGTTCTCCTTATCCATCTCGAGACATAATATTTACTTCAGATTTTATTTATATTTTCATTATCTAACTGAATTTATGTTTTTTTATCCATGTCAATCAACTCAATAAATTTATAATGTATACAAATTTGCAGGTTCATGCAGATTCAGAATCGAGTTAAAATGCACAAAATATTCAAACAGCTCCAAAACGCCGAAATCTCTTATCAGGAGCAGCATACCGCAAGGTGCACTTGGTAGACGAAAATGGATAGCCGCTTCACCCTGCCAATTGTAACAATATTGTATCTTCTAGCCATAATCCTGGGACAATGATGCCAATAATAATTGTTTGGTATATTAATGTAATTATTTCAACATCAAAAAATTAATCATGCATTGTCAACATGCTTACTAATTGATATCATATATTTTTTAGTAATCATGTTCAAATATATTTTTTGAAATTATTAGTATTCTAGTGATGATGAGTGACTTACCTACCATCTTCCGTTGCACCCCACGACAATGCCAATTCAAGAGAAGGCTGAATTAAGAGAAAATATTGAAGAGGAACGATACCAACAATGGTTGAATCAACCACCTATTCAATTCCCACTATGTCCAGATTCACCAATTAGGAATGACTACAAAAATAGTAGTTCTTCACAAGCTGGCAATGGAGGCAATCAAATAGAGGTTGGTATGGATGATTACTTAAGGGATACGACTGCCATGGAGACAATGTTGTTAGATGTATTCCAGAATGATGATCAGCTAGGGGATGATGCTCATATCATTGAAAACTTTTTCGAAAGCCTTAAAATTGCTTCCACGACCCCTCTCTTTGGACCTAGTGGTCAGTCAAAGTCTACCCAGTTGGGGACAACAATGTTACTGTACAACTTGAAAGAAAATTTTTTCTTGTAGAATGCATGTTTCTCGGAAATTTTGAGGTAAGTTATAACCATAAAGTCCTCCCTTATATTTTGAGAAATATAATCACACAATGAACATTAAAAATGGTCAAATTTATGAACTTTATTAATTATATCAAAATTAATGTACATTCAATATTGTACATGATCACCAACTATAGGTTACTCAAAGATAAGGTTCTTCCGAGTGATAATGTCTTGCCTTGTAGCTGCGAAGAGGTAAAGAAATTGTTGAAAATGTTGGATGTTGAGTACATATCATATCATGCATGTCAAAATGATTGTATTCTATATAGATGAGAATATGTAGACAAAGAGATATGTCCAAAATTTGGGCATGACAAGTATGATAAATAAAAAAAGAAGGGTAATCATGTGACCCTCCTTTTAAGATATTGAGGCACATGCCTATAATCCAAAGGATTCAAAGGCTCTTTCATTGCAAAGAATTAGCTATGTTGCAGGGATGACATGCCTCACACAGAAGTGCTTTGGGAGTTATGTGAATCCCAACAGATTCAATAGCCATGAAGCATATAGAAGATACATGGCCCGAAAAATTCAAGGATGAAGTACGAAGTCTACGACTAAGCATAGCCATTGATGGCGTCAACCCATATTCCCTCCAGAACACCAACTATTCTGTTTGGCCTGTAGTAGTGATCAATAACAATATACCCCCATGGTTGTCTGTGAAGAATGAACATCTTATGTTGGCTCTCATAGTCCCTGGTAGAATACAAGTGAAGAATATGGATGTCTACTTACAACCATTAGTAGATGAATTGAAGGAATCATGGGATGGGATAAATGTATATGATGTATCAAGACCCATCACAACAGAGAGGATTTTTACATTGTATGGAATATGTGCTTACACGACACATGATTATATAGGCTTGGGAGTTTTATCTAGTAAATTACATGTTTATTGATTTGTTTATATACATAACAATATTCTTTCGCATATTAGTTATTTAATTTGGTGTAATTGTTCTGACCTTCATGATATTATTTAACGTGACATGCATATAAATTGTATACAATAATCTCGTAGGTCTTGTAAAAAAAGGGTATTTTGGATGTAAATGTTGTGGACCTTCTCTGAAAGCTATATGGTCCAACGACCTACGAAATCTAGTGTATGACTGCTCTAGGGTATTCCTACCAAAAGAACACCCTTACAGAAGAGAAACATCCACTTTCAATGGTTAATGAGAGAGAACCCAAAGGCCTCCAATAATGACACCAACTAAATGGATTAGAGCATATGAGAGAGAGAAGGAGAAGTAGTTCATAGAATTGTTTGATTCAAATGGGGAGCCTATGTTCGATGATACCGAATTCTTCGACACCTATGTTGAGAAATTTCCCATTGGGATGAAAATTAAATCTATCTTTTATAACCTCCCATATTGGGATCATCTTAATATTACCCACTTATTAGATCCAATGCATATATTTAAAAATGTTTCATATTATTTATGGAGGCAAATATCATAGAAACAAAGTGACACATTGGCTGTTAGGAAATATCTTTTTACTTCAAAAATTAAAAATAAACATTGGCCAAGATGATTAAAATACAAGATCAGAGGCAAGTGCTGATCCCTCTAATTCATGGTATTTCAAATAAGGTGATGTCCCATGGATTTTTAAAAAATATGATCTTTCTTTGGAAAAGGAAATTATAATGGGTGTGAGGGTGCCATCTTCATACGAGTATTCACTACGACGCTACTTCACCGTGGATGACCATTTATCGAGGTTGAAATCACATGACCATTTGAATCTGCTAAGAGTCTGTATAATGTTAGAAGAATTATTTTATTATTTTTTATATTAATAAATTTTATCCCATGCAGGGATCATAAAACATAACTAATTTTGTATATTATTTCACGTGTTTATAAATTTTCAGTGTCATTATCCTTTGTTAGTGTGTGGGTGTGTGAAACATGAATTCCCCCAAGACCTCAGACGTGCCATATCTAAATTATCTGCATTTTTACGTTGGATCATGTCAAAGGATATTCATGTGGCCAACATTCCACGGTGGCGTCCAAAGATAGTTGAGACTGTTTTTATGTTTGAGAAGGAACTGCCGACGATTTTCATGGACTTGTAGGTTCATTTTCTAATCCACCAAGTAGACGAGGTTGAATTAGTTGGGGTGGTTTCTTTTCATTCGATGTTCTTCTTAGAGAGGAACGTGAAGAAATTGAAAGGTTTTGTTTGACAAAGGAAAAAACCCGAGGGGTCTATGGCAGAGGGGTACATATTGTATGAGTCTTTATATTATTCTAGTGAGTACATCAAGAAAATTGACAACAAACCATGTGCGATGATTTGGGACGATGAAAGGGATGAAGATTAAAGAGAAGGGGAGCTGCTCTAAATGAATGGAAAAAGGTGCTTGATAAAGAGTAAGTGAATTATAATTTTTCAAATTTACACAAAGTAAATATTCATTTTGGTTTTTAAGTATCCTTCTTCACTATTAATTAATTAAACCCTTCTTCAAATTCTTCATTTCATTGTCCTGAAGATGGATCCCCGTTGGGATTCGAAATGTCGACAAGTGTTTCTTGATACTATGGATAATCCGGGAAGCTCTTTAGTAAATATTCATGTTGAACTTCGATATAATGTATATTTTTATCTCATATGTACTATATGTCAGTTTGATTTCATCAGTGAATGCAAAAATTGAAGCAATCAATAAATTCATTCTTTAAAATTTCGAAGCGACAGAACCATGGATTGCATTGTACGAAAAAAGAGGATGAAATGGGATAGTGACAGGAAAGAATTCAGACAGTTGAATGGTAGAAGTGTTCCTTACCCCAATCATTTAAAAGAAAATATGCCAAAAATATGCCCCAATAGTTGGGTTGTTAGCCAAGTCAAAGAGAAATACGGTGCAATCGGTCGTTACCAGCGTGCTGAAGAGGATGCGATAAATGTAGGGATTGGATGCAACCACTCCGTAATAATCTATTTATGTACATTTTAAACTTAATAATGCACCTTTGAAATGTAATTACATCTGTATTTCATATTTTAACTGTTGGGTTATTATAAGACACATGCACATGGGCTTCACTGCGGGAGCAATACTATAGCACGTGGGCACATATTGGGGGATATATAATGAGGAAACAATTACATAATATATTGGGGGATATATAGGGGGTAAAGGGTTTCTATATTGGCTTGTATTAAAAATGGATCTCAAAGTTAATGAAAAAATATAAAGGAGTATAAAAAATTTTAACAAAAAAATGGATACCTACAATGTATAGTGAAAGTAGGGGATTTTTAAATTGGGAACGTGTATGTGGTTTATATTGGTAGAGGGTTAAATAATGTGATTTTTAGAGGCATTTTCCAATATGTATTGAAATTAAGGGTATTTTTTAATATGCTATGATCGCATGTGATATGTTAGAGGTTCATTGAGTGAAGCCCCTGTAGACACATGACACTGACTTTTTAACTTTTTTATAGGTGCATTTGTTCCCATATATGTGGGAATATGGACACCATTTTCACATAGAAAACGTTGATGATGGACACATGACACAAGAATGTGGAGTGGAAGTCGAGTTCGATCAATCTAGTCGATCTAGCCACTGTGATCAAAACCTAGTACGAGGGATGTTAGGTTACATCGGAAATATAGAAGAAATCATTGAAGTTGATTTCTCTTCTTTCCAATGTGTTATTTTTGGGTGCAAGTGGTGGGAAACATTTGATCGGAATAATGTAAAGGAATATCATGATAATAGGCTGATATGTATCAACCTTAGAAAGATTTGGGATGAAGCTAAGGAGCCCTATGTTTTTCCCAAACACTGCAACCAAGTGTTTTTTTACCCAGATGTGTTGGATAGGGATTGGTGGTTAATATTGAGACATGACCCTAGATCAAAACATATTTTTGAGAACAATAGTGTTATCATGCCAAGCGAGCTAGAATATAATGAGGGTGATCATGAGAACCAAGATTGATAGGGTACATGTGTTATTTCATCATTTATACTTTTTAGGATGGGTTTTTATAAAGAAGAGGACTTAATTACCTTATAACTAAGACTCTTTTTTTTCGACACATTAAAATTTTTATTTTGAATTAATTGGTAATTTGCATTGTGTTAATGTTAGATTGATTTCACTTGATAATTTGCAATTATGTTGATCTCGAAAACAATCGTGTATTGTATAAAGCTCTTTTTTTTTTGTATGTAAGACATAATAAAATAATGATAATTCTAAAGTGCATGAATTTATTTGCATTAATTTCTAAAACTTATTATGTTACAAAAATTCATATTATTCTAGATTTGTTATTTTACAATTATTTACAATTTTACAAATTTAAAAATTTTAATAAAATCATTTCACATTAATACAATTAAAATTTTACAAATATTTTACATACAATTACAATTAAAATTACAATTTTATAATTTCACATACAATTACAATTTTAGAATTTTACATACAATTATAGTTACAATTACAATTACAAATTTACTTTTACAATCATTTCACATTAATACAATTAATTTTTTCAAATATTTTACATATAGTTACAATTACAACTGCAATTGAAATTTTAGAATTTTACATACAATTACAATTACAATTTTAGAATTTAACATAAAATTACAATTACAATTACAATTTTACAATTTTACATATATATAATTATAGTTAAAATTAGAATTAGAATTACAATTTTACAATTTCACATAAAATTACAATTACAATTTTAGAATTTTACATACAATTACAATCATTTCACATTAATACAATTAAAACTTTACAAATATTTTACATACAATTATAATTAAAATTAGAATTAGAATTACAAGTACAATTTTACAATTTCACATACAATTACAATTAAATTTAAATTTACAATTAAAATTACAATTTTAGAATTTTACATACAATTACAATTACAATTACAATTTTACAATTTTACATTTTTCTTTCCATAGAAAAAAATCAACAACTTTTTATTTATAAAATGAAAAGTTACATGTAGTATATGCATTGAATCATTTCGAAAATTTCCCATTGGGCTCATGTGCTCTCACACACAATGCATCGTAGCAAGGCTACATTGCATTTAGAGTAAAAATAAAAAAGAGAAAAGTGAAAATGGTAGAGAAGAGAAAGCAGAAAAACTAACAGCCTCTAGATCGTGGGAAAATGTCCCATAAATCAGGTTTTTCTCCCTTTATTCTTCTCAACCTTGCGCCACTCACCCATAGATGGCACATAAGTGGCGAGGACAATCTGATTTTCTGTTGTTTGGGTTCCTGTATCCTTGTCCGAGTCTGAAGTTTCTGATGGGTGGTGTCGTTTGATCCCTCCACTACTCGTGTCATCGAAATTTCTTTCTGTTTGATTCTCTTGAAAGTGTGGGACCATGAGTGCGGTCATGTCCTTCTTCTGTACCTTAGGCTTCTATGTAAGATGTTTACTTTCCGTAGGAACTGGTTCCTCTTCTTCTTCTGACTCATCCTCCTTTGAATCTGGAGGGGGATACTGCCATCCTTTCCTCTGCTTCCCTTTCTGTTTCTTTTTTCTGTTTTCTTTCTTAGCTTCTGGGAAAGTATTCTGTAGGTGACCTGTCATTCTACAATTCCTGCATCTGGACGCAATATTCTCATAATCAAGTGGTTGCAACCAATTTTGTTGCTTGTAGATCAGCATAATGTTCTCTGGTAATCCTTTGCTTAGATCTACCTCGACACAGACCCGAGCAAAAGTGTAGATTCTTTCTTCTATTATTTCCATATCTGTTTTAATAAACCGCCCAATACTATTCCCAATGCTCTCGAGGACTTGATCATTCCAGAAATGAAGAGGGAGGTTGTATAGTCTCACCCATACTGGTAATCTAGAAACTGTCATAATATTTGGTTCAAAATCTGGAAACCATGGGGTGATGAAAAGCCCCGTGGAACTCCAAAACCAAGGCCCCTCTCTAATTATTATATCTCTTTCCTCTGAGGTTTTAAATTTCACGATAAAAAACCCCTTGGAATAGAGATGTATTTCACAATTAAGGGTCCATCGGGTGAAAATCCAATGGAAAAGGTCCATGGGTTTGGGCCAGAAGTAGTTGAAATGACATATTAATGCCTGGGCTTCGTATGTCTTTACATGCTCCTCTGTTGCTGAACTGTTGATGTTTAGTGCTGGAGTTTGTTCCTGTTGATCTACTATGTATGGCCTCGGAGCATTTCCAGCTTGTTCTGGAGGTGAGCCTGCAGCTTTTCTCCCCTGTAGAATGTATTTGTAGGAAGGGCCTCCATTTGTTTGTTTTTGGCTGATGGGTTTTTTCCCTTTATCTCCCCCTATAGTTCTTGGCGTGCTCAGGTTCGTGGCACCCCCTCTTAGACGCAGATTTAGGGAAATCGTCATTCCTGTTTTTATGTTGTAGTCCTTCAAGAGCCTGCAATCCTGAAGAGAACTATGTCCATTGACTAGATGTTGGATCGGTACTGGGTACCCCATCAGTCCCCATATATTTTGTTTTAGTTGCAGAATATAGGTGTCTTCGTTTACCCAAACTAAACGAGACTTACCCACAGGGGGTCTGATCAAAATTTGAAAAGAACTAGCTCTCGGCAGAAACAAGGGCTTACTTGTTATTTGGGGATTAGAGAAAGTATAGTTTTTTGAAGAGAGAATGAAAGGTGCTCCCTTTTGATATTTTTCGCACAACATCTATGCCTCCCCCTTCTTCTGATTCGGCAAAGGGTTCTACTGATTTGGCTTGACCACCTCTGATCTCACCATAGGCAGTGGTGAGGGTGTACATCTTAAATGAGACTCCCTGCAAAAGTCCGCCAAGAAGCTCGCCAGGAGCATAGATCCCATGCCAGAGCTTGTCACACCCCCAACTGCACTTAGCAGCGAGAGCCATTGCGCTCCTTTATAGTTTTTAGCAGACTTCCTTGACCATAATGGCCAGATCTCCCTGCCTACCATGAAAAATCCATAAAAAAACACAGTTTCGACGTCTTCTTTATGCGGAGTGTACTGATCCAAACGAGGTCTGCGGCAGCTTGCCCTTGATCGAGGCAGATCACCAACTGTTGGCTTTGGGGCAGGAACTGTAGCTCTCAATATGGGATTTTCTGCCCATGAGGTTTGAATCTAGAGTTCAGGTCTAGGAGGCAGCAGCCGAATGACCTCTCTCACCCTGATTGTTTCTGATGCAGTCAGATCGGCAACAACACCACGAGAAACCCTTATTGGGTCTGTGCTTCCAAGATCTACAAGCTTGACGGCGGCAAAGTCTAGCAGGACGTTGGCTGTAACCCTAGCTGGAGCCATCGCTCTCTCCCCAATATACCAAATCTATAGAAGAAAATGTTAGTGTTTTTGGAAGTTATTATAGGAAATAAATTTTACAATTTTACATATATACAATTACAATTACAATCATTTCATAATAAATTAAATATTACAATTACAATTACAATTTTACAATTTTAAATACAATTTAAATTAAAATTTCAATTACAATCACGACATAATATTTAATAATATCATGATTTAATATTAAAAATAAACATCACGATAATGATAACCATCATACAAACATCATATTCGACTAAAAACACATTCAAATTGCTAACATCATCTAATCATCATGATCATGATCATCTAACAAAACACAAGCATTGTATAACATCATCACAACACAAACATCAAATATATATCTCATGTCAAATAATTGCTATCACATACACATCTATCTGCAAGTTTCACATTAAATGAACATATCTAAAATGACCAAACAATATACACATCATGATGATCACGAACATGTAAATTAAGTACAACTACAACATGAAAATAAAATACATGGACCATATATATATATAATGTAAAAAATATACAACTGTAATATAAATTTCAAATATCAACTGGTGGTACATCAATAGCAGTACTAGTCGAGGCCTACTCAGTCAATTATGAGCCTCGAGTAGCATAGATACATGTCGATCATCATGTGCCTACTGATCTGGAGGTGCCTAATTCTGATCAGGATCAACTGCCCGCTCATGATGACTTGACCTAGATGGTCCAGCCTACTCATGATCATGACTGCTGGATGCTGCAGACTGCTCATGATGACTTGACGTGGATTTTTAAGCCTGCTCATGATCATGACTGCTGGATGTTGTAGGCTACTCATGATGACTTGACGTGGATGGTCCAGCCTGCTTATGATCATGACTATTGGTCGATGCTACAGGTTTCTCATCTCCGGCGTGAGGTGAATGATGATCACTCCCCTGATCGTGATCATTAGATAATGTGTCACTGCTAGACTGTCAACGTACTGCATCTCAACCATGCCTACGTCGAACGACCCTCCTCACTTGCGCCACTAAGATGGTAGCTCCAACGACATGCCGTATTAGGGTCAACATATCATGTGACATGCCTCTCCAAATCACTGTCAGCCTATCATCAACCTGTATCTCTCTGATAGTGGCTAGCCTGACTCCCTCCTCCACAAGTAGTAAACAGATTTAGTCTCCCAACTCCATCATAAATCCTATATCAGGCCTACGCCTCCCACTAGCCGGTTCCTGCACATGATCATGAGGACTAGGTCTGTCTGCACTGACTTGATCCTCTGCATATATCATCTCCTGATCGTCATCAGGATCTACACTTGGATCATTTGGTCATGATGGCATCTCATCGCCATCAAATGACCCAATATCTACAAAATATATATAAGTATAAAACAATAATTAGACAATTTCATGAAAATGTTTAATAAATACAAGTTAAAGAACATGTTAGAATAAATTTAAATAATACAATAATATTACCTCTATCATCTGGTGGCTCATCATCTGTGAAGAGGATGTTGGAACACCCTCACCAATCCAAACCATCATACAGACAGAGGACCACAACGAAGGCATGATCATCAATATTGGATAGCAACTCCAGTGCATCATGGGATATCCTCACGAAAAATTCTGACTCGCCCCTCTTGGTCATCATTTGTCCCCACATCTGCATCTATACATGTAGCATCGACCTACGAGGCTTCCAAACAAAAGTAGGCCTCCTCTCTAGAAACCTCTCAAAAAATAAACAAAATATATTTGAAGCAAAAGGGAAGTTCACCCTCCCTTGTACCTAAGCACGGCATCTATATAAAGTTGTATAGAAATGCTGCAAAAAAAAGCATATACCACCTCACAAGTCATGGTGCCTGTAATAAAGAATCAAAATAAAATCAAAGTGGGCAAATAATGTGTTTCCCATCATTGGTATGGTGTGTAATGGTTGAAATCAGTAGTGAGAGGCACCTCACCTCCTCTCCACAAAATGAAGCAATATGTAACTGACCACTGGAGACCTGAAAATTTGTAGGAGACAATATATTGGCACTAATGTATCTCTGGGAGTACACCAACTGACTCACTACTGCATAGCTGACGGGGACCTCTAGGAACGAGGGAAAATCCTACCCTCTCCTCGATAGGACAGAAATAAAATAGATTTCCTCCTCAGTGGGCGCGTACCACTGGTTAGGACCAACTCGGAAAGCCTGTCGGTGGGAATTCCACCTGAAGATAAGCTGTTGGAATAACCCACCATGGCCCTTCAGGGATGTAGCCTCCTCTTAGAACTTGAGGAGGCCTACCTCCCTTAGGAGCACATGGGTGGCTGCCATAATAGGGTGAGGGTACATATCTCTCTCCCTCTCTCGTGCCTCCCATAGGAGAACCACATTATACTAGTCTGCCATATGTTCCTGTTGTTTCCTCCCTTCTATCCTTTGACGTCGCTGAATGATTAACATATTAAATGTATTTTTTTATTAAATGAGACATGTATTTTCATATGTATATATATATAATTTTTTTTTTGAAAAAAAAACTGTCGGTGAGACAAATAAATAGTGATGCACCGGTACCAGTGCGTCTGTTTTTATCACGCACCATCTGCGGTGCGCCTAGAAATTTTTAGCGCACCGCACAACATGAACTGTAATTTCTCAAGTGATGTGTTGATGAAACTATACATCCCGGGGCGGATAATTCCGTCAACGCATCGCCAAACATCAGTTAATGGTCAATGACATGATCATTTAACTGATCACATCGTTGACTCTGTACCAATTTGGGAGGGCGGTGCACTGACCAAACTACTCACCCCATTGCGGATAGTTTCATCAGCGCACTGAACTCCTGACATCATTACATGGTCAACGGTGCAGTGGTATAACTGACCGCACTGTTGACTATGTATCAGTATCGGGATGGTGGTGCGCTGACCAAACTATGTGCCCTGGGGCTTAGAGTTTAGTCAGCGCACTGCCCTCCTGACATCAGTACATGGTCATAGGTGGGGTCGTTTACATGACCGCACCATTGACTATGTCCAAATTCAGAAGGGTGGTGCACTAACCAAAATATCCACCTCAGGGCGTATGTTTTGGTCAACGCACCATGCTCTCGAACTTGGACATAGTCAATAGTGCGGCCGGGTAACCAACCACACTGCAATTTATGTATTTAAAAAAAAACATTGTGTGTTGTTTCGGTACCACACTAGAATCAGTGTGGTTACTGTTACCACCGGTCATGGTGTGGCCTATAAATTTATAGGCAACACTGTGAACTGGTGCAAGCTGAACGACTTGAGCGCACCATGCGGGATTTTTTTTTTTTAATGGTGAATTTTAAGTTTTTTTACAAAAATAATCCACTAAAAAGTTTAGTTATGGAGAAGCAAGTAAAATACCTGTACATTTGGGCATCGAGGAGGTATATTTGCTATATAATTTGTAAAACTAAATTTTCCCATCATTTTCCAAAATTCGAAATCAAGATAGTGGGCAATGGACGACATGAGTGTGTGCAATGGGAGCACTGATGGCAGGGCTCCTCACACAAGGGAGATTCACACTGGTGCTTGAGAGCTTTGTAGCACTGAAGAAGTGAAAATGAGGATTTTTGGCCGTAATTATTATTATTATTTTTTATTTAACCCTGTTTCACTGCACGGGTTTTCGAGGTGCACCGAGAGGTTTCTTCCAACTGCACTGCATTGTTTCAATTTTGGTGCGGGTTTTTAGGATGCATCGGGTCTGAATTTGTGTAGAGAACAGCTGTGCTATAGTAATTATACACACCGGGTGGGTTTGTATGGAGAACACAGTGTCTCGGTGTGCCAATTTGAAGTACGCACCGATGCTTTTCTAGTGGAACGCACTGGTGCAATGTAGGATGAGAAACGCACCGGATAAGAAACATCCACAAAAACCTCCACTCACCAACCTCCTCTAGATACATCTGCTACAAATAGATATCTGGGCTATTTTTATAAGGGGTTCCTCAAAAACATTCGCTAGAGGGTCGTTTCCTTGTAGTGTTAACCTCTTTTGGATTTTAGTTTTATTTTTTTTCATTTAGTCCTTTTTAGGTATGCAGTCACTGCATATTACTTAGGGGGGTGTACTCAAAACAAGGGTGCATTTCTCTTGCTTTAATTTCCTCATATTTTTTTTTATCTTTTCTTTATTTCTTTATGATGTTTTTAATTTTTTAATTTTTTTTCTTTTCTTTATTTTTTATTCATTTTAACTACATCAACCTCACATATTGAATCTTGTTTTTTTCATGGTAATATGAAGTATGAACCTATATGTGTGACATATGACAACCAACCCATGTGTGGGGAAATGGAAAGCATCATCAACCACCTATGGATACCATGGATGTTATCTATGGAATTCTTGTTTATGTTTAGGAACATTTTTTAGGTATGCATATACAAAAGTTGTGCATATATAGAAAATGGATTATGTATATGTGCAACTTCTGTAAATGCGTGTATATATGAAAACATGCATAAACGAAAATCACACATATGCAGAAGTGCAAGTACATTTATGAAAGGATAATTCTATATATGTACATGAATATATCTATGCATATACATAAGTCCACATATCAAATATAGTTTCTATATAGATATGGAAGTCACCGTATGGATGTTAGGGTGAGAAGAAAAAATGTAATTATAAATAATTTTTTTATTTTTGAAATGAGAATGTGAAAAACACAAGGAAATGGTTAATTTTGGAATTTTGAGTTTGAAGTTTAAGTTTAAAGATATTTTTTCATTAGATACATTTATTTTTTCTTGGTAAAAGGGAATGAAAATAAATTTCTCTCTCTCTCTCTCTCTCTCTCTCTATATATATATATATATATATGAGATGTATTTGGTAGTCTAGAAAATTTTAAGTTACTTTTAGCATTTTCAAATTGGATTTCCTTATGGCATCCATTTAAAATTTCTAATTAATTTTTAAAATTGGAAAATCTTGGGGACATTAATTTTAGGTACAAATATTTTATGTTAATGATAGTATTAGTCAATTTAACGTAAATATTAAGAAATAAAGTTTAATTTCCATTATTAAATATTTTTTATAAATCCAAGGAAAAAAATAAATTGGCTTCAATTTCAAACTATGTAATATAGAATGATATATCTCGCATATTCATTATTTCTCTACGTTATAATGTTTATGATATTGAACAACATTGTATGTGTTGGGGTACTATGATTTGGTAAATTGGCATACCAAATGACAAGGCAACATCAGAACCACTTTGGAATCCTAGGATCTAGCCCTCCTGGATTCAGAGACGGATCTCTCTACATAAGTGTTTTCAAAAGATATTTATTTATGCTCAGTTGTGATATTAGGCTAGTTATGAAGTACAAGGGGTTGTTTGTTTGTTTTTGGTTGGGTATCATTAAATGAGAAGGTCATGTGAAGTGAAGGAGGAAATAATTGGAAGGATGTTTTAGCATGGGAAGATAGGTCAAAAAACAGTGCTAAACCATCGGGCTATGGAGTCATAAAAGGGTTTACTTGCACATCAACTATCCAAGGTTTTCCAAAGGGCAAGTCATCTATATCAGAAGATATTTTAAGTTGAGTTGGTGGTATGGAACATTAAGGAGTGAGGTGAAAGAAGAAAACATGTAAGAAAACAAAGGGCAGCCTAAGATCAGGTGAGGACTTTTAACCTATCCTACTTTTGACATACTCTCAAAGAAAAAACATTCAAGATATACATAAAAATTAACCTAAGATCAAGTAAGGACTTTTAACCTACCTTTATTTTGGCATACTCTTACGAGAAATCTTCAAAACAACTGTTTAAGACTAAACAAGGGACAGGGCTAACCATAAACTTCCTTAATTAAAACTCTACTTAGCATGCAGTGAAGAAATCATTCAATAATAACATATCAAGTTCTACTCAGCAAAGACATGGGCTTACCAACAATTCATTTACTGGTTATACTCTATTAATTCATTCTTAAACACACATTTAGTAGAAAATATACAGATAAAGCTTATTAGCCAGATTTAGGGTACCTTTAGAAGAAAATCCTAATCTATAATTTCTGTTCTTTATTAGAGAATATGAACAAAGTGGAAACATGAGGAGAATAACAATAGTAGTAAGGAACACATCACCAATGATTTAGATCTAGATCCAGTGAAATTTTCTTGTGTATTGATGTCCAAAACCAGTCACATACTTTTAGTCCAATAGCTTTTACAACCCAATTCTTCTCTTCCTAGCCTACTATATTACAACTACTCGGTAACTCTTACTCAATAACAATTTAACAAAACAATTAACCAATTTCCAACCATTGTAATGAATTTTCTTTGAATACATATAGGTGCAGAGAGGAAGAGTGTTACAGAAATGGTAATAAATATTAATTATGACAGAGTTGGAGAGGTATTCGAATGCCGATTCTGCTTAATAATCCTATCATTAACTGTTTGTAACACTTCAACAGTTTTTTAGTTGAATCTGAAACCATCTAGCAGGCTGGTAATAACTCTAAGGCTCGTTCTTTGAAGCTATCTTGGTTTGAAGTACCCTGTTTGACCTCTGGGACAAGTAAAATGTCACTTTTTGGTTTTGTAACCTATTGTGACCAGCAACAACCCCCTTTTATTTACTATTAGTAATAATAGTAAATAAATGAGGACCCTTAGTTAAAAAATCCAAAAAATCAATTACGATTTGTTTGCCTTTTCAAATAAACTTTCTATCATAAACCTATAGAAATCCCTTAGAAAGAATATTTAGAAACACTTAAGTTTATGATAGATTATAATAAAATTGCTCTTAAAACAAGATAGCGCATCCATAACAAAAATATTATATACAAAAAACGCATTGATCGCAGATCACATAGCGCAGAAAACAGAAACGATTAACGAATATCTTTTGCGCTCTTATTTATTATGCGCTTTTGCGATTTTGCGCTTTTGCGATGATTTCGTTTTGCGATTGTGCGCTTTTGCGATTTTGCGCTGTTGCGCTTTTGCGATATGCGCTTTTGTGCTATTTTTATGACTATGATGACTTCATTTTGCGATTTTGTGATCTTGCGATATTGCGATATTGTGCAGCAAATCGCAAATCGCAATGTAACAGATTCATGTAGGCGCGCTATCCCAAGGAAATCTTCTCATATGTCAAATCCGTTATGCGCTTTAATGATTATATTAAATTATTGGATTGATTATTAATGTGAAATGAGATTGTGTTTAGATTGAAAGTCGTTTCACAATTTAAATATTATATTTCAACCGCTTTCATATTCGAAACAATCTCATCACCTTTCTTATATCATTACTCTCATTTATTCGTAAAACGCAGGCATGAAGGAGCAGACCACTATACAAAGCTTTCGCTAAACACTATGGGTAAGAAGGAGAAGATCTCAAGTTCAGAGAACAAAGAAATGGCTTCGCTATACGTAGACACCGCCTGTAACAAGGACGCCAGTATATCCACTTGGGAGGGAATGTATAAGCTGTTAGAAGATGAAAACCCTGTGGTGATAAAAGTCTCAGCTACAGCAGGTTCAAAGGATACGTCTGAAGCAACCCTTAGAGACTTGGCTTGCTCATTTCTACATAGAATAGCAGCAAGACCAAGGATTCTCCCATATACAGACATGGTGATATGGGTGCTAGATAGCACAGATATTTCAGACAGACAATTCAGAACTCCATCTGAAGAGCTAATTGGGTCATTCACCATAGAAGATCTGAGACTAATGTATAAGATGCCAGAACCTCAGGCAACTTTCAACAAGCAATTTATGGAAGAGTTTGCCAAAGAACACTCAAATTTGGCAGAATGCACAAAGGAGTGGACCAAAAGAAGTGAACCATTGAAGAAGAACAAATAAGGTATGTACAGCAGGAGTTCACTTACCTCTCCTTATTGTTTTACTGCTGCCATGTTATGCAGGCTTTTTGGAAAGCCTGACATAAATATGATCTTACCTGAATGGCTTCCTTTGTTGAATGCGGTTGTTAATTCTACAATTGTAGATTGGGCCAAAATCCTATCTGATAATCTCACCACTGCTATTTTTCATTACCGGTCTAAACGAAATGTTTCCCAGGTGGTTTATCCGCCTTTTTATTTATCTGCTTATGTCATGGATGCCATCTGCAATGTCTCTAAATTCCCTGTGATGGGCTGGAAATGGACTATCCACGATCCTTTGCCCATTCATGTGTACCATAAAGAACTATGGGAGTCTGATTTTGTCCCCCATTTTTATCAAATTTGTCATGGAATAATGCTGCCATTGTACAGAACATTGTATAATAAGGATGCCCCGAGGTTATCCTCAGAAACAGAGGTTGATATTCTCCCCATCGCAAGATGGTTTGGAGAATAATTGTTCACCTATATTAGGGTTTTTGGAAGTTATGCTTCTCCCCATGTTTTACCCTTATATGTTCCAGACAGACTTGTAGCTCGGGAAATTGCTTATCAAACCTGTGGCCAGGGAGGTATAACAAAAGATTTAAAAGACAAGAAAAAGGGAATTTGGCCACAATTTCCCATAAAATGTGGAACATTTTCACTGTTGGATATTGGTCATGCATTTCACGAGATAGGCAACGTTACATGCCTACAGCTGTTCAAATTCTCAAGAAGTTTATTTGACCCAAATGATATTGTTAAGAATTTTACCAATGCAATCAAAGTAAGGGAATTTGTCGGGGAGCAAGATCTTTTTGATGATATGTTCCAAGCAAGAAATTCATTCAAAGAGGTTTTGAATTCAGCTAAAAAGCAGCTATCTCCAGAGGATTTTCAGGAATTCAAGCTGTACAGAGAAAGGAGACTAATTCCTATTCCTTTGGATAATCTACGCTTAGAGCCCGCAAGGGAGAAAACTCCTAGTGTTAGTCTTAATAGCAGTTCAAGCACAGGTAAATCCAAATCAAAATATGACAGAGATTCTGAACACTCCAATACATCTAAAGAAAAGGAAGATAAAATGGAAGAATCCATCAAAGATTCTGCACAATCTAAAGAGCTTACTCAACAGCAAATTTTGACTTCTCAACAAACAAATCCTCCTCCACCCAATGTACAGCAACAGCCAGTTACCATTGAGTTAGATAAAGAATGGGAAACCTTTAATCAATTGATTAATGAAGAAGGACAGAATGTACAAACCCCTGTCCAGACAACCAAAGTTTTGAGCACAGGAACAAGCAGCACAGCCGCAGTAACAGAGCACATACCAATCACACCCTCCTCTGAAATTGCACTTAATGTAGAGGACATTCCTCCTCTGGATGTATTTTATAGCCCAAAATACAAAGCAGTAGTAAAGAGACAAAGGAAAAAGAGAAAAATATAAAGTGCAATTGCTACTGAACCAGAACAAGTAGATGTTTTGTGGAAAGATCCTGCCACAGAGCCTACTCATAATCTCACTAAGTTATCTCAAATAACAGGAGCTTATGCTTCTGCAAAAAATTGATAAAGAAGTTGAGATACAACTTTTTTTGGATGAAAAAGAAGAACAGATAAAGGCTCTACAACAGCAATTGCAACAGGTACAAGCCAATAAGGAAGCACAATTAAAACTTGAAGAGTTACAACAACAACTTCAAGAAATGCAAACAGGACATCAAAAAAGTCTGGCTGATAAAGACAAACAAATACAGATTATCCAAGAACAGCATAAGGATGATCCTAAGCTTCTAGAATTCATTTCAGAAACCATCTCTTTGAACAATCAGCTACTGCAACAAGAGGAAGTTTTTTGCCAAAAAATATTGCAATGGAATTCTTTGTGCCAAGAGAGCGATAAAATCACAAATCATGTCGTAGATTTATGAAATGATTATGATTTGATTAATGAAAATATCAATGATTATCTAGCGTGGCAAAAGACAGAAGAAGGCAAAAAAGCTGGTGCACCCATCATTAACGAGAATCATAAAGAAATACTATTGAATAATTGGGATGCACAAATCAGAAGGGCAGAAAAGGCAGCAGAGGAGGCATCTACAGCGGAAAACACTCTCACTGATTTTGTAAATGACAATTTACACAAAGCTAACTTGATTTTTGAAACTATTCCAGGATATCTCCCACAGGCAAATCAACTGCAAACAGAATGGAGGCAAACGGCAGAAGAAAGAGCAAAATCCATCCAAGGGCTGACAAGATTGAATTGGGACTCATACTGGATGTACTTGGTAAAGCCACACATTCAGCACAGTGCGCTCAATTGTATCATCAATGCTACAGAGAAGATTGCTCCTACGCTTGCCGACTCTGTCTTTTCAGGAAAGTTGAATTCTGAAGTCGGTCAACCGCATCTTCTCAAAACTATGCTGGATGCCTGCAAGCTAAAAGATCAAGTTAATATATAGATAGATTTAGTTTTAATTTCACTGTATTTTAGCCTAGGAAAAGGACGGTCATTAAATCGAATCCTTAATTTTTGTAATAAACTATTTTTAGAGTTAGTTAAGTAGTATTTAAACCCCTCTCATGCATTTAGAGAAGGGTCCTGGATCTTAATATTTTTGGACTTGGAGATTTCATTTATGTACTCCATTTTCTTATATATTTTTTGAAAAGGATCACATCTGGTGATTTTCATGCGGAATTATCTTTGAAGTGTTGCATTTCTGTACCTTGGAATTTGATTTTGCATTAGAGTTATTGGATAGAATATCAGATTGCATTTGAAAGTCTTCAAGATGAACAAGGTATTTCTATCTGTTCACTGTTGATCTCTTTTGTTTTATGATATTTGTTTTAAAATTGCTATCATTTATATGTATATTTTTTTTAACAACGCTTTCTTTTATATATCATTTCTGAGTATAATTGAAACGTTATTTTTCATAGTTACATGTAAATGGTATAAAATGATGAATGCAATATGTTTATATAACTATGTTTAATTTCTTAAATAGAGTTATCTTTATTTGTTTCTGCATATTTCAATTTAATTATTAATACATTTTCATGGTTATTGTTGAATTGGAACAATCTTAAGTTGTATTCACATATAGCTACCCGGGTTAATGTTAGAATTTCTTTATCAGTATTTAGCTTAAATTAGATAGTTTTATTTCAGTTAGTTTAGTCCCATTTCCACCCATCAAATCCAATCCATTTAGTTACAAGGAAATTGGTCCTTTAAATCCAGTCGGAGCCACCATACCAAATGGAAAAGGAGCTGCCTTAAGGTCCCGACCGGGTGGTTTTCCCCGATGTTTGAAGCAGAGATTTTCTAGGCTTCAACATTTTTGGCGCTAGAAGGAGGGCTGAGCTATGAATGGCAAGTAAATATTTATCCACAAGCCATTCTAAGAGCAAAACACCCTCAATAAATTCTTCAATTTCTTCTGAAATTCAAAATCCTAGAGAAGAAATTGCAGAAAATATTTAGACACCCACTACCAAAATCTCAAAACATTCAGACAAACAACATCCCGAGTCTCCTGAAGTTCAAGATCTAATTCAAAAACTAAAAGGATTCTCATTATCTCTTGAAGAGTTTGAAATATCTGAAGGTAGTGTAAGTTCAAAATTCATTCCTTCGAAACCTCTTACTAGGTTGCAAAGTGAAAAACTTGGTATTCCTCCGAAAGAATTTCCTTTACCTAGTAAGGGAAAAACAAAAAGAATTCAATCGGAAACAGAAAGTGATACAAGTTCATCATCTCATATTCAATCACCTGTTTCCAAAAGAACAACTCAACAAAGTGTAGTTGTTTCATCATCATCTCTTCAATCATCATCTCCACAAACATCTTCTACTCAATCCCCATCAATTTCAAAATCATCTATTCCAACCACTTCTATTCAAATTTCACCAGTTTCTACTATTCCTCCAGTAGTCCTCCCAATAATGGCACAGGATCCATGGTCTACTCCAGGAGCAGTCAACATGGCTGCACCTTTACATGATTTACCAGACAATCCCAGAAAATGGCTTCCAAAGTTTAGCCCAGATCTTAACATTCAAGCTGAAGAACATATCAATAACTTTATGCTGGCTATTAATTTGAATGGAGTCATACATGAAGATGTTGTTGTTAGATTATTCCCATATACTCTTCAGGGAGCAGCAGGATCATGGTATTTTTCATTACCATCAGGATCCATAACGAGTTGGGACATTTTTGCAAATCATTTTTTGACCAAATTTGGAGATGATCGATCAATTGAAACTTTACTCAATGATCTCTCAAATTTGAAAATAGAACCCAAGGAACCTATAAAAGAATTCAATGCTAGATTCAACAAACTCTTGAACAAAATTCATACAGATTCACAACCTAGTGGGCAAGTCAGAATTGAATGGTATATAACTGCCTTACCCTCAAACATAGCAATTTTCGTAGACAGAGCTGCAAAGCCTACATTGGATGAGAATATGAAATAAGCTATTGCAGTAGAAAAACGTATCACTTCTCTGGAAAAGAAAATTGCTATTGAAGAAAGGAAATCAAAGAAGGTTAGCTTCAAAGATGATTCAAAGAAAAAGACCAAAGATCCATATGACATGGAAGGTTTACAGAAAGTTCTTAAAACCATGTCAAATGAAATGGTTGAAATTAAAAAACAAGTGGCTGAAACTTCTACCAAGAAACCATTCCGAAATTTCAGAAGAAACCAAGTTGAATCTAAACTTCCTAATGTAATCTCTAATGCAGAGTCAGAAGAAGAAGAAGAAGAAGAAGATACATCTATAGTATCAGATCAAGAAGACGAAAATGAAGAAATAGCTGAATTAAATGGAATGTGGGATTTTATTCTCCCTAATTCTGATAGTGAAGAAGCTATGCCTGTAAGTACTAGGAGTAAATCTACAGCAGAACCAGTGCAAATAGTTCCGAAAAAGAAAATTACAACTCCAAGTACCAAAGACAAACCCACCGTAAAGAAAACTTCTCCATTACCTACTCAAAACCAGCCATCTTCTTCTAATCCTCTCACATCAACAGCGAAAAATTTAGTAGTGTCAGATCCTATGGAATACAATATTGTTGAAGACATGAAAAATATTAAAGCCAACATTTCCTTACATGAACTCAGCAAACTGAAACACCAGCAAAAGTTGCTATTGAAAGAATTAAACGCTACACCAATTTCTCCTTTACCAAGCGGTGTAGTTGCAAAAGCAGCAAGAGGAACTGGTAAGCCACCAGATAAGGTAGATGCTACTGATACTGTGCTCATTGGGGAAAAGTAAAATTCTCAAACTCCTCCTTTTCTTTTGACTTATGAGATGTACAATAAAAATCTGCACAATTGTTTGATTGATTCCGGAGCTTCCTCCAATATAATGCCTACTTCTGTCTGTGCTAAATTAAATATTGAACCACAGAAATCAGCAGTTCATATCGTTCAGTTGGATCGCTCTAAAGTCCAAGTGGTAGGAGAAATTAATTCAGTTACTATCAGATTAGCCTCAGATCCTAGGATTGTCCAAAGAATTGATATTTTAATTGCTAATATTCCTGAATTCTATGGATTAATCCTGAGCAGGGACTGGTCTGCTAAACTTAACGGTTATATCTCAACCGATTATTCACATATGTGGCTTCCCTACAAAGGGAAACCAAATCAAATCAAAATTGAACGAGAAAAACATATGATGCACACTGTCACTGAATTTGAACAACCTAATGAACCAGTAGCATTCAACAACAATATTCTTGGAGGTTATTCTGCTGAATCATTTCTTGGAAATTTCAAAGCTCCTCAATCACCTTTTTCTGTAAATACTTTTGTTTCTCAGATAGAAATTTTTTCACAATCTTATACTTCCAGAATTGTAAATATTTCGGATGTAATTGTAGATAAGCCAATAGATAAGTATTTATTTTGGTCATTATATTTTGATGGATCGAAATCTAGTGATGGAGCTGGAGCTGGATGCATCCTAATTGATCCAAATGGGGAGAAAACCATGTTGTCATGTAGATTAGAATTTGAGTGTACTAACAATACCGCAGAATATGAAGCCTTGGTTCAAGGACTTTATAAATCTATAGGGTTAGATGTTAAATACTTGAAAGTTTTTGGTGATTCCGAAATTGTCATTAAACAAGTTAGGAATACTATTCATTTCCTTTCAGGACATCTTAAACACTATCAAACCCTAGTACAAGACCTCACCACTCATTTTTTAGCATTCAATATTTCTCCTATTCCTAGGAATCATAATACATCAGCTGAATTGTTAGCTAATGTTGCATCTAAACTCTTACCTGCTGAAGATTGCAGTCCTGATAGGTTTTCTGTAGAATTGATTTTTCGTCCATCTGTCCCAGATAATGTTACAAATTGGAGAGTATTCTATCATGATCAAGATATTCTAAATTTCATGACTTCAGAGAAATCATATGATGAGCAGATTATTGACGAAGATGATCATGATTTAGAAATCGCTTCAAAAGGTAATGAAAAATCCATTCCAAAATCTGTTGTTAAATTAGAGGATTTATATGACATTAGAGACAGATTCAAGAAAGTTGTTAATACAAAACTTCAAAGTTCCACTTTGAAGTTTGAATTAGTAAATCTTGGTTCTGATTCTAAACCTCAAAACGTTAACTTAGGACTCAATTTAACATCGGAGGAAAAGAATGCATTCATTAAACTGCTGAACAAGTATAAAAACGTTTTTGCTTGGAATTACGATGATTTAAAAACATATGATACTTTGATTATTCAACATACATTTCCAATGCTTCCTGATATTAAACCTGTTCAACAAAAGTTGAGAAAGATCCATCCAAATCTCGAAGGTAAAATCAAATCAGAACTTAATAAACTTTTGAAAGCCAAAATCATTTTTCCAGTCAGGCACTCTAATTGGGTTTCCAATAAGGTACCTGTAAGGAAGAAGAATGGTGATATAAGAATCTGTATTGATTTCAGAAATTTAAACAAGGCATGTTTAAAAGACAATTTCCCATTGCCAACCATGGAACAGATACTTCAAAAGGTAGCTGGTTTTGAACTTATGTCTTTTCTCGATGGATTTTCAGGCTATAATCAAGTTTTAGTTCACCCAGATGACAGATTGAAAACAACTTTCAGAACAAAATGGGGAACTTATGCTTATCAGAAAATGCCTTTTGGTCTAATAAACGCAGGAGCAACTTTTCAAAGAGCCATGGACATAGCATTCAAAGGTCTGATCAATAAATCAGTTGTTGTTTATCTTGATGACATAACAATATTTTTAAAAAAGAGAGCCAATCATCTACATGATTTAAAACAAATATTTGAAAGATGTAGAAAGTTTGGTATCTCCTTAAATCCCAAGAAATATTTCTTTTCTTTAAATGAAGGAAAACTCTTAGGATTTGTTGTGTCAAAAGATGGTATATATATTGATCCAGATAGAGTGAAAGAAATTTCTGATATTTCTTTACCACATAACAAAAAATCCATGCAATCATTTCTTGGACAAATCAATTTTGTTAAAAGATTTATTCCTGATTTTTCTTTAATTGTTTCACCTATGCAAAATATGATCAAGAAGAATTCAATATTCAAATGGACGCATAAAGAAAAATAAGCTTTTGATTCAATCAAACAAGCAATCATTAATGCACCACCATTGAATACCCCGGATTTTTCTAAAGATTTTACTTTGTATACTCTGGCCAGTGAAACATCTTATGCAGCCGTTTTAACACAACTCAATGATCAAGAAATCGAAGCACCAATTTCCTTCTTTAGCTCAAATCTGCAAGGAGATGAGCTTAATTATTTCGATGTTGAAAAACAAGCCTTTGCTGTGTTTAAATCAATCAAACATTTCAGACCTTTTCTCTTGAAGACACATACAAAAATCATTGTCCCATTCTCTGCAGTGAGGCAATTATTAATTCAAAAAGAAGTAGGAGAAAAGAGAGCTAACTGGGTAACAGCCTTACAAGAGTATGATATTGATATTAAACTAGCTAAGATTGTTAGAGGACAAGGTTTTTGCAAATTATTGGCAGGAGCTCATAACATACCAGAAAATCAAGATTCGAATCAAGATATTCAAGTAAGTCAGATAAGTGTTACAAATTCTGGATCTCAGTATGCTGATCTTCTCTATTACTTGAAAAATGGGTATGCTCCTTCTAATCTTAGCTATAAGAGTAAACGCGCTTTAAGGTTAAAGGCTATTAAATACCAGATCATTGATAATGTGTTATTTAGAAAAAATTATGATTCAATTTTATTAAGATGTTTGGAAAAGACTGAAGATGAAAAGGTTTTGCAAGAATTGCATGATGGACCAGCAGGAGGTCATTTTGGAGGTGATACCACGGCTCACAAAATAATTCGCACTGGTTATTACTGCCCTACCCTTTTTAAATATACGCATGATTACGTAAGAAAGTGCCAAATTTGTCAAACTACAAGTGGAAGACAAAGGAAACCAACTTTTCCTTTGCAACCAGTAACTATTGAGCAACCATTCGAACAATGGGGGCTTGACATTATTGGTGAGATAGTACCTCATTCTTCCAAACAGCACAAGTACATCCTTACTGCAACTAATTACTTTACAAAATGGGTAGAGGCAATCCCATTGAAGGTAGCCAATTCTGATGCAATTATTGATTTCATAGATCAATTCATCATAACCAGGTTTGGTGTACCTCAAGCTCTTGTCTTTGATAATGCATCTTACTTTTCTGGAAATAGTTTAATTGAATTTGCAGTCAAAAGAGGTTTCAAATTAAAATATTCAGCAAATTATTATCCACAAGGTAATGGTTTGGCTGAATCCACTAATAAAAACCTTATCAAAATCATTAAAAGGATCGTTGATCAAAATCAAAAGAATTGGCATAAATCTTTAATCTTTGCGTTATGGGCTGATCGTATCACTGAAAAAGCTTCAATAGGGACTTCACCTTTCAATCTGGTTTATGGAAAAGAAGTTGTGATACCATCAAACTTAACACTTCCATCATTAGCCCTAGTGCAGTTTATTGAAGAAAATCCTTCATCATCCATTCAATTGAGATATGATCAAATTCTTAAACTAGAAGAAGATAGGGATAAAGCAAAAATTACTCATAAAAAACATCAACAACTTGTAAAATCTTCTTTTGATGCAAGTTCTACCGGCTCAAAAATTTTGTCAATTGGTGATCTCGTTTTGAAATGGGACAAAGCACACGAAGAAAAAGGTAAACATACCAAATTTCAGAAAATGTGGCTGGGACCATTTCAGATCGTTGACAAGATAAGCTCAAATACATTTATACTCCAAGATCTAATAGGTAAGAGAGAGTCTCTTCCTGTAAATGGGCTTATCTTGAAGAAATTCTTTTCATAAGGAGGTAACCCCTTCTTAAACTGTATATATTTCTTTCTGCAAATTTTTTGATTGTTTTTGTTTTTACAAATAAAGGTTTTTTATGAATCTCTGATTGACTATTTACTATTTGAGAAAATTTCTTCGGAAAAATATTATAAATATTTATTTTTTGTAAATAAGAATTTTTAAAGTAATGATCACAGTTTTTGAATAGTTTAAAATAAGATGTTAAACTTTGAAAAGATTATTTCAATCATTTACATGATCTTTTGAAAACTTGAGGAAAAAGTAAATCATTAAAAAGTTTATTAAGCAGAGAAAGGTTATCTATCAAAGTATAGATTTTTTCAAAAGTTTTGGAATTCAAAAAACTCTGAAAAATTGTGATCCATTGATTCTTAAGGATAAAACTATTTCACCCCATCCATTTAAGTTGTGATTTTTTAGAATGTAATTCTAAGAAATTATACGAAAATTTTAAGAGATAAGAGGTCTCATTACGAGCCGACTTACCATGTTCATAAGGAGTAATAAAACTAACATTACTAATACTGCATACCAAAACAGGGTAATGGCTTATAAATATAAGACAAGGGGTCTCATCACGAGCCAACTTGTTCAGTTTAATTATAACTAGTGAATGGCATTGTTATTAACTGGCTGCCAAACCAGAACAATGGCTCTTAAAATAAAGAATAAATAAAAGACAAAAAACATGAGATAATAGATCTTATGAATTTATCTTTTAAAAGGTCATAATTTTAGTTGGATGGGACAATGAATGGTTAATGGTTTAAAGGTAACCCTGTCGAGACTATGAACGTTTGCTGGCAGCAGAGGCAATAACTATGGCAATAGAGTATATTATAAAACCAAAACTTGGAGAAATCCATTTACTTCATTATTAACACCAATCAAAGCTTGATATAACTCAAAATGTTTTTATTTCTTAAGGAATTAGACAGAAATTATGAAATGATTTTTATTTTTCTTTTTCATAGCAGCATTTTATTTGAATTATCCTAAGATAGTTTTCATTATCTTTAAAAACCTTTATTTACCAAAAATAGAATGTTCATTTTATTTTTTCAGAGATAACTGTTTCTTTCAGTGAATTGCCAATTGTTGTGACCAGCAACAACCCCCCTTTTATTTACTATTAGTAATAATAGTAAATAAATGAGGACCCTTAGTTAAAAAATCCAAAAAATCAATTACGATTTGTTTGCCTTTTCAAATAAACTTTCTATCATAAACCTATAGAAATCACTTAGAAAGAATATTTATAAACACTTAAGTTTATGATAGATTATAATAAAATTGCTCTTAAAACAAGATAGCGCATCCATAACAAAAATAGTATATACAAAAAACACATTGATTGCAGATCGCATAGCGCAGAAAACAGAAATGATTAACGAATATCTTTTGCGCTCTTATTTATTATGCGCTTTTGCGATTTTGCGCTTTTGCGATGATTTCGTTTTGCGATTGTGCGCTTTTGCAATTTTGCGCTTTTGCGATATGCGCTTTTGCGCTATTGCGCAATTTCCGCTTTTGCGCTATTTTTATGACTACGATGACTTCATTTTGCGATTTTACGATCTTGCGATATTGTGCAGCAAATCGCAAATCGCAATGTCACAGATTCATGTAGGCTCGCTATCCCAAGGAAATCTTCTCATATGTCAAATCCGTTATGCGCTTTAATGATTATATTAAATGATTGGATTGATTATTAATGTGAAATGAGATTGTGTTTAGATTGAAAGTCGTTTCACAATTTAAATATTATATTTCATCCGCTTTCATATTCGAAACAGTCTCATCACCTTTCTTATATAATTACTCTCATTTATTCGTAAAACGCAGGCACGAAGGAGCAGACCACTATACAAAGCTTCCGCTAAACACTATGGGTAAGAAGGAGAAGATCTCAAGTTCTGAGAACAAAGAAATGGCTTCGCTATACGCAGACACCGCCTGTAACAAGGACGCCGGTATATCCACTTGGGAGGGAATGTATAAACTGTTAGAAGATGAAAACCCTGTGGTGATAAAAGTTGCAGCTACAGCAGGTTCAAAGAATACGTCTGAAGCAACCCTTAGAGACTTGGCTTGCTCATTTCTGCATAGAATAGTAGCAAGGCCAAGGATTCTCCCATATACGGACATGGTGAGATGGGTGCTGGATAGCACAGATATTTCAGACAGACAATTCAGAACTCCATCTGAAGAGCTAATCGGGTCATTCACCATAGAAGATCTGAGATTAATGTATAAGCTGCCAGAACCTCAGGCGACTTTCAACAAGCAATTTATGGAAGAGTTTGCCAAAGAACACTCAAATTTGGCAGAATGCACAAAGGAGTGGACCAAAAGAAGTGAACCATTGAAGAAGAACAAACAAGGTATGTACAACACAGGTTCACTTACCTCTCCTTATTGTTTTACTGCTGCCATGTTATGCAGGCTTTTTGGAAAGCCTGACATAAATATGATATTACCCGAATGGCTTCCTTTGTTGAATGCGGCTATTAATTCTACAATTGTAGATTGGGTCAAAATCCTATCTGATAATCTCACCACTGCTATTTTTCATTACCGGTCTAAACGAAATGTTTCCCAGCGGGTTTATCCGCCTTTTTATTTATCTGCTTATGTCATGGACGCCATCTGCTATGTCTCTAAATTCCTTGTGATGGGCTGGAAATGGACTATCCACGATCCTTTGCCCATTCATGTGTACCATAAAGAACTATGGGAGTCTGAGTTTGTCCCCCATTTTTATCAAATTTGTCATAGAATAATGCTGCCATTGTACAGAACATTGTATAATAAAGATACCCTGAGGTTATCCTCAGAAACAGAGGTTGATATTCTCCCCGTCGCAAGATGGTTTGGAGAAGAATTGTTCACCTATATTAGGGTTTTTGGAAGTTATGCTTCTCCCCATTTTTTACCCTTATATGTTCCAGATAGACTTGTAGCTCGGGAAATTGCTTATCAGACCTGTGGCCAGGGAGGTATAACAAAAGATTTAAAAGACAAGAAAAAGGGCATTTGGCCACAATTTCCCATAAAATGTGGAACATTTTCACTGTTGGATATTGGTCATGCATTTCACAAGATAGGCAACGTTACATGCCTACAGCTGTTCAAATTCTCAAGAAGGTTATTTGACCCAAATGATATTGTTAAGAATTTTACCAATGCAATCAAAGTAAGGGAATTTGTCGGGGAGCAAGATCTTTTTGATGATATGTTCCAAGCAAGAAATTCATTCAAAGAGGTTTTGAATTCAGCTAAAAAGCAGCTATCTCCAGAGGATTTTCAGGAATTCAAGTTGTACAGAGAAAGGAGACTAATTCCTATTCCTTTGGATAATCTACGCTTAGAGCCCGCAAGGGAGCAAACTCCTAGTGTTAGTCTTAACAGAAGTTCAAGCACAGGTAAATCCAAATCAAAATCTGACAGAGATTCTGAACACTCCAATACATCTAAAGAAAAGGAAGATAAAATGGAAGAATCCATTAAAGATTCTACACAATCTAAAGAGCTTACTCAACAGCAAATTTTGACTTCTCAACAAACAAATCCTCCTCCACCCAATGTACAGCAACAGCCAGTTACCATTGTGTTAGATAAAGAATGGGAAACCTTTAATCAAGGAGACTAATTCCTATTCCTTTGGATAATCTACGCTTAGAGCCCGCAAGGGAGCAAACTCCTAGTGTTAGTCTTAACGGAAGTTCAAGCACAGGTAAATCCAAATCAAAATCTGACAGAGATTCTGAACACTCCAATACATATAAAGAAAAGGAAGATAAAATGGAAGAATCCATTAAAGATTTTGCACAATCTAAAGAGCTTACTCAACAACAAATTTTGACTTCTCAACAAACAAATCCTCCTCCACCCAATGTACAGCAACAGCCAGTTACCATTGAGTTAGATAAAGAATGGGAAACCTTTAATCAATTGATTAATGAAGAAGGACAGAATGTACAGACCCCTGTCCAGACAACCAAAGTTTTGAGCACAGGAACAAGCAGCACAGCCGCAGTAACAGAGCACATACCAATCACACCCTCCTCTGAAATTGCACTTAATGTAGAGGACATTCCTCCTCTGTATGTATTTTATAGCCCAAAATACAAAGTAGTAGTAAAGAGACAAAGGAAAAAGAGAAAAATAGAAAGTGCAATTACTACTGAACCAGAACAAGTAGATGTTTTGTGGAAAGATCCTGCCACAGAGCCTACTCATAATCTCACTAAGTTATCTCAAATAACAGGAGCTTATGCTTCTGCAAAAATTGATAAAGCAGTTGAGATACAACTTTTGTTGGATGAAAAAGAAGAATAGATAAAGGCTCTGCAACAGCAATTGCAACAGGTACAGGCCAATAAGGAAGCACAATTAAAACTTGAAGATTTACAAAAACAACTTCAAGAAATGCAAACAGGACATCAAAAAAGTCTGGCTGATAAAGACAAACAAATACATATTATCCAAGAACAGCATAAGGATGATCCTAAGCTTCCATAATTCATTTCAGAAACCATCTCTTTGAACAATCAACTACTGCAACAAGAGGAAGTTTTCTGCCAAAAAATATTGCAATGGAATTCTTTGTGCCAAGAGAATGATAAAATCACAAATCATGTTGTAGATTTATGAAATGATTATGATTTGATTAATGAAAAGATCAATGATTATCTAGCGTGGCAAAAGATCGAAGAAGGCAGAAAAGCTGGTGCACCCATCATTAACGAGAACCATAAAGAAGTACTGTTTAATAATTGGGATGCACAAATCAGAAGGGCAGAAAAGGCAGCAGAGGAGGCATCTACAGTAGCAAACACTCTCACTGATTTTGTAAATGACAATTTACACAAAGCTAACTTGATTTCTGAAACTATTCCAGGATATCTCCCACAAGAAAATCAACTGCAAACAGAATGGAGGTAGAAGGCAGAAGAAAGAGAAAAATCCATTCAAGGGCTGACAAGATTGAATTGGGACTCATACTGGATGTACTTGGTAAAGCCACACAGTCAGCACAGTGCGCTCAATTGTATCATCAATGCTACAGAGAAGATTTCTCCTACGCTTGCCGACTCTGTCTTTTCAGGAAAGTTGAATTCTGAAGTCGGTCAACCGCATCTTCTCAAAACTATGCTGGATGCCTGCAAGCTAAAATATCAAGTTAATAGATAGATAGATTTAGTTTTAATTTCACTGTATTTTAGCCTAGGAAAAGGTCGGTCATTAAACCGAATCCTTAATTTTTGTAATAAACTATTTTTAGAGTTAGTTAAGTAGTATTTAAACCCCTCTCATGCATTTAGAGAAGGGTCCTGGATCTTAATATTTTTGGACTTGGAGATTGCATTTCTGTACTCCATTGTCTTATATATTTTTTGAAAAGGATCACATCTGGTGATTTTCATGTGGAATTATCTTTGAAGTGTTTCATTTCTGTACCTTGGAATTTGATTTTGCATTAGAGTTATTGGATAGAATATCAGATTGCATTTGAAAGTATTCAAGATGAACAAGGTATTTCTATCTGTTCACTGTTGATCTCTTTTGTTTTATGATATTGGTTTTAAAATTGCTATCATTTATATGTATATTTGTTTTAACAACGCTTTCTTTTATATATCATTTCTGAGTATAATTGAAACATTATTTTTCATAGTTACATGTAAATGGTATACAATGATGAATGCAATATGTTTATATAACTCTGTTTAATTTCTTAAACAGAGTTATCTTTATTTGTTTCTGCATATTTCAATTTAATTAATAATACATTGTCATGGTTATTGTTGAATTGGAACAATCTTAAGTTGTATTCACATATAGCTACCCGGGTTAATGTTAGAATTTCTTTATCAGTATTTAGCTTAAATTAGATAGTTTTATTTCAGTTAGTTTAGTCCCATTTCCACCCATCCAATCTAATCCATTTAGTTACAAGGAAACTGGTCCTTTAAATCCAGTCAGAGCCACCATACCAAACGGAAAAGGAGCTGCCTTAAGGTCTCGACCGGGTGGTTTTCCCCGATGTTTGAAGCAGAGATTTTCTAGGCTTCAACATAACCCCACGTTTTCTTAGTAACTGTTCCGATAGTTTTAATGTGTTTCTGTCATCAGGATGACTGTCATAGTTCTTTGAATGGTGAAGTAGACTATAGGTGTTTCTTTGGTCCTTTGGAGTAATTGGCCTTGCTGATGTGTCCTTTGGAGGCTTTCTTCTACATGATCTGTGTGCTTAGGCTTTAAACTCTGATCAAGCCCTCTGATACTACTTTAAGGCCATTTTTAATCATCTTTAACCTTAATTGTGTCTGTCTTTAATATGTGGGTTAAGCTTTGATTTCCTGAGTTATGCCTTAACCACTGTCTTTATTGATTTTTCTTTAATCCTTTTTTATCTTCTCTTTAACTCTGTGGTGTATAGGTGGCTTCAAATAACGTTGGAGGGTTTGCTGTGTAACCAATGCCCATGACGCATTGATTTGAAAGTTGGAAATTCGACCCTTATGTCCTTTTTCTGCACTAAATTTCAGCCACAAAGGATCATCATCCTCAGCCTCTGCAACTAAATTGTTGTCGAACAGCTCTTTATCTTATGATCGCCATTAAAACTGCACACAAAAAAAAGCATTAAGAAATCCTGCGTTTTGTGGCTTGACTGCTTCAGAAGGCTCAACAAGGGATTATGGAGTGGTGAGGAGGCAAGGTGAATGCAGCGGGGAAGGGTTTCATGGCAAAAAACCATGAAAACCAGGGTTCAAACTGAGTTTGGCATGAAGAAATGGAAAAGCAGTTTTAGGGAATACCGGAGGTGGTATTCGTGCGGGTCAAAGGTGGTAAGTGGTAATGGGAAAGGGGAATGTGATACACATCAATGGCCGACACGTATGCTCCTAAAAATCACCTATTTCTCATTCAAAGTGCATGGAGGGGAATGGGGAGAAAAATGAATGTGAAACGAGATCTGGGGGGGAAGATCTATGGTTGAGAATGAGTGTGGAGGGATAAGAGTAGCATGACGGGAGGAGATGGTGGGGCCAGGCTAATGCGTGCTTTGGGAGAAAAAAATGCCTTTTTGCGTTGAAAACGAGTTTTAGGGTGTTATGGACGAATGGGTGCAAAAATGTATGCGAGCCGTTGGATCTGAGTGGGGAAGACAGATCAACGGTGGAGATCGAAGTATATCATGATGAAAAGCTTTGTGTGGTCAGGTGGGACTGGCGAAATTGTATGGGAGGAGAGCTGATGGCCATCGGATCTGGAATATGGATGGCTCAGATCGACTCGGGAGATCGGCAATTGGTGAGGCAGAGGGTCATGGGAAGAGGGATTTTGAAAATGCGATGTGCCGACGAGCGAGGATCGTCCAATCAGATTTGATCGATGGCTCAGATCAAATGGGAAGGTATATAAGGTTGGTAGGGTGGAAGAAAGGGGAAGCAATGGGAGCCATCAGATCGTGAGGATCGATGGTCAAGATCTTCTCACAGATGCCCAAAAAAGAATGAAAGGGCAAGAGGACGGGTGGAATGCAAAAGAGCAGTGGTCGTTGGATTGGGAGGATCAACGATCCAAATTAAAAGATGAAGGAGAATGAAAAGGGAAGAAGTTGACCTGCAAAAGTAATGTGGGTCATCCGATTGAAAATATCAACGACAAAGATCACATTGGGGAACAGCCGAAATGAATGAACGGGGTGGAGGAAAACGATAGTGCGAAACAGCGCGGACCGTCCGATCAGACTTGATTGACGTTGGAGATTTGATCGCGGGATCGCATCGGTGGGAGGAAAAAGGATCAGTAGACAATTGAGATTTGAATTTGCGACCTGCTAATGCGGTGAAGTGGAGCGATGCGATGGAGCGATAGCCATCAGATCTTGGGGAATGGACAGTTGTGATCTTATCAGGGGATCGGCCATCGGCACAAAAGATAACGCGGAAGCGAGAACTTGGAAATGTCGATGTGTGATGGATGACACGATATAGAAGTGCGATGCGATGCAACGATCGGGGCTTTGCATCGGTGGAAAACATTTTTACAAAGGAAAAAGGTCGCAGGGAAAGGCAAAAAGCCGAAATGCCGATGGTCATAGTGCTAGGTCACAGGGCAAGGTCTTATTGCGGAAAAAGGGGCTCGGGCTTTAAGCAGAAGGGGCTTAAGGCCTAAAGGAGTGGAAAAGCTTTTCAAAGGTTTTCATGGGTTTTTACGGGTTTTTTAGTGTTTTGGGTGAAGTAAAAAGGATTTTTAAAACCAAATAAAAAGGGTTAAATGGTTTTAAAGGGGTTTTTAAGGAAAATAAAGGTAAATGAGGGAGGAAAGGGGGGATTTTTAGAAGGAATGAAGGATAAGAAAAGAGGGAAAATAAGTGATATGGGGGAAGTTGTGAAGATGAGATGGGGGTGAATAAAATGATGGAAATGGGGCCTTAGAAAAAAAAAATTTCTTCAAGATAACAGCAGGGCTTTTCTGAAGATGGATCTCCTGGACAAATGGACATAGCAAGGCTTCAAGAAGTCACAGATTGCCCTGAAATTTGTTTCTTGAAAACTAAAGACCTGTTTTAGCCATCTTTGCATATGAAAAATTTATAGATGGCTAATATGATGATTATGTGTTGTAAAAAAAAAGCCATAGAATTTCACTTGAGAAAAATAAAGAAAGAAAACCTTTTTTATAAACCATATTATAGGAGTATAAGATAACTTAAACCTATTTCTCATGGATATGAATTTTGAAACTCTAACCACCTATCCATGTTTTTGCACATTCCTGTAAAATGAATTCACAATTTTAATAAAAAAAATGATATTTATCAATCTATATTGTTCATATCACCATTGTCATAGAAATTTTGAGTTGATTATAATTAAATAGATTTATTAAAATTTATTTATTATAACTTCTAACTCATTCAAAATACATCTTTAAAATACCTTTTTACATTAATTCATTATAATAAAAAGTAGTAGCTTACTTGTTATAAGTTTTGGATTTTTTCTTGGTATATTTTAAGGTTGAATTGTGTTTGTTGAGATTACAAGTTTGAAATGCAAACTCCCTACAATTAAAATGTCTTCGAAAACTTTCAAAGATATAACTTATTTATAAATTCAAAAAAGAAAAATGAAACAAAAAAAAATTATATTATAATAAAAAATTATTACATAAAATTTCCATAATAATATTCTAAAATATAAAATAGTCATAATAATTTACACTTGATTATTATATTTTTTATAATTATTATCAACCATCACTGACCATGTTCAACCATCGTTTACCATGGTCAACCATCATTGACCATGGTCAACCATGGTCAATCACGATCAACCATGGTCCAACATCGCATTGTGACAAAGATTGTCTTAATATGAAAATCAACCATCGTCAATCATGATCAACCATGGTTAACCATGGTCAATAATCATGGTCATTTTTTGACGAATATTGTCTCTTTGTCTAACGTCATATTATGAAAAATATGGTCATCCATGTTCAACGATGGTCCAATGCCGCATTATGACAAATATTGTCTCAATATGAAAATCAATCATGGTTAACCATGGTCCAACATCGCATTACAAAAACATTGTGTCAATATGAAAATAAACCACGGTAAATGATGGTCAACCATGTTGATTTTAGGGTTTATAATATTTATCTTAGGGTTTATATATCTTGATTTTATAATATTAAACCATTAGGTTTAATATTATTCCCTTGGATTTTTAGTATTAATCCCTTGCATTTATTAGTCCATTGGGTTTATAATATGAATCCCTTGGGTTTATAATCATGGTCAAGCATGGTCCAATGTCATATTGTGACAAATATCTTCTTGATATGAAAATCAACCATGCTCAACCATCATCAACCATGGTCATTCATGGTCAACCATGGTCCAATATCACATTATAAAAAAGATTGTCTCAATATGAAAATAAATCGTGGTCAACCATCTTCAACCATAGTCAACCATGGTAAAATGTCCCATTGTGACAAATATTTTCTCAAATTGAAATTCAATCATGGTAAATATAAAAATAAACCATGGTCCAACGCCCAATTGTGAAAAAAGATTTTTTCAATATCAAAATCCCCCTTTGTAAACCATTGTTAACCATTATCAACCATGCTCCAACGTTGCATTGTGACAAATATTTTCTCAATATGAAAATCAACCGTGGTCAATCATGGTCAATGATTTTCAATAGCCATGGTCACATTATGACAAATATTGTCTCATCGTCCAAATTCACAGTGTCACAACCATGGTCATCCATGGCCAATCACAGCCAAACATGGTCTAACGTTGCATTGTGACAAAGATTGTCAATATTAAAATCAACCATGGTCAACCATTGTCAATCATGGTCAACCATGGTCCAACGTCATTGTGACAAATATTATTTTAATATGAAAATCAATCATGGTCAACCATGGTCCAACATCGCATTATGACAAATATTGTCTCAATATGAAAATCAATCATGGTCAACTATGGTCGAACATCACATTATGAAAAATATTGTATAAATAAGAAAATCAACCATTGTCAACCATGTTTGTTTTAGGGTTTATAATATTTATCTTAGGGTTTATATAACTTGGGTTTACAATATTAATCCTTTTGGTTTTTTAGGTTTTTAGCAGTAATCCCTTGTTTTTATGCGCGGCTTAGGTTTACAATATCAATCCCTTGGGTTTATTAATCTAAGGGCTCATGTTCATAGGGTATAATATTATTAATAGGGTTTATAATATTAATTCTAGGTTTTAATATAGATCACTCAGGTTTATATTCCATTAGGTTTATAATATAAATTCCTTGGGTTTATAATATTAATCATAGGGTTTATATTCCTAGGGTTTAATATTAAGCCTAGTATTTACAATTTTAATCTCTTGGGTTTATTAATTTTGCAGTTTATATTCATGGGTTTAATATTCATCCCAGGGTTTAATGTTATTCCCCGAGGGTTATAATCCCTTCGATTTTTATATTAATCCTTTGGGTTTATTAACCCCTTCGGTTTATGATATTAATCGTAAGGCTCATGATATGAATCTTAGGATATAATGTTTATTTTAGGGTTTATAATATCTATCTCATGGTCTCTATCCCTTAGGTTTATAGTATTAATCCCTTGGGTTTAATATTATTCTCTTGGGTTTATAATCCCTTGCATGTTAGTACGAATCCCTTGTTTTATTAGTTCCTTTGGTTTATAATATCAATCCCTTGGGTTTATTAATCTAATGGTTCATATTCCTAGGGTATAATATTATTGATAGGGTTTATAATATTAATCCTAGGGTTTAATATTGATCCCTCGGGTTTATAATATTAATCATAGGGTTTATATTCCTAGGGTTCAATATTAAGCCTAGTGTTTATAATATTAATCTCTTAGGTTTATTAATTTTAGGTTTATATTCCTAGGGTTTAATGTTATTCCCTTGAATTTATAATCCGTTCGTTTTTTAATATTAATCCTTTGGGTTTATTAGTCCCTTTGGTTTATAATATTAATCGTAAGGCTCATGATATGAATCTTAGGGTATAGTGTTTATTTTAGGGTTATAATATTTATCTTAGGGTCTATATCCCTTGGGTTTATAGTATTGATCTCTTGGGTTTAATATTATTCCTTTGTGTTTATAATCCCTTTCGTTTTAGTATTAATCCCTTGGTCTTATAATATCAACGACTTAATACTATAACATTGGAATGGTACAAAAATGTATTCAACATCACATTGTGACAAGCAGTGTCTCAATATAAAAATAAGTCTAATAATAATTATCGCAATCTTACATTACATTGTAATTTATTCAATGCCGCATTGTTACATTACAAAACATGAGCTTTGTACAAGGTTTATAATATTAGGGAATTTTAATATTCAGTTTATAATATTAAAGTTTAATATTGGGTTTATAATTTGTAGTATTATGGTTTATAATATTAATATTACGATTTAATATTAACCCCTTGGGTTTATCAATCCCTTGGATTTTTAATATTAATTCTTTGGGTGTATCAATCCCTTAGATTTATAATATTGATCCCTTGGGTTTAAAATTGTTCCCCTCAGTTTATAGTCTATTGAGTTTATAATATTAATCCTTTAGGTTTATTAATTCCTTGGATTTATATTATTAATCTCTTGGGTTTATAATATTAATCCTAGGGTCTATAAAATTAATATTAGTGTTTATATTCCTAGGTTTTAATATTAATCCTAGGATATAATGTTATTCCCTTGGGTTTATAATCCCTCAGGTTTTTAATATTAATCCAATGGATTTAGTAATCCCCTAGGTTTGTAATATTGTTCCTAAGGTTACTAATATTAATGATAGGGTTTATATTCTAAGGGTTTAATATTAAGCCTATGGTTTATAATATTAATCTTATGGTTTATTATTAATCCCTTTAGTTTATAATCCCTTGGTTTTGTAATATTAATCCCTTGGGTTTATTAATTTTAGGGATTATGTCACTAGGATTTAATATTATCCTGACATTTAATGTTATTACCTTGGGTTTAAAATCCCTTGCATGTTTTATATTAATCCCTTAAGTTTATTAATAATATAGGTTTATAATTTTTATCCTAAGGCTTATAATATTAATATTAGGGTTTAATGTTTACTTTAGGGTTTATAATATTTACCTTAGGGTTTATATCCCTTGGGTTTATAATATTAATTCCTTGTGTTTAATATTATTCTCATGGGTTTATAATCCCTTGGATTTATTGGTCCCTTGAATTTATGATATAAATCCCTTGGGTTTATTAATATAAGGGTTCATATTCCTAAGATATAATATTATTCATAAGGTTTATAATATTAATCCTAGGGTTTAATTTAAATCTCTTGGGCTTATAATACGAATTCCTTTAGTTTATTAACCCCTTAGATTAGAATACTAATAGCTTGGGTTTAGTATTAATATTAATTTCTTGGATTTATAATTTAATATTAATATTAAACTCTTAGATTTATTTTTAGTTTAATATTAATCTCTTGGATTTATAAGTTGTAAAATTAGGGCTTATAATATTAATCCTAGAGGCTTGTGATACTAATATGTTAGGTATACAGATCCCTTGGGTTTATAGTTTTAATATGTTGGGTTTATTAATCCCTTCGGTTTATAATACTAATAATTAGTTGCATTCATAATTCCTAGGGATTTTAATATCTTGGGTTTAGAATATTAATAATTATTTGGGTTCATTAATCCCTTTGGTTTATAATGTTAATCCCTTGGGTTTTAATCCCTAGGTTTTACAATATTAATCGCTAAGATTTATTAATAAATTGTGTTAATAAACCCCAAAATTTATAATATTAATCCTTGGATTTATAATATTAATTATTTGTTGTGTTTATTAATCCATTTGGTTTTTAATGTTAATTGCTTTGGTTTATTAATCCCTTAGTACTTTAATATTAATCCCATGGGTTTTTAATCTGTTTGGTTTTTAATATGAATAATCCCCTTGGTTTATAGTATCAATCCATTAGGTTTATAGTATCAATCCATTTGGTTTACAATATTAATCCCTTTGTCTTATTTCCCCTCAGCTTTATAACATTTGTCCTTTGGGTTTATAATATTGGGGTTTTTATATTGGGTTTATAATGTTGCATTAGTATAAGGCTTTGAAATGTTCAATATTTAATATTGAGGTTTATAATATTGGGTTTTATAATTTTAGGGTTTATAATATTAATATTAATCCCTTAGGTTTATTAATCCTAAGGGTTTATAATACTTATCCCTTGGGTTTATAATATTTATAATCCCTTTAGTTTATAATATTAACATGTTGGGTCTATTATTCCCAAAGGCTTATAAAATTAATCACTTCAGTTTATATTATTAATATCTTAGGTTTATTATTAGAGTTTATAATACTAATCTTAGGGCTTATAATATTGGGTTTGGTGATGTTAGGTTTTATAATATTCAATTTAATATTAAAGTTTAATATCATTATGTATCACATTGTTCTTATTAATAATGTAACATTTTAATCCTAGGGTTTAGTGTTTTTCCATTTAGTTTAATTTCCCTTAGGTTTATAATATTAAACCCTTGTGTTTATAATATCGATCCTTTGGATTTGCGATATTTCAGTTTTTAATTTTGGGTTTATAATATTGCATTTAGCATGAGGATGTGGAATGTTGGGTTTTTAATATTGGGTTATATAATATTGGGTTAAATATTGAGATTTTTAATATTATGGTTTATAATATTAACCCTATGGTTTAAAATATTTACTTTAAGGTTTATAATATTAAACTTATGGTTTATAATGTTGGATTTTATAACATGAGGACTTAGAATAATTGATTTAATATTGTTATGTTGGAATGATTCATAAATATATCATTATGTATAAAAGATATTGATAATTATATTAATATCTCAATAAATGTACATTAATTATTAAGATAATGGTGATGGATAAATAAGTATTATTAGTAATAACCCTATATTATTATTATATTATGTTAATTTTGTTATTGTGAAATATATATATATATATATATATATGGGGTTGTTATTATTTATATTGTTATTAATAAGTACAAATAGTCAATCTCTAATAGCCACATTAACACTATAACTCTAATAACTATTAATATGATTGCTAAATTCCTATCAGCGTATATCCAACATATTTACTAATTTGGTTGTATATGTGTGTCATATAGTGGTTGTGCTAGTAATTATTATCATTTAAGTTTTAAAAAAAATTATAAAAATATTATTATGACATTTACCTCTTTTAATAATTATAACGACAACATAAAAATTAATCTCGATCAACGATCTAACAACTTGATTGTAGATTTTATGAATTTGATTATATTCATAAGTAGAGTGTAGATTTTATAAATCTTATTATATTTTCTAAAAATAATTTAAAATATGAAATTGAAATAATATATATGAATTCCACTCATAGTCCACATTTTATAATCATGAGATGGTTTCTGCAATTAAATATAGAAATTGTTATGTGAAGTTGTATCTAATTGTGTTTCTTCATATAAATTGACACTTAAATTCCGCAGATCCCACTCAAGCTAATGAAACTTCAATAGTTTTGGATATCACTTGAAAATAGCATGTAAAATGCAGAGGCCAAATGATGATTTATGTAATAAATTAAATCTGAAACGGTGTCAAAAAAAGAGTTGGCAACAAAATACATACATATCTACAATCTTCAATGTATAAAACTATTCAACGTTAGGATTTTTGAGGATTATGCCTCTATATAAAACCGATGTTACTTGAGTTGGGTGTGATGAACCTCAGTATTGCAACAAGAATGATGCAACTCCTGAGGCTACCAACTTTAATTATCAACCAAGGGTTCATACAAACTTAAGAGGTATGGGCACTATATGTGCAGCATACAATGTGTCATTTTGTTGATATAATGTAATAGAGTGAATGTAATGAAATAAATGCCTAAATTAATTGTAGAACTGGAAGCATTTCTTTGAAAATAAATTAATCCTAGAAAAGAACAACAATTTGTAATTGAAATCCTAAGAGCATGAATTTAAATAAAAGGCCGTAATATAATTTGCAAAAATGAATGTCCTAAGTGGTGTTTATTCTTCCTCAGTCATGTATTTATATCCTAGGGATCATTTTTCAAGCCTAAGAGACAAAAACCAACCTTTGGGAGAAAATCTGGTCAAGTTTACACATGCTACAAGAGTGCTACAGGATGCTTTGTTCTGGAGATAACTCACCGAATGACAAAATAAATAAAATGAAAATTGTATGGGAATTTTTTTTTTATTAATTAGGATTTCCTAGGTCTCCATTAAAATTTTAATCACTCTAAAATACCCCTCTTCACACGTGCTAAAAAATAACAGACAATTACTACTCTAAAATCTAGAAATTCAAGAACTAGTGAGCTAGTTAATCTATCAAATGCCTAACCTAATAAAGTGAAAATGAAATGGGGTAACTTGTTTTTATTAAATTTAACCTTATTATGACCTAATCCAATTTGAATCAAGTAAAATGAATCTCATTAACCCATTCTAAAAAATAGCATAAATTTACTACTATTTCTCTACAAGGCATTTCCAGAAATCTTATAATTGTGAACTAGTAACCAAATCTAAGTAACTTAATGATTAAGATGACCTTCAAAAGTTATTAGAAGGATGAAAAATTCTTTTGAACCTGTAAAAAACCTGAAAAATAACTCACTTCAATAATTTCACTCAATCCTACAGCAAGCAAAAAAACAATACTAAATACAGAAATATGCAAAACAGAAATGAGATATATATGTGAATAAGAAGTGAAAAAAAGATAAATAAATTGTGCAATATGGCTCTGAGGCTCCTGAGATAGCCAAGCCCAAGGAGGCTCAGATTCCTATGGAATAAACCAAGCCTTAGAAGCTAAAAATGGCACCAATATTCATTATTCGAATCAATCGAAGTACATCCTTGTAAGAAAAGAAAGTGGAGCTTCCATAAAACAATGTTTCTCCACAATAAGACTAAACAATACATGCCCCTAGAGGCCAATTCAAATTTTTACTTATAAAAAATGATGAGTAATCATTCCATTTGAAAGGAGGAAGCTTTCCCCTCCAAAATCCCTCAAATAGTGGATCTGGTTCCCAACACTAGGAGTTTGCAGTAAATGACAGGGAACACATTCCTAGATTTTCTCAATCATCTGAGTTCCCGAATCTCTCCAGAATTTCTCAATAATTTTGTGATATTTTGTTCATTTATTTTCCAATCTTGATCCTCCAACACTAGGGAGAAATTCCCAAAATTATCTCCTTCTCCAAATCTTCATAATCTTCCCAATATTCTCACAATATTCTATACAAATACATAATATTAGGAGCAAATATGAAATTATCTTTAAACCTTCATAATGGACATATGAAAATTAAAAATATGTCATCTAATGAAAAAAAAGAGATTTAATGTGTTGAAGGATGGTCATATAAGCCTTAATTTATGTCTAATTTAGAGGCCCATCATACCCCCCTACTTAATGTGCTGCTCATCCTCTAAGCAACTTAGTGACCTAATTGTGCTTCCTTCATGGCCCTGGTGGCCTCTCTCTTGTAAATTCCTGAGACCTTTCTCTTAAGAAACTTGTTTGTAGGTTTTGCAATGAAAAATAAAGAAAATGTATTTGTTCTTTTCATGATTGTTTAACAGTATTTCAAGCACAAAAACAAAACTTTCCTCTTTTAAAGTGAACTATGTTGTCTTGTAGGTCCATTCATTCACACCCTCTCCCTTCACACCTTCATTAAATTTTCACTCATTTTTCGAAATTTGTTTGTGAATAGAAAATCAGAGTGTTTCTAATGACCATTAGCCTACCCTTGTCCCCTTGTGCAAGATGGGTTCTTAAATATTTTTCAGTTTGGAAAGGTCTTCTGCATCCTTTTCCAACTTCCTGCTACCTTTTTCCATCATTTGGACACCTTTTAACCCCTCAAAACAGCCTCAGATGTGATCTTGTAGTAAATCAGAGCATCATGTATTAGACTTGTAGTAGACCAATACAACTTTCCAAAGTTGGAAAGGAAATCCTCTATTTCTCCTACAAGTTTTAGATATTTCTATGTAATGAGGGTTTTTAAGACAGAGGAAAATTGAACAAATTTCATTCTCACCCAAAAATAATTGCAATTCCCTTTCTTATCAAGCTCAATTCAAAGGAAACATCCACATTTTTTTTTTTTTTTTTGTAAACTTTACAGAAGTTTCCCATAGGCTGTACCAATGAAAAAAATGAAAATTTTGTAGGCTTCTTATTCACACATAGCAAGGAAAATATGTATTTACCCTTCCTTTGGATGTTTTCCTTCGAATCCTAGGTTTTGGGGCTACAATTCCTCAAAACAAGGGTATTTTGCAACAACTTATGTCTTCCTGTAGCGTCTTTGTTTTTTTCCTATAGCAGCCATGTTTTTCTTGTAGTAGCCATGTTTCTCCTGTAGAAGCCATGCCTGATCCTGTAGCACCCACAAATCAACTCTATATCTAGCTCAACCTTTGATTCCTTAATGATCCTCTCTAAATATTTTGGGAATGAGCTTTGATACATCTCAAGTTGATCCTTGTTTATTTTATTTTATTTTATTTCCTTCTCTATTAGTGGGCTCGGTGTGCTTCGTGACATGATCCAATTTTATCGTAATTATCTTTTTCCTTCATTTGGCTTTTCCATGTTTCATGAGTGAGGGAGTTAGTTGCACTTAACTGTGTGAGGGTGGTTGAGACCACTGACCCATCCTTAGCTTATAAAACCTCATCTCTAATGCATTTAACAACAAATTTCTAACAATAACACACTCATGAGAAGAGGTAAATAATATTGCATACCTATACCTACCTATGATGTAAATTTTTTGGAGATGTTTTCATGTTGGAGCTGGAGTTTGGTGATAGCCATGGTTATCATTCTCTTGTTGTGTTTTTTCATGTATTTTCTAAGCGAGAAACTTGTTTCTTAGTGAGCTTCTTAACCTTTTTATTTGTTTTTTCTTTATTGCAGCTGTTCCATGGAGGCCTTTGGGTGCCTTTTCTGGTGTGTTCATCCTCATGGAGTCTGTTAGTGGTCCTTTGAATCCATTTCCATCAACGTTTCTTCAGATTTTGATCTTGTTGTGCCATGTACAGGTTTGCTACAGGAAACTTTTCAACTTCTTGTACCAATCTCTTCTCTACTTCATGGGGGCTCCAAATTTCTTAGAGATGAAGGGGAATGGTTCATGGAGGTTAGGTATGAATTTGTGGAGTGAGTGGAGTGATGGAGAGGTGAGGGAAGAGGTCCCATGTCAAGGTATAGATGATCTAGTTGCTAGTGGCAAAACATAGGGTTTAGAGAGTGAATCCTTGTGCATGGATTGAAGTAAGGGTTAGAAGTGGTAGGTATAGGAAAAAAATAAATTCTTGTGCTATTTTTTTAAGTTTATAAGCCCTTGAGATAGATACTTTTCTTGCAAATAATTTTCTTGTAGCAGTTATAAGGTTTCTAGTAGCACTACAAGAACCCTGTAGCAGTTCGGGACAACCCCTTATAGTAGACTTGTTTTAGTCATAGCTCTCAAAATTAAGTCTGGATTAACCCAAAATTTTCTAAGCATGTTACCATCATCCTGATGCACCTCCCCATAAAAAATATTGGCTATTGGATGCATGAATCGCGAGAAAAATTAAAATGGTTGTAGGTGACGGAGGTTGATTTCTCACAAACTATGCACCAGAAATCGCTTAAATTTCATGAGTATGTTACCATCATATATATTCATATCCCCATGAAAATACATGGTAAATGGATGTATATTTTTTGAGATATAATCAAAACAATTTTATGCTAAAAAACAAGACTTCCCTATAGCAAAAACAGGGTTTCCTGTAGCATTTTAGGACAACGAGAAATGAATGAGAAAAGCTTGGAAATGATGGGTGGATGTTGGAAATGGATAAGGGTGATGGATTGGAATGACCTTGGTGCTTTTTGAGCATATTAGAAAAGGATTAGGAAGTCTAATTTTGACTTCCTTTGACTAGAATTTTGACCAAATTTTTCTTTTGGTGCCAACTTGGTTTTTTTGTTGCTTGCAAAGGTTGGAGATCACCTACATTCATTAGAGAGAGATAAATGGAGAAAACACATCTTTTTCTTTTCATTTTTTCACTTCTTTTTTTTTCTTTAGGCCTACTAGTTGCCTCAATGAGGTTTTCCACTAGTAGGTCTTCCTAGGTGCCTCAAAGGAGGTTCTCACCTAGGATATTTTATTTTTCTCTTATTTTCTCTTTTTTCCAACCCATTGACCACCTCATGGAGGTTTTAAATCAGTGACCCAATCTCAGGTGCCTCAAAAGAGGTTTTCACCTTAGATTTTATTCTTTTTCCTTTTTCTCTTTTTCCATTTTTTTTATTTTTTCTATCCTACTCTACTTGAAAAAAAAACCTCTTTCAAGTATAGGAATACTTCCAATGGAGCCATGTGCATGTCAAGATGATAGATAAAATCATGTGTACACTTAAATATATGCTTTGACATGTACCTGAATATGAGGTACTAACTTCTTTGACTGAGATGATAACAAGTGATGTTGAAGAAGAGTGTGTTTTTGCAACTTAATGACTGTCTGGAACCATATTTCAATATGGTTGTGATACCCATTGTCCACTTGCTGATTTGGATCATCTTAGATGTACTCTTCTACCATGACATTCAAATATTCCTGTTTTTGTTTATTGTTCTCTTGAACACATGGAGGATCTAATGGTAAACCTGAGGGAATCTTCTCAGTCTCTGATTTTGATATCTTCTCTCCATCAAGTGAAAGACGTGAGTCTTTGATCTCCTCCTTTGAATCTTCTTATTCTAGATTTTGTCCTTTAACGACATCAAGAGAATCTGTTTTTTTGCAATATTCCTAAGCTAAGATGGATATCGTTTATATTAAGAGGAGATGTTTGGAAATGTTGTACCTCAGCATTGTAAGTGGGTTGAGTTACTTCTTTTTATGGGTTTGGAAATGGTGGTATAGGTAGTTGAGTGGGAGTGGATCTATGAGATGGATGTAGTTGAGGTTGTGGTTGTGGTGGAGGTGGATGGTACAGATAGAATGGAGTTGTTTATGGAGGATATTGAGGAAAATATTGAGGATATTGTGGATTTTTCCCATAAGGTCCTTGCCAACCTTGTTGCCAAGATTAGTTTTGGGGTTGAGATGGCCAAGGTTTCCAAGGAAGGATTGTGTTCCAATTAGTTTGAGATGGATGTGAATAAGCTTTAAATTGTGAAGTAGGTCCTTGCATCATATCAAGTTGACTAGGCTTCTATGGTCTTCTTGCAGATACATAACATAGCTTCTGTCGTGATTGATTTGCTCCATTGTCTTCTTGGTAAAATTCCTTAAACGTTGGTAATGATGGACAATATTTAGTAGCATATGATTCTGCATGGATGACACAAATATCTTCATATTATTTTTGCTCATTTTTCATTCTTAACATTTCTACTTGTTCACTTATATTGCTAAGAATTTTTTTTTTAAATTTATCAAGCAAATTTCCAAGTTCATCTTAACTTACCAATGTTGATGTTGATTTAATTACTCTTTCCCTTCCACTTGATATGCGCTTTCATGTTTCACAAATTTCTTCAAATGATAATTAGTATACATATCCTTTACTCATGAGATCAAGGAAATCAATCCACTCATCCCTAATTATTCTAAGTAAGAGGGTTTTTATTGTGTCAAATCCTAATTGATGCAAATTTTCCTTCTTAAAATTATACATGAACCTCTATAGTAGATCCTCAACGCTCTCATCTTCTTCTTGATTCATTCTAAATATTTCCTCAAGATCATGATCTTTATACTTTTCTAGAAATATCTTTTTCATATCATTCCATTATTTTATTGAATTAGTACCTAAACTCATGACCCATTTAAGAGCTCTATATTTAAATGTTGTAGGAAACAATCTCAAATTTTGAGTATGTGATAAGTAGCCATAAGATCCACAAATTATTTCAAATTCAAAGAGAAAAGTTTCCGGATCCTCCAACCTCGTACCATGGAAGTTGGGAAGGAAATATGGAGGGATGATATTCATATGCACACTAACAAAAGTATCTTTAATGGGAAATCCAAGAGGAGCTTCTTCATTGTCAACATCTCCATCCATTTATTCTACCTTTTCTTCCATCTCTTCTTCTTCTACCTAAAAAAGTGGACGACGATGTGGTTCTTACTGCACCACGTGATCAAATGGGGGGGGGGGTTGGTGTTTATCAAAAAGAATGCTAATGAAATGCAATTTTCTTTTTTTTAAATGAAATATGGCTAATGCATTTTTTTTATTTTATTTTTGCAGAAAGAAAACAAATGAATAAACTAGGGAGGAAAACAATGCTTACTTTGACACCTCCTCGGAAACGGTGCCAGAAAGTGATGAGCCTTAGTATTGCAACAAGAATGTTGCAACTCTTGAGGCTACCAAATTTAATTATATGTGTAGCATACAATGTGTCCTTATTTTTTTGATCTAATGTAATAAAGTGAATGTCATGAAATCAAAGCCTAAGTGTTGCTTTGAAAATAAATTAATCCTCTGAAAGAACAACTATTTGTAATTTAAATCCTAAGAGCATGAATTCAAATAAAAATTCCTAATATAATTTGTGAAAATGAATCTCCTAAATGGTGTTTGTTCTTCTTCAATCATGTATTTATATCCTATGGGTCATGATTCAAGCCTAAGAGACAAAAACCAACCTTTGGGAGAAAATCTGGTCAATTTTACACATGCTACATGAGTGCTACAGGAAACTCTATTTTTGCTACTGTTATCACTCTAGTAATTCCCAAGTTGTGATATTTTGATTTATAGATCAAGAACACTAGAGGTAATCACAAACCTACTTTTAAACTCTAGGATCTAGCCTTCCTAGGGTTCAGAGAGGGCTCTCTCTGTAAGATTTAACTTTGGTTTGATTTATAAAATATTAGGCTAGTTATGATTGTGAAATTTGGTTTTTATTTGGATTGGTTTGGTGGGAAAAATCACTTAATGAGATGGATAGTGCGAAATTTTGATTGTCCATTGGGCTAAGGAGTCAAAAGTCAAGAAAACAGAACTAGGATCAAGTTCAAAAATTCAAATGTTTTTAGGGCAAGATAGATAAGCCTTTGAAGATCTTGGAAGGTTGTTTGGTGAGGTGGTTTGATCAAGATAAAGAGTAATGAAGGGTTCTTTAATCCAGAAAAATCAAGAAGTAGGCAGAGGTCAAACTAAAGAGGGAGAAATTAAGGGTTCCCTACTCTAGAAATCAGCAGAAAACATAGAAATGATAAATAGTAAAGATAGGGTGCTTTTAACAAATCCTGAAGTAATATTTTGGTTTATTCATTCAAATTTGGAACACATATATGGATGCATGAAACAAAGAAGATAAACAATGACAAGTAGAAAATACTTCACTTCAATAGCTCATCACATGAATCTTGAAATATGATGCTAATTTATATGATCCAGTCTGCTACTCGAAATTTGCAACAAAAAAGCCTTCAAGTCCAACAAAATTTACTATAGAAATCTTCAGCAATTTATTCCACAATAATACTTCTAAATATGAAGTATTTATACAATATTTTTTACAAAATGTCCTAGAAAGCTTCTAGGAATTAACTAGGGAAAATAGAAATATATTTACAACAAAATAGAGACAGTTTCTTAACAACTCAGCAAGTTGTCCTATTTATCCAAATAAAATAGAAACTAATTGTGGATTAGGTGCAGCTGGCTACCTTGGTGTCCTCTTTGCTGGCTTAGATATTTCATATCTGTTTTGAAATCTGATCTTATTTATCTTATACTCTTTCACTCTGATTTATCTTTATCCTCTGATACTCTTTGACTCAGATACTCTTTAAGCTCTGTAAAACTACTTTATTGTTGTAATAAATTGTGATTTGGCTGTAAAAATTAGCAAACTTCTTTCTTACTTTTATCTTCCTTTTAAATTTCACAATAAATCAGTAAGTGATTGCCAAGCTTCCTCATTAGGAATTTGAATATTTTTCAACCTCCGGAAATTCTCATCTACCTCAGTGTATCTGGAAAAAATTGGTTTAATGACAAACAAATTTCTTATCTCATGCTGCAGATAGAATAAATCTTCAAAACTTTTGAGTAAGACCTTCCGTGTTGGAGTGCCTTGTCCACTTGTCTTTTCAACCTGCTCTTTTTTATACTCTCTGATTTTATTATTATAATCCTCCTGAGGCATAAGATTATCATTTATAACCAAAATGTTAGGCAAACTTATTTTCCTCAAATTTTCAAATTTAACCATAAACTTGGTTATGGTTATGTTCATATTTTCACATTTCTCTTCAAGTTGTTTCATTAGATTATTCTTTGAGATGACTTTCCTTATCTCAAGGATTGTCTCTTTCCTACCAGTTATTTGTATTTATTCCAACTCTTGCCTGTTTTTATTGTTGAGAAACCTGATCAATTCTATGGCTTGCTCAAGTTTAGTACCTAGCTCATCTTTGGTTTTTTGAATTCTACTAGTGCTGCCTTTAGTAAATCCCTTTGTTCAAATATTACTTGAATTGAGGGTCACACATCGTTGATGGTTTCAATGATTTTGTTCCATAAATAGTTTTTCACATATGATATTGGCTCCTTTAAGGTTAATTCCTTTTGTAGCTTCTTCAGTTATTCATTTAACCTATTAGCCCTTTGCGCATGAGTTTTGGCATTTATTTGAGCTAACTTCTTTGTATCCTTAAGACTATCAATCATCCTTTTCAATCTATTAATCTCACTTGTCTGAAGTGAAATTTCTTCCATGTATTTTACTAATTTACTAGCCTCATTTATGGACTGACCTGCTGTAGTAGATGACTCTGTAGCTGAAGTTGTAGATGATGTCACTGGCACTATAGTAGCCAGTGGTTCTATAGGTGCCAACGCTTCTTCTATAGTTAAAGGCACAATTGTAGTAACTATAGGAATAATTGTAGGAGTTTCCTGAGCTTTTGTTGTTTCCCTTTCATGGACAAGGTTGTCCATTTGAGTCTCCATTTCTTTGATCTGTCCTGTTAGCTGAAAGATTGAGTTCATCATGCCATCCTTCTGAGTTTGTTCTTGTATTATTTCTTGAGCTTGAGGATGTTCAATTGATGACAATTTAAGTTGTTTCCTCAATTTTGCAATGTCCTCATTTTTATATTTTTACTAATTGTTCTGTTTCTTTCACATTTTTAGGATCATATCCTATTTGGAGAACCAACTCTTCTAAAGACTTAATCCTTAGGTATTTAGCATATAATGAAGCTTTTTCAACCTTCATTTGATATTTCATGTTTATAATTGTGTTCTGAAGTTTTTGAACACTCATAGCTTTGGTTGTAATGGTAGAATACAACATCTCTAAACTCTGTGTATGAAATTCTATTTGATCAAGTGCATGAATTTTCTCTATTTGTACTTTTAGATCAACGTTTTTGTAGTCTGGAACTCTCTTTGGAGTCTTCACTATAGGTTGTAACACTGATGTGATCAAATTTTTATTTGAGTAATCAAAGGCAGATATAAAAAAATTTTGAACACTTGGTGTTTGCTTCAAATATTGAGAGTAAATCTCAATTTTAATCTCTTCATTATTTATTTTAATCTCTTTATACTTTTCCCTTATATCAAGATCATTTTTCTCTGCTATCTGTGAAGATGATGCTTCCAAATTCTGTTGTTTCTCTATTATCTGTGCATTTGAATTATCTGGATTTCCCTCATTCAAATTCTCTGTAACTTTCTCATTTGTATTGATTGTAGATGCATTAATATTTGTTACTGGAACATCTGTGTCTTCTACCTCAATAGTCACTTTTCCTTTATCAACTGAGTCTATCTTAGGATTTTTATTATATCTTAACTTGAACCTATTCTCAGTAGTGGTCTCTTCAATGTAAGTTCCTTCTTCTCTGATCCTTTTGGTGGCTTTCTCTACTTGATTTGCAGTTTGTAAGGTGTGACTAGTATCACCTTGCTTTACTGAATCTACCAAAGTGTTTTCTATCCACTCAATCTGATTGACATAATTCTCAATCTCTGGTTTTTTCTCATGAATGTAGGGTGTTAGTTTGCACTTAACTCTCATTTTACTCAGTATTCCTTGTGGATCATAGTTCCAGGAAAAAATTTCTTCAAATATGTACTCTAATAATTGTTTGGATGTTTCTATCTTTGCATCCCTATGATACAAATAAATGGCCCTACCTGATTCTTTAACTTGAATTTTGTTTTCTTCTTAGCTGCTAAGAAGTTAATAGAATCAGAATTCAATATTTTCCCGATATATTCCAAGGAAAAAACCCTCATTGGTACAAATTTAGGTAGCTTTTAGGGTAGAATATTAGAGACAAAAACTCTAATTTCTATGTGTTTCTCATACAAATACCAATCTCCAGTCCTATTATGCTCAGATAGTTGTAGGATTTTCTTCATTTCAGCATTAATCCTTGGTTGTTTAGTGTTGGTCAACATATTGATCAATGGATGGACAAAAGTATCTATGAACTCTGCAAAAGTGGATTCTGAGGACTCTTTTCTAATCAATGAAGTCCAAAAGATGACTGAAAGTGGTTTTTCTTCTATATCAATATTCTTTAGAGTTATAGGAAACTTGTCTACTTGAAAATACAAGAACATGTGGAAGAGAAAAGATGTGTATCTAAACACTCCTTCAGTTCGTAACATGATCAATTGATCATGGATATTGTCAACAATGTACTGAGCATAATTGAAAATTACAGAGGGAGCTTGTCCTGGTGTAAAAGTGGATAGGAACCCTAAGATGGACTCATCATTATGCTCATCTGTAAAGTATCCTAGGATGAATGACAACATGGAAATGACATGCCTAGACCCCTTTTGAAATTTTGAAGTAGAATATGGAGGATTGATTTGAGGAATTTCCACATGTAAAGGCATAAATACTTGGAAAATCTTAAATCTTTTGGGAAAATCAAGGCCAATATACAACTTGGTAAGAGCCTCTATTGATAAAGGAACTGCTTGAGGATCAAGTTTGAGCTGTAACATTTGATTTATGGACTCAACAATAATTGTAAAAATTAATTCTTTGTTTGCATTCACTATTGCTCTTTGTTCGAGCACATAATAGTTCTGACACAACCCAATCAATTCTGAGCATGGATGAGTGACTGGAACAACATATTTGGGCAAGTTTGATTCCCAAATCTGGACTTCTTCTACCCGATCTAAAGACTTTTCATAGCTCCAGCAGTGGAGATCTAACAAATTAAATTCAACAACAGGGTCTGCTATTTTATAGTCAACATTTGCTAAGGGGATGTACTCAATGTCTACAATAGGAGGTTATAGAGGATTCACAATGATAGCAGTCTTAGAGGGCACAGCTAGAGTAGATTTAGGCATTTTTGGGATTTTAGGACTTCTGAAACTCTATTTTTAGGCTTTCTGGTTTCTTTTGTAAGATTAAATGCTTTACAGAAGTATTTTTGACTCTGACAGAGGTTCTCGGATAACAATAAGCAGAATATGGTTGTTTTCTTGGATTTTTCTTTCAATTTTTTGACTTTCAATTGTGTTACAAACTCTCACTGGTTATGAAAATAAGAAACGAGGGTTTCTTAAGCTTTTTCAATGGATATTGGACTAAAAGTTGTTTAGAATCAAACACAAAGGGTTAGGTTACCTTCAAAGTATTTCTGGGCTTTTTAGGATTCTTTTATATACTCTGAAAAACTAAATAACTCAATATTTTCCTTAAAAAACTGAGCGTTGTCTAAAATAGTGTTTTCTAAAAATTTTGCCAGGGTTTAGCCTCTTTTTTGGACAATTTTAAAGGTTTTCTTGGATAAATTTTCTTATAAAGGTTTCAAATGTCCTTTTTGAATTGATAATAGGCTCGATTTTTTCGAAAAATACTTGTTTGACTCAAGTATAGGTCTTTGAAATAGGTTTTGATGTGTTTTTTTCAGGTTTGCGGTATCTTCTCAGGTTTCTGTAAGCAATTCAGGACTTTTTGGTAATCTTCAATGGTAAATGCAGTCTTTTCACTGGTTCTGGGCATAAAACAATGCAAAATTTTTTGTTCTCTGAGTCAGAATGGAAATTATAGTCGATAAGTGCAGAAAAGGGATAATTGTATTTTTTAGAGTTTTTTAGGCAATTTAGGGCTAATCGGGCCTGTAATAAATTGTGTTCATGTCATATAATGAGTAGTTTCCAGGCTTCAAAGGCTAGAAACCATGAGTGGTTATCACGCGGGTTTAAGGTGGTAAGTGGTTTCAATTGGATCGAATGTGATCCAATCAAAACGAGCCAAGTGGAGGAGAGAGAAAAGGCTGAAAAAACCTATTTCGCGTGGAAATGAAATGTATTTTAGTCACGCAACTTAAAATGCGATATAGCTTTTCGTTCATCAGATCTGGGATGGGTCATGCAAACGGTCGAGATTTGATCTTGAAGTTGCTCGACATTGGGAGTGGGGTCCACGGTTTCGTATATGCAGCGGGATGGGTTATAACTTTATAATTATAGATTTATAATGTTAAAACCTTATGTTATATGACTGGGCGGGGGTAAAGTTGTATGTATCTCAAATTAACATATATTTCAATCACGGGAACAGGTATACATTATATGATAACAAAACCTTTTAGCAAGTGTTTTATTACCATAGGGGTGGGGGATATTTTTGTATTTGATATGTTTATAACCTATGGGAATAAAGGGCGGGTTTTATTTTTTTCACATGGGATATATAACCATAGGTTAAAACTTTAAATAGTGGGTTTTTTGGGGTTATTCATATATAAAATATTTATTAATATACGGGAAGGGTATAATTTAGGGATTTAGTAATATAAGTTAGAAATTAATATGAAATGAAGGTGTAATGTATAAAACGAATTAAAATACATAATTTAATACTAAGTAAAGTGTAAAAATAGGCAATAAAGCATAGTTTGTCACATTTTTTTATTTTTACACATAGACTTAGGATAAAAATGCATTTTATGGGTTTTTGAGTGTTTTGGAATGAAAATGAAATTAATCAAGTAGGGTTTTTACTTTTACTAAGAAAAAAGATGTTTTACTTAGGAAAAGGGATCATAATCTTGGAAAATGGTGAATATGCTGATGAAATGGGTTTTATGTAGGGAATTCAGTATCTTTAACAAATCATTTATGGAGCCTCGGGTCCGATCCGAATAGAAGTCAGAGAAATGCTCCGATCCTCTTTAACTAAAGGTTTAGAATATTGGATCATTGTGGGGAAGGGGAAATTAGTAATTTTTTCCTGATGATGCTTTATTACATGTCTTTCACAGCTGCTTTCTACCTACCCATCATTATTTCTAACATTTTTTACTTCATTTTCATCGGTACATTTAAGCTTGCAACCCTAAATCAATTTTTCTTTCAAAATATAAAACTATCTAAGTCTAACCTTATTTCATCCGAGAGCTTAGATTAAACTGTTGAGCTCCTCATTTATTCTCTAACTATCTACTGATTTGTCAAGTTTAAAATTTTTGACATATCTTTATTTTCTATCTAAAACATGAAATTCAAAGCATGAAAAGTTAAGATTAAAATGTATAACTGATCATGGATTATGGCATTTATTGACAATCTGCACATAATCATTATTTTTGCAGTAAATTAAATAGTAGTGGCATTTTGACTTGCTCACTTTTAGGTTTTATTTTTATATCTTTTTGTTTTGGGATCCATTCTTTTTCTAAGTCCTTTGATCTTTATTTTTAGAAATTTACCCTCTTTTCATCTTTTTATTATTTTCAAAATATGGGAAAACAACTTGCAGAAAGCAAGGTGTACATATTTACAAGACTATCAAAGTCAATTAAAAAATTATGAATCCTATTATTATAGGACCCTAACAGTGGCTCCACATGGGGATGGCATTTTTTGGTGAAATGTCAAGAACTTTAAGACTAGTAGCCTTTGAATTTTGACAGTGATGACCCTGTGAGTATCTTCTGATCTCTGCAATTATTCATACTTATGATATTTTACCTCTCAAAGCTTAGGGCCTTCTCTCCTGGCTTCAACTTTGTTTGGAAAACATCCAATCCAATCTAAAATATTCAATGTATATGTAAAATGGTCAAAGTAAATGAAACTAACTATTTGTTATCTTAGAGGAGTAGTCGTGCTTCAACATTCTTCCATTTACTGATCCACCTAGCATAACTGATTAATCCATTTATTTCAAATGGAAAGCATTATTACCTCTGTAACCATAAATCACATAAGGTCCTTTCCATAGAAAATAAAATTTTCCATGTTTACCTTTGTCTTCTCTTCTTGAATCCCTTTTTAACACTTTGTCTCCAATGTAGAAATAATCTTCTTTAGTCTTTTTGTCAAAAAATTCTTTATTTTATCCTGGATAACTTGAGACTTAATGTAAACCTCTTCCCTTGTTTGTTGCAAGTGAATGGTTTGATTTATCCTTCTTTGAATGTCATTTGGTTCAAATTGTAACTCTTGGATAATTTTCATTACTGGCACTCCCAAGGAACATGGAAAAACAACATCCATTCCATAGACAAGCTGGTAAGGAGATGTACTAATGGATTTTTTGGTTGTAAGTCTATCTTCCCATAAGACATTGAATAAATTTGTGTTCCAAGTATTTTTTTTATCTTCTAGTAACTTTTTGATAATGTTTACAAGGCTCTTATTTTAAGATTCGGCTATACCATTACCTTGTGGATAATATGTAGTAGAATGGCCTAGGGTAATGTGATATTTATGGAAAAATTCAATCATATTTTTTGATTTGAATGTTGCTGAATTGTCAGTAATTATCTTTTGGGGACATCCAAATATTGAAAGTATGTTACTTTCTAAAAATGAGATAATGACAGTATCTGTGGATTTTCTAGAGGGTATGGTTTCAATCCACTTGGTAAAATAGTTAGTGGCCATCATAATCCACTTGTGTTGGGAAGATGATGGGGGGTGAATTTTTCCAATGAAGTCAAGACCCCATTGTTGAAATGGAATTTATGTTGATATGGGCTTTAAAGGGAGGGGTAACATCTTTTTCTTACCCTCAAATATTTGACACTTGTGACAGGAGGTCACATATCTTTTAACATTTGCAAACAAAGTAGGCCAGTAAAAACCAGCTCCCAGTATTTTGTCTGCAATAGTCTTCCAGTATATATGTCCTCCACAGTCACCTGCATGAAATTCTTGTAATACTTTATCAGCTTCTTATTTTAACAAAAAATTTAATAAAATCCCACTATGATCTTTCCAAAAAAGTACATTGTCTAATATACAAAATCTTACTGCCTTAAGATTTAAGAATCTCTCTTTTGTTCTTGACAATATAGGAGGAGCTTGTAAGTTTAGTAATACAAATATGATATCTGCATACCATGGTGAGTTTGAAAAGGCTTCACTGATCTCTGGAGTCGCCATCTCTTCTTGATCATCTACTTGGGCAATAAAATTTATGTCTAGGGCATGGCAATTTGATTCAGCCATAAGTTTGGCTAAACCTTGACCTTTTATCAATTTTGTAGGTTTTATCTCTATGCCATATTCTAAAATAGTGGTAATACACTTACCTCTTCTACCATCAGGACCATCCTGAGTTAGAATTTCTTTTACTACTGCAATTGGGACAAAGGCAATGATGTGAGAATAGAGAATGTACACTCTAAAATCTTTAATGGCCTTTACCAAAGCTAGGGCCTATTTTTCCATGATATTTTATTTCAAAGTTACATCTCTAAGTGCTTTGCTAAATAAAGCTATGGGTTGTTCATAACCCTATTTATTTTTCTGCAGTAAAACTGCAGCAATGGTATGTTTTGAAGCAAATGAAAAAATGATGAAATCATTTTTAAAGTCAGGACTTATAAGGACTGGGGTTTTGGTTAAGGCTTGTTTGATGGATTCAAATCATTGTTTGGCCTCAATAGTCCATTTAAGAACTGAATATTTTTTAAGCATGTTGTTTAATTATCTAATTATCTCAGCTAAATTAGAAATGAATCTTCTTAAAAATTTAATTTTTCCAAGAAAATATTGTAACTATTTTATGTTTCTTAGAGGACTAATGTTAAGAATTGCTTCTATTTTGGCAGGGTCTACTCTAATTCCTTCCTTAGAAATTATGTGTCCTAGTAACTTGACTTCTTTTAATCCAAATAAGGTTTTCTTAGGGTTTAAAGAGATGCCAAACTTTCTGCATTTTATAAAAACTTGTTTAAGATGATCCAAGTGTTCATAATCAGTCCTAGAAAACACAATTATGTCATCTAAGTAAATCACTAAAAACTCATGAATTTCCTTTGCAAAGGCTATATCTAGAGCTCTTTGAAAAGTAGCCCCTACATTCATTAAACGGAAAGGAATTTTTACATACATTAAACGAAAATCCATCTAAAAGAGAAATCCTAGAAGAACCAACTACCCTTTGTAAAATGTGATCCATTTTTGGTAAAGGATAATTATCTTTTAAGGATACTTTATTTAGATTCCTAAAATCAACACATAATCTAAGCTCTCATGTCTTCTTTCTAGTTGGAACTAGGTTAGAAACCCAATCAGAATATCTGATTGGTGTAATTATATGTGCATCATACATTCTTTTAACTTCTTTTTCTATTACAGGAATCAAAATAGGGTTGATCCTCCTTCACTTTTGTCTAAAGGGATTTTGATATTCTTTTATGGGAATTTTATGTTGAATTATGTTGGTGTCATAGGATTTTAGGTCCTCATGACTCCAAGCAAAAACATCTTGGAATTCCTTAAAAAGAGCAATATATTTTTCTTTTTCTTGTTGAGGTAAGGCTTTGGAAAGTTTGATCATCTTGGGTGTTAACTCTATGCCTATGTTGCATTCCTCAATGTCAAATCTAAGTGGCTCCATTTTAGGTTTTCTATCAACATCATTTGAGTCAAATAAATCTCCTAAATGAGTTAAACCTTTTGGTAAGAAATTATCTTTGAGATTTAATATTTCAGATTCATCATCAATTATCTCATCAATTTCTACCCTCTCTAAGTTATCTATATCTGATTGACTAAACTTAGTTGGTCTAGAAAAATTTACTTTATTTCTATCTACATTATTCAAATCTATTTCACTATCCAGATCTTGATCTATGGTACAATCAATGTCTATTTTACAGTTTTAAAATTCACCTTCGTTATTCATAAAATGTTAAATTTGTTGGTCTTGTGAAAAAAATTTCCCATGTTTGAGGTTATCTGAAATTATTGGTCTGTTTTTTACTTCTGAAGTATATTTATGATTGGGCTGAAAAGGTAAATTACAAGTACTAGAAAAAGTTGCTAAGGAGTGTGCTTGTAAGTTTTGTTTTCTTGGTATTGCAGAGAAATTACATTCCAACAAATAATCAATCAAATCTAATATAGTCTCTCTATATTGGCCTAATCTAGGATTGTAAACAAAATATTCACCTTGGATTTGTTTTTAAATCAACTCTGAGTCTCCCATTATTGCTATTCTTTTGCCTCCTAAGTTTTTAATTATCTGGAGTCCTAAAATGAGGGCTTCATACTCAGCCATATTGTTGGTGCATTTGAAATTTAGTCTGAAAGCATGGCCTTCTGCATGATTTTTCTCAATGTTATTTATCCAAACTCCTGCTTCCACTCCTAACTTGTTTATTGAGCCATCAAAATATAAATGCCATAAAAATTCATGAAAGATATTATCATTGTTTTGTGTTTTCTTTTGGTCTTTTAGTTCAGTTTTGATTTCATTATCAATTTCAAATTTACATAAGATGAAAGAATCTAGATCAATAGGTGTAGCAGAAATTGGATAATTTATTGATATTTCTGTACTACTTACCATATGTTTCATCAAATTTTCCCTATAAAGCTTCTTTGGTTGACCAAAGACTGATATAGTAGCTTAAGACATGTCCAATTGTAGAGATCCCTGTAATTTTTCTCCCCATAAGTGAGATAATAACATTCCATATTTGGGAGGGATATCAGCTACTACAATGTCCATTAGTATGCTCTTACCAGGATATTGAACTAATGTTACACACAAATCTTTAATTAAAACTAGGCATTTTACTTTGCTAGAATCAAATGAAAATAAATCTTTGTAAGGCCTTGTAATGTATAAATTCAGAGTTTCCATTATTGATTTGGGCATTATATTGTGTGAAGCCTCAGAATCTAACATTACATTGTGTAAAATGGAGGAGATGCTCCAACTTGATGCTTTCCATTCACATCAGGGCCAAAAATCAACTCTGGTTGATCATCATTCAAGTTTACAGAGTCTTCTCTGCCATTCATGTTTAATTTTTTTGTGATTGTGGTTTTATACAAATCATGTTTTACTAATTCTATTAAAGGAATTGGTATTTTTAACTTTGCAATTTTAGTTTGTATATTGAATGAAGGTTGTGATTTACTTATTTGAATTAACTCTTCTTTAGTAAATTTAGTTTGTGTTGGTTTATCTTGTTTTTCTACAGTTATGTTTTCATTTTCTGTTTGAGTTTCTTGTGTCTTACTGCTCCTAGTTTTCTTTTCAGGAATGGTTTGAAAAGCAGTAGATGTTTTTTTAGATTTTGAGTTGTCAAAAGTTTTTTTTGCAGTGGCAGCTTTTGGATCTGCTGATTTTGGATCAGCAGTGGGTGTTTTAGGATCTATGTTTTTTGTTTTAACAGGATTAGGTACTTTTGTAGCTGTAGATTTTTGTGAATATTTTGTAGCTTGAGAAACTTCATCTGTTATGTCAACAATTTTTGGACTTGGTGAAATTTTGGGGCTGGAAACTTTGTGGGAATAATTAGAGTTTTTCCTATTATCCCTAGGGAGAATTTGCAAAACTTTTGTTGGTGGGGCTTCTACTCTTTGCTTATTTTCAGTTTGAGGAGATTTTTTAGTAGAAGTTTCAGTTTTTTTCTTACTCCTAATGTTATATTGCTTGTGTACTTCGTTTATAGCAAAATCATAACCTTGTTTGTAGTCAAATGATTCACCTGAATCTAATTGAAGCTGTTGCATTTAAAATAACTCTTGGTCTTCCTGAGTGAGAAATACAGTGCTATCTTCATTTATACCCATTTTATTTATGGTATCCTCATCATCTACATTTTTTTGAGAACTTTCAACATAGTTCTCCTGAAATGGGGGTCTTATTGTCTGATCTGGGGTTGATTCTTTTGATTTTCCTAAATTTGTGTTTTTCCTAAAGTTGGGATTTCTGATTTGTTGTTGATTATCCCATTGAGGTCTTCTTTCTATGTTTTATAATCTATCCATCATTATTTCGAAGTATTAGCTAACATATATAATTTTGCGTCTGAATTAGAGGCTTCTTCTTTCATAGTTACTCTCCTCTCATTTCTTAATCTGGATTTTTTAGCTAAAATGTATACTTCTACACCTACAACATATGTTTGCATTCTTTCCAACATTTCAACATTTGTTTCTCTTAACTGATATGTCATGTCTGTGTCAAATCCATTTGGGAATTTAAGTAAGACAGAGTCAGGAGTGGATTTGAGATTTGCGGGAATTGACTTGTAAATGATGTTATATCTAGTGCAGTAGTCTTGTACTGATTCATTGGTAGCTCTTTTCATTGCATCAAATTCATACAATATTTGGAGTGGATTTTTATTCTTTTCCCATTTATTTAAAAATAATCTATGAAAAATTGCTAAGTCAGCTATACTACCAACATTAAGACCTTTAAACCATTTTTTGACTTCCCTTGTTAATGTTTGTGAAAACAATCTCATTTGTACAAAATAATCATCTATTTCATGGAGTTCAAAGTAATCTGTCATTTAATTTATGTGTTGTTGTGAATTTTATTGTGTAATAGCATCAAATTATGTTATCTTACTTTGGTAATCTTGAGGCATGTCATGTAGTTGTGCTGAAAGAACAAGGGGAGCATACCTGGCACCATATCTTGAATTCTAGCTTGGCTAGGAGGTAAAGTAGAAGTGCTTGGGGCTGAACTGGAAGTAGTGGATGATGAAACCAGATTATAAGATGCTGAGCTAGAAAAATTAGTGGATGAATTGGAGGTGCTGGGAAATGGAACTGGGATATATAAGGAACTAGTAGGAAATGGAAATGATGTGTTTGAAATAGTAGAAGGTAATCTAGTGGATGAAATGGATGTAGGGGATGAAGGAAATAATATTATAGACTGTAAGGTTAATCTAGGGATAAATGAATCTGTAGACTGAGTGGTAGGTGAAATTATAGATTATGTAGTAGTATCTAAATGAGGAATAGAAGGCTTAGATGTATATGATAAAAATTGAGCTAATTCAATATCTTCATCAATTTCCTTAAGGATAGTAGCATTAATATCTTCAAGTTTGTCTTGATTTCTAACTTTCTTTAATTCAAAATCTACTACAATATTTTTCTGTTTTGTTTCCAAAAATGAAATGAAAACAGGGTCTAAAACAACAATTTTTAAATCATATTCATATTTTCTCTTGAATAAAGAATTTTCAAAAGTTAAGATCAAACTCTAAATCTTGTAAACTTACTAACTCTTGTGGTAATGAATTGATTCTTATTAATGAAACTTTAGCATCTAAATCTTCTATCTATTTTTTCTTTTTGCCAATTCTGTCTGTATTGTCTACTATAATAGCAGGTTTAGGATCCGGGTTAGACGTGGTATAGTAAATTTTTCTAGAAGCCATAATTACAATTTTTAATACTCACAGATTTATAAAACAATCCTTAAAGGCAAAAGGATGATAAAAATGATTTCCTTTAAGATCTATTTTAAAAATTGAGGATTGGTTAATCCCCCAGTATGGTCGCCAGTATGTTATTGCTCTAGTAATTCCCAAGTTGTGAGATTTTGATTTATAGTTTAAGAACACTAGAGGTAACCACAAACCTAATTTTAAACTATAGGATCTAGCCTTCCTAGGGTTCAGAGAGGGCTCTCTCTATAATATTTAACGTTGTTTTGATTGATAAAATATTAGGCTAGTTATGATTGTGCAATTTGGTTTGGTTTGGTGGGAAAAATCACTTAATGAGATGGATAGTGGGAAATCTAATTGTCCATTGGGCTAAGGAGTCAAAATTCAAGCAAACTGAACTAGGATCAAGGTCAAAAAGTCAAATGTTTTCAGGGCAAGATAGATAAGCCTTTGAAGATCTTGGAAGGCTGTTTGGTGAAATGGCTTGATCGGGATAAAGAGAAAAGAAGGGTTCTTTAATCCGGAAAATGAAAGAAGTAGGAAGAGGTCAAATGAAAGAGGGAGAAATTAAGGGTTCCCTACTCTGGAAATCAACATAAAACATAGAAATGATAAACAATAAAGACAGGGTGCTTTTAACAAATCCTAAAGTAATACTCCTATATTCAAATTTAGAACACAGATATGGATGCATGAAACAAAGAGGATAAACAATGACAAGTAGAAAATACTTCACTTCAATAGCTCATCACATGAATCCTAAAATATGATGCTAATTTATCTGATCCAGACTGCTATTCAAAATTTGCAACACAAAAGCCTTCAAGTCCAACAAAAATGACTATAGAAATCTTCAGCAATTTATTCCACAATAATACTTCTAAAGATGAATTATTTATACAATATTGTTTACAAAATATCCTAGAATGCTTCTAGGAATTATCTAGGGAAAATTGAAATATCTTTACAACAAAATAGAGACATTTGCTTAACAACTCAGCAAGATGTCCTATTTATCCAAATAAAATAGAAACTAATTGTGGATTAGGTGCAGCTAGTTGCCTTGGTATCCTCTTTGTTGGCTTAGATATTTCATATCTGTTTTGAAATCTGATCTTCTTTATCTTATACTCTTTCACTCTGATTTATCTTTATCCTCTGATACTCTTTGACTCGGATACTCTTTAACCTCTGTAAAATTTCTTTACTGTTGTAATAAATTATTCTTTGGCTATAAAAATCAACAAAATGCTTTCTTCCTTTTATCTGCCTTTTAACTTTCACAGTAAATTAGTAAGTGATTTCCAAGCTTCATCATTATGAATTTGAATCTTTTTTAGCTTCCTGAAATTCTTATCTACCTTAGTGTATCTGGAAAAATTTTGTTTTATGACAAACAAATGTCTTATCTCATGCTGTAGATAGAATAAATATTCAAAACTTCTAAGTAAGACCTTCCCTATTGGAGTGGCTTGTCCACTTGTATTTTCAACCCGCTTTTTTGCATACTCTCTGATTTTCTTATTATAATCCTCCTGAGGCATAAGCTTATCATTTATAACCAAAATGTTAGGCAAAATTATTTGCCTCAAATTTTCAAATTTAACCATAAACTTGGTGATGGTTATGTTCATATTTTCACATTTCTCTTCAAGTTGTTTCATTAGATTATTCTTTGAGATGACTTTCCTTATTTCAAGGATTGTCTCTGTCCTTCAATTATTTGTATTTCTTCAAACTCCTACATGTTTTTATTGTTGAGAAACTTGATCAATTCTATGGCTTTCTGAGGTTTAGTACCTAGCTCATCTTTGGTTTTCTGAATTTCTACTAGTGTTGCCTTTAGTAAATCTCTTTGTTCAAAGATTACCTAAATTGAACGCCACACATCATTGATGGCTTCAATGATTTTGTTCCATAAATATTTTTTCACATATGATATTGGCTCCTTTAAGGTTAATTCCTTTTGTAGCTTCTTCAGTTCTTCATTTAACCTATTATCCCTTTTCTCATGAGTTTTGGCATTTATTTGAGCTAACTTCTTTGTATCCTCAAGGTTATAAATCATCTTTTTCAATCTGTTAATATCACTTGTCTAAAGTGACATTTATTCCATGGCTTTTACTAATTTACTAGCCTCATCTATGGGCTGAGTTGTTGTAGTAGATGACTTTGTAGCTGAAGTTGTAGATGATGTCACTGGCACTATAGTAGCCAACGGTTCTTTGGGTGCCAAGTCTTCTACTAGAGTTGAAGGCACAATTGTAGTAACCATAGGAATAACTGTAGGAGTTTCCTATTTGGAGAACCAACTCTTCTAAAGACTTAATCCTTAGGTCTTTAACGCATAATGAAGCTTTTTCAACCTTCATTTGATCTTTCATGTTTATTATTTTGTTTTGAAGTTTTTGAACACTCATAGCTTTGGTTGTAATGGTAGAATACAACATCTCTGAATTCTATTTGATCAAGTGCATGAATTTTCCTTGTTTGTACTTCTATATCAACCTATTTGTAGTCTAAAACTGTCTTTGGAGTCTTCACTATAGGTTGTAACAGTGACATGATCAAATTTTATTTGAGTAATCAAAGGCAGATAAAAGTCTGTTTTGAACACTTGGTGTTTGCTTCAAATATTGAGAGTAAATCTCAGTTTTAATCTCTTCATTCTTTATTTTAATCTGCTTATACTTTTCCCTTATATCAAGATCCTTTTCCTCTGTTTTCTGTGAAGATGATGCTTCCAAATTCTATTTTTTCTCTATTATCTATGCATTTGAATTATCTGGATTTCCCTCATTCAAATTCTTTGTAACTTTCTCATTTGTGTTGACTATAGCTGCACCAGTATTTGTTACTAGAACATCTCTATCTTCTAACTCAATAGTCACTTTTCCTTTATCAACTGAGTCTATCTTAGGCTTTTTATTATATCTTAACTTGAACCTATTCTCAGTAGTGGTCTCTTCAATGTAAGTTCCTTCTTCTCTGATCTTTTTGGTGGCTTTCTCTGCTTGATTTGTAGTTTGTAAGGTGTGACTAGTATCACCCTGCTTTACTGAATCTACCAAAGTGTTTTCTATCCACTCAATCTGATTGACATACTTATCAATCTCTGGTTTTTTCTCATGAATGTAGGGTGTTAGTTTTCACTTAACCCTCATTTTACTCCGTATTCCTTGTGGATCATAGTTCTAGGAAAAACTTTCTTCAAATCTGTACTCTAATAACGGTTTGTCTATTTCTATCTTTACATCTCTGTGATTAAAAATAAATGGCCCTACCTAATTCTTTAACTTGAATTCTGGTTTCTTCTTAGCTACTAAGAAGTTAATAGAATCATAATTCAAGATTTTCCTGATATATTCTAAGGAAAAAACCCTCATTGGTACAAATTTAGGTAGTTTGTAGGGTAGAAGATTAGAGCCAAAAAATCTAATTTCTATGTGTTTCACATACAAATACCAATCTCCAGTCCTGTTCTGCTCAGATAGCTGTAGGATTTTCTTCATTTCATCATTAATCCTTGGTTTTTCAGTGTTGGTCAACATATTGATAAATGGATGGACAAAATTATCTATGAACTCTGCAAAAGTGAATTTTGAGGACTCGTTTCTAATCATTGAAGTCTAAAAGATGACTGAAAGTGGTTTTTATTCTATATAAAGCTTCTGTAGAGTTATAGGAAACTTGTTTGCTTGAAAATACAAGAACATGTAGAAGAGAAAATATGTGTATCTAAACATTCCTTCATTTTGTAACTTGATGAGTTGATCATGGATATTGTCAGCAATGTACTCAGCATAATTGAAAATTACAGAGGGAGGCTCTCCTGGTGCAAAAGTAGATAGGAAACCTAAGATGGACTCATCAGTATGATCATCTATAAAGTATCCTAGGATGAATGATAGCATGGAATTGACATGCCTAGACCCCTATGGAAATTTTGAAGTAGAATATGGAGGATTGATTTGAGGAATTTCCACATGTAAAGGCATAAAGACTTGGAAATTCTAAAATCTTTTGGGAAAATCAAGGCCAATATACAACTTGGTAAGAGCCTCTATTGATAAAGGAACTGCTTGAGGATCAATTTTGAGCTGTAACATTTGATTTATGGACTCAACAGTAATTGTAAGAAGTACTTCTTTGTTTTCATTCACTATTGCTCTTTGTTCAGGCACATAATAGTTTTGACACAACTTAATCAGCTATGGGCATGGATGAGTGAATGGAACAACATATTTGGGCAAGTTTGATTCCCAAATCTAAACTTATTCTACCTGATCTAAAGACTTTTCATAGCTCTAGTAGTGGAGATATAACAAATTAAATTCAACAATAGGGTCTGATCTTTTATATTCAACATTTTCTAAGGGGATGTTCTCAATGTCTATAATAGGAGGTTGTAGAGGATTCACAATGATAACAGTCTTGGAGGGCACAGGTGCAGTATATTTAGGAATTTTTAGGCTTTTAGGACTACTGAAACTCTGTTTTTAGGCTTTCTGGTTTCTTCTATAAGAATAGATGGTTTACAGAAGTATTTTTTACTCTGACAGAGGTTCTTGGATAAAAATAAGCAGAATATGGTTGTTTTCTTGGATTTTTCTTTCAAATTTTTGACTTTCAACTGTGTTACAAACTCTCACTAATTATGAAAATAAGAAACAGGGGTTTCTTAAGCTTTTTCAATGGATATTGGACTAACAATTGTTTAGAATCAAGCACAGAGGGTCAGGTTACCTTCAGAGGATTTCTGGGATTTTTAGGATTCTTTTATATAGTCTGAAAAAACAAATAACTCAATATTTTCCTTAAAAAACTGAGCGCTGTCTAAAACAAGGTTTTCTAAAAAAATTTCCAGGGTTTAGCCTCTTTTTTGGATAATTTTAAAGGTTTTCTTGGATAAATTTTCTTATAAAGGTTTCAAATGTCCTTTTTAAATTGATAACAAGCTTCATTTTTTTGAAAAATACCTGTTTAACGCAGGTATAGGTCTTTGAAATAGGTTCTGATGTGTTTTTGTCAGGTTTGTGGTATCTTCTCAGGTTTTTGTAAGCAATTCAAGACTTTTCAACAATATTCAACGGTAAATGCAGTCTTTTCACTAGTTCTGGGTATAAAATAGTGCAAAATGCTTTGTTCTCTGAGTCAAAATGGAAAATACAATCGATAAGTGTAGAAAAGGGATAAATGGTAATTTTCAGAGTTTTTTAGGATATTTAGGCTAATCTGACCTGTAATAAATGGTGGTCATGTCAGATAATGAGTGGTTTTTCGGCTTCAAAGGCTACAAACCGTGAGTGGTTATCATGCGGTTTTAAGGTGGTAAGTGGTTTCAATTGGATCGAATTCAATCCAATCAAAATGAGCCAAGTGGAGGAGAGAGAAAAGGATGAAATAACCTATTTTGTGTAGAAATGAAATGTATTTTAGCCGCGCAACTTAAAATGCGATATAGATTTTCATTCGTAAGATCTGGGATGGGTCATGCAAACGGCGAGATTTGATCTTGAAGTTGCTCGGCATTGGGAGTGGGGTCTAGGGTTTTGGTATATGCGGCGGGATGGGTTATAACTTTATAATTATAGATTTACAATGTTAAAACATTATGTTATATGACTGGGCGGGTGGTAAAGTTATATATGTTTCAAATTAACATATATTTCAATCACGAGCGTAGGTATATATTATATGATAACAAAACCTTTTAATAGGAGTTTTATTACCATAGGGGCACGGGATATTTTTGTATTTGATATGTTTATAACCTATGGGAATAAAGGGTAGGTTTTATCTTTGTCACATGGGATATATAACCATAGGTTAGAACTTTAAATAATGGGGTTTTTGGGGTTATTCATATATAAATGATTTATTAATATACGGGAATGGTATAATTTAGGGATTTAATAATATAATTTAGAAATTAATATGAATTAAAGGTGTAATGTATGAAACAAATTAAAATACATAATTTAAAACTAAGTGTAAAAATACGCAATAAAGCATAGTTTGTCCCATTTTTTGTTTTTTACACATATACTTAGGATACAAATACATTTTATGGGTTTTTGAGTGTTTTTGAATGAAAATGAAATTAATCAAGTAGGGTTTTTACTTTTACTAAGAAAAAAGATGTTTTACTTAGGAAAAGGGATCATAATCTTGGAAAATGGTGAATATGCTGATGAAATGGGTTTTATGTAGGGTACTCAATATCTTTAACCAATCAGTTACTGAGCCTTGGGTCTGGTCCCAAAAGAAGTCAGAGAAATTCACTGAGCCTATTTAACTGAAGGTTTAGAATACTGGATCATTATGGGGGAGGGGAAATTAGTAATTTTTGCCCGATGATGCTTTATTACATGTCTTGCACAATTTCTTTCTACCTACCCATCATTATTTCTAACATTTTTTACTTCATTTTCATGGGTGCATTTAAGCTTGCAACCGTAAATCAATTTTTCTTTAAAAACATAAAACTATCTAGGTCTAACCATATTTCATCCAAGGGCTCAGATTAAACTGTTGAGATCTTCATGTATTCTTTAACTATCTACTAATTTGTCAAGTTTAAATTGTTTGACATATATTTATTCTCTATCTAAAACATGAAATTCAAAGCATGAAAAGTTAAGATTAAAATGTTTAACTGAGCATGGATTATGGCATTTATTGAAAATCTGCACATAATCATTACTTTTGCAGTAAAGTAAATAGTAGTGGCATTTTGACTTTCTCACTTTCAGGTTTTATATTTATATCTTTTTTGTTTTGGGGTCCATTCTTTTTCTAAGTCCTTTGATCTTTATTTTTAGGAATTTACCCTCTTTTTATCTTTTTATTATTTTCAAAATATGGAAAAACAACTTACAGAAAGAAAGGTATGTACATATTTACAAGATTATCAAAGCCAATTCAAAAATTATGAACCCTATTATTATAGGACCCTAACAGCTACATGATGTTATGTTTTGTATATAACTCACCGAATGACCAAGTAAATCAAATGAAAATGGCATGGGAAAAATTTTGTTAGTAATTAGTATGTCTTAGGTCTCCATTCCAAGTGGAATTACTTCAAAATACCCCTCTTCACATGTGCTAAAAAATAATAGAAAGTTACTACTCTAAAAGCTGGAAATTCAAGAACTAGTGAGCTATTTAATCTATCAAATGCCTAACCTAATCAAGAGAAAATGAAATGGGGTGATTTTTTTTATTAAATTTAACATTATTATGACATAATCCAAGTGGAATAAATTCAAATGAATCTCATTAACCCATTCTAAAAAATAGAATAAATTACTACTATTTCTCTACAAGGCATTTCCAGAAATTTTATATTCGTGAACTAGTAACAAAATCCAAGCAGCTTAATGATTAAGATGACCTTAAAAATTTATTCCAAGGATGAATAATTATTTTTAACATGTAAAAAACCTGAAAAAGAAATCACTTCAATCATTTAACTCAATCCTAAAGTAAGAAAAGAAACAATACTAAATACAGAAATATGCAAAACAAAAATGAGAGATGCATGTGAATAAGAAGTGAAAAGTACATAAATAAATTGTGAAAGATGGATTTCAGGCTCCTAGGATGGCCAAGCCCAAGGAGGCTCAGAGTCCTATGGAAGAAACCAAGCCTTAGAAGCTAAAAATGGTGCCAATATTCATTATTTGAATCAATCCATGTACATCCCTCCAAGAAAATAAAGTGGAGCTTCCAGAAAACAAGTTTTCTCCACAATAATACTAAAAAATACATTCCCCTAGAGGCCAATTCGAATTGGTACTTATACAAAATGATGAGGAGGCATTCCCCTTGAAAGGAGGAAACTTTCCCCTCCAAAATACCTCAAATAGTGGATATGGTTCCCAACACTAGGAGTTTGCAGTAAATGACAGGGAACACATTCATATATTTTCTCAATCATCAGAGTCCAGAATCTCCCCAGAATAGGGACTTAATGAACCATTCAGCAAGGAGATGATCTGGAACAAATGTCCTAACCATTCTACGACGATGATGCCACTCATGAATATGATCAGAGATGTGAGTAGCATTAGTCTGTTTGAAATTGGTGAAGAGTTCCATTCCAGTTTCATGTATGATGGGTAACTAGAAATGAGTCAAAAAGACAGTAGCTAGGGAAGTGAAATTATCAAAAGAAGCTCTAGGTAATTCAATATACCATGTTTCAGCCGGAACTGTGAGCGTACGCTAGAAAAGACGTAGTCTAACAGAATCATCATTCAGGGAGTTTGATGAACACCATAAATGATAAGTCATAACATGAGTCGACGTATCTTCTCCAGGGTTTCCATTGAACTTAGGAATATCTGAGGGTAATTTATGAGGTATCATTGGCCACCAAGGAGCATAATTAATTGGATCATTAGTTAGCCAATTTAAATCTAGTAACTCTAAATTCGCAACAAAGGGAAATTTTCTATTAAGGTCAGGTTGAGCATAGCGAGGGTAAAATGGAATTTCTTCAGCAACAGACCTTTGAGTACTAGCATAAGGAATCTGTTGCTAGTAACCTAGATAGGGGTTGTTTTGAAAAGCAAACGCTTGAGGATTATTTTGACCAAAACCTAGATATGATACTTGTTGAAATGAAGTTTGAGGCATTTGCGCCTGTGGCTGCCAAGGGGTCTATCCACCAATGTTATAACCCAAATTAGGATAATCTAGATTCGGTTGATAGGTATAACCAGTTTGCGGTTGTGACATCCCATAAAATGGTAAACCGGCTTGTGAATAAATGATTCCAGATACAGGCTGTTGTAAATTAACTGAAGGTTTTGGAGCCTGTGTACCCAACATTTGATGATATTGAGTTGAAGGACCTGTTTGATAAGGTTGTACAACATTTTGATTCTGTAACAAGGGTAAAGATGTATTGACAAGTGGAAATTATGTAGGTATAACACGTTGAACTAGTTGTTACAAGTGTACAACTATTTGTGGTTAGATAGGTAGAGTGGGTTTCCATTGACAAACATTCATTTTGACATTAGGTTGACCAAAAAGTGATGGAGTATTGTCATATTGGATGAACAAAGGTTTCCCCCCAGCACGTGGAGGATAATAATACGGAAAATATTGCTCTCCAAATGTTGGGAGTCCAGTTCATATGGTACTTGAAGGAATAGACCCAGAAGGACCAGCTTGATATTGCCCTGAAGATGTGTATAAAGAATCAAGTCGTTCAGTAATCACTATAGGATTACTAGTTAAAATATCGGATGATGACATTGGTAAATTCCATGGGTTCGAAGATGCACCAGAGAAAATTCCAGGTAATGATTTGTAACCTGATGGGACCAAAGGGCCGCCATGAAAATATGACTAGTGAAGTTGTAAACATCGAACAAGGGTAGGAGCTAATGTAATTGGAACGGATGGCCCAACTGAAGATGTTGGTTCAGGCATAGTTACTTGACCAAATGTATACCCTTTTGAATCGACGTGAGTTTTAAAAGGAACAGGATCAACAAAAGCAGATGGTGTCGATTGAGAAAAAGACTCATATAGGTAAAGGTCCTCCCCACAATCGGTTGGAGTTAAAGGTGTCTCGTCTGGTGGAAGTTCTTCAATCGCAATTAAACCAGGTGGAATTATTTCACCGTCAGGCCCAAAGTATATTTCAAGTGGTTGACTATGTGATATGGGAGATTCAATAGCTACAGAATTTTGTGGGATGACCAAGGTAGGAACAACTTTCGGTTGTACGACTTCAGGATTCATATGTTCTAGAAAACAAGAGACAGGATCTAGATCAATTTCTAGTTGAACAACATCGGGTCCAGGAGGTATGGTATCATTTATTGGATGGATCGTGACCACGGGTAGCTATGAAGACTCCATTTCGACAACAGTAGATGAACCTGGATGTCTAGAAATAACTTGAGCTAACACTGGTTTATGGGAAGATGATGTTCACCAGAGGTATGAATTGTACTTGATTCGGCAGATCGTGATCGCCATCGCCTACCAGAAGTAACTTCTGGTGGTAAAGGTGTTTTTAATGCTAGTCTACATCAACGACAGGGGGAAGTTTTTTTTCTTCCACAATCAATGATTTATTTTAACCAAAAACAAATAAACAAAATAAAAGGGTAATTATAGGCAACAGGGTTTACCAAGAAACTTTGAACTGCAGAATACCTCCTGGAAAACCAAGAAGTACAGGCAGGCAATCTTCTTGAATATTGTGTTCGATATATCACAATTTACAAGGTGGCCAACTCGGTTCACTATGGATGGATAGCACCTGCAATTTTTCCTCCCAAATATACCCGAAGGTATGTGGAGGCCCAAGTCCATATTAGCGTTGTCTGATGCGAAACCACACAGTGAGAGCACCCCTTTATACTTATCGTACTGTAACACCACCCGATATACCCGAAAGTACATGGAAAAGCTACGATATACTTATGTACGTGGAGTGAGGTATCACACTCGGAATGTATCGCAGACAAGTTAATGACGGCTGCTATGTTTTACGACGTTGAAACATGTCTCTAGCCTAGACCTTCTAAATGTTATCGTTATGGTTCCAATGCTTTTTGAGGTAAATTGAGATTAATTTTATGTTGATATTGCTTAACAATTTTCCTTTCAAAGGTTCACCACGATGATCTATTGTAAAATTCCTAAAATGCAACTAAGAATGATAAGCAATCTTTCACTTTTAGTTTTTCAATGAAAATCTTAGCTACTAGAGGGAAAGAGAAAACAATTTGTGAGCAAACAAATCAAAGAACACAAACTAAATGCATATTTCCTAATTGTTCCTTTTGCAAAACACACAAACCACTACATGCAAATTCAGATTTTTCTTTTCAGTTCCGTTAATGTTATGAATGCAAAAAAGAAACTAAGTGCACTAAATCAATAAAAACAAATGCCTTTTACTTTTGAGAAATGAGGAATACAAACAAAATTTCTCTTTTGAAGGAAAAATGAGGAATGAAACAACAATTTCTCCTATCAGGAAATGAAGATTTTACCACAATTTCCTTTTTTAAAAGAAAATGGATCTAATGCGACAATAAAAATAATTTGAAATTAACTTGCTAATGATAAAGAAAAATGCTTTAAACAAACATTGGACAAATTTTCTGTCAAAGGAGGAAGAGGTAGATGAATTCACTGGTCAATATGAGGCTCAGGCTTTTCAAAACACAACAGCAAATAAACTGAAACAAACTGCAAAGACAAATTCAAGAGAATTTGGATGGTTTCAAGAGGCAACGTAGTCTCTAAAGAGAGAAAATGCTTTGCAACACATGCCTGAAAGGGATACAGTGCTATGCAAAACGTTGTGTCCTGTCGAAGAGTGCATTCGGCACAGTGTATAAATAAAAACACAACTGTTTAACACACTTATTTTGAAAATTTGGACCTTAAAAATCCTAATCTTTGTGAGTAAAAAATATTGGGTGAATAAACAGAGAAAATCAGAGGCTAAAACACCTAGTATAAAGAGAATTTTCCCTAGCAGAGTCGCCAATTTGTTATGCGGAATTATGAATTATGGATAAATTATTCTTCCCTAGACAGGTGCTAATCTAGAACAACAGGTCAAAGACTTTACAACTATCTTTCCTAACTGTAAACAGACACACAGAATGAAATAAGGAACCTACTTGGGATCCAAGTGCTTCCAAAGTCTCCTTCTGTCGCTTTTGATGTAGCTTCAAATTCTAGCCGGCTATGAAAAATATTTCATGCAAGAATGAAAACTAAAGAGTAAGAGATAGCAATAATACAGATTTCAATTCAATTTATTTAGCTAAATCAATAAATCATAAACCATATACATCAACTAAGAAATCATGATATTGAAAATCAAAGCTTATACAGATGCATAGAGGGAAAAATAAGCAGTAATCTTTATTGATGATAGAAGGGGAGGTTACAACCCAGTTATTGATTTGGTGTCACCATCTCCAGCAACATCCCAGCCTCATCACAATGCAGATATCTCTAGCAATATGTCACCCAAATCAATCTCAATGGAAATTCCACCAGGATTTCTCTACACAAATTCTTCCTTTTCAAACACTAAGATCTGTGCTATATTTATAGAGGAGTTGAAGGTAGTTTCACAATCAATGACTTTCTAATAATAGGCAATACATGTTCCCAATATTGTAGATGTCAAATGGACACATGGATCTAAGTTTGACACATGTGAACTCTTTTCGAAGGCACTGGCCAAGTGGAGATTCTGGAACAATGAGAATTTCTCTCCCAATGTGACCAACGCACCCATGGATGTCAGGAAGTGCTTTACAGAGCAACCTTGCATAGAGCTACATGAATATGCAACGCACTTATTCCCTTTAGAGGCAGTGTTGATGACCTTTGCAAATGAACATCTTTGATTGATTTGTCTTGCTCTTTGTCTTAGGGCATATAGCAACTGAAATGTTAGGGGATGATAGACCCTATACAATGGTCATAGAGATGATGCCCAGTTAATCAGGTCATTGGGAATGATGCCCAAATTGACCTATAACAGAGATAATTGAATTTTTTCTGTTGTATACACAGTGAGTCTGAATGCAATGTTTTGGAAATAATTTTTATATGCAATTGATGGGTGAAAAGCACTGTTGTATAAAAAAAAAATCAATTCTTTTGCACAGTCTAATTTCTTTTACAAAACCAAGACAAAGATTGTTTTTAAGGAGAACAAATAATTAAATAGAGGGTATAATAATATTAGAAACATAAACTTATGTTTTCTTGAAACCTTTCTATCAAATTATTTTGTTTATTTATAGTAAGCTCACATTCTTCAAAAGAGAAAAATAGAGGATTGATTGATTGACAAAGGCAGTGAAGAAAAAAGGTAAGCCTACTACCATGATTACATCTAGTGCTTAAATTTTTATTTACAAGATGAAGTTACTGACGACATATGGTTATATAAAATGGTTTTCAAACCAAATAGGCTCAAGAGAAGAACCTAAAGACTTCTAAATAGAACACTGGAGTAGGGAAACAGTGGAAATAATTTATCAGAGGGTTAATAGGTTTTCTCCAAAAGTTCAAAGGTCATAATGAGAAGGTCACAAGAGAATTTGTAAATAAATTCAGACAGAATGAAACCATGGTGGGCAGCTTACATATCCCTTTGACTCATGACTATATCTCTGAAGCTCTAGATTTTCCATCTTCAGGTGAATTATATCACGAGGGCTTACATTTTAAAGACAAGGGATGGACATTTTTCTTAGATAAAAACAGGAAGGGTTATTTTGATCGATCAAAAGGGATCCCAAGGGATTGGTTTAATGAACCATGGGCAGAATTGGTATTGATAATTCAGAAGTTCTTCACTTGTGACAATAGATTTAGTGTAGTACACCTTTACCATGTCAGGTTACTACAACACATCAAAGGGGATATAAGGGTCAATCTTCCCTATTTCTTCTACAAAAACATGATGAAAATGATTGAAAGCATAAAATGAGAGACTAAACCTAAAGAGGCTCAATTTATTCATCAGAGACTTATCAAAATTCTTGTATATTATCAGTTGAAAGTCAAAGGGATGGTTTGGGAAGATTTCTTGGTTGAAAATGAGTTTGTAGAACAAGTTGTGGAAAAAAAAATTAAACCCATAGAAGAAACAAGGAACATTGTTCATTCATCTCTTTATCCTAAAATGAGGTCAAAGAAACAACACGAAATAGTTATGTTAGAAAAAGAAACAACATTTTTTATTATTTCCAGGAGACACAAAAAGAAGCATTTAGCAGAACCAGAAATACAAGTCATGGAAACATCTCCTATTACAAAACAGGAAAATGAAATCCTTAAGAGGTTGCATCATGAAGTGTATTAGAATCCTATAGATAAATATTTCTATTTTCAAAACAATGAAGTATAAGTTGCTTCAGTTTCCAAAGATTCAATGGGGGAAGATCAATACCTTTCTAGAGTGAGAGAGTTGAGTGATAGCTTAGAGATAATCAAAATCATGGAGAGGCACCTAAAGGAGGAAAATGAAACTTATAAACTAACCAATGAGAATTTGGTTAAGGAGAATGAGAAGATAAGTGAGGAAATGGGAAAGTTTAAAAAAAAAAAAACTTCTCTATACAAAGGCATTCAGGTGGATTCAGGAGAAAAACTCCTGGAAGGCCAAGTATGAGAAACAAAAGGTTAAAACCTCCATCTACAAGGAAGAGTATGGAAAATACATGGATTATATTTTGTAGACAACACAACATGAGGTTTCAGGATCAGGAATGGGATCAACACCAGGACTTTGAAGGTCAAAGAGGAAACAGTAAGCATGAGGACATGCTTGATCATCAGTTTGGGGGAGATGTTGGCCCTCGTTTTTTATCTCTTTTTGGTTAGGAAATACACCTTATTTTTCTATATTATCCATCTATTTACCATAAAATCCACTTCATATTGACCCAAATATGCATATACAGGTATTTAACTTATGTTTTTCAATTATTATATGTTTTTGTAAAAATTGGAATTTAAGTGCATTTTTGGACAACAGCAGAAATTCCTGTAATAACATTATGGTTTGCATATGTGCAGGACACTTGGGCTCAATTTGGATATGTTTCTAGAAAACTAGGGAACTAAGAGTAAGAGTACACCTATTGGCACAATCAGAGTGAGCTTTAATAGGCCCAGTCAAAGGCAGTCAAACAAGACCAGTCTTTATGGAGGATCCCTAGAAAGTAGGTCAAAACTCTTATTTTGTGGGATTTTCTAGATTATGATGGATCTAATAGATGAATTCAACTTTATATGATAGGATAAGGATAGTTATGACTACTTTATCTATTTTATATGAGTTTGTTATATATTTTATCTATTTAATCCTCAAAATTTGAAGGCTTTGATATGGAACTTGTATGACGGATTATTATTATTTCTGAGACTTGGAGACATAATTGAAGAACTGTTCTATCATATTTTGATGTTGTTACATGCTGGTTGATTGATTGAAGTATTAAGTAGCTGAATTTACCTTCAGTGTGCGAGGCAAGGGTGGAGGGCCCCCACACCGAGTTAAGTGCACTTCTTAGTTTATTTTGTAGTTGCAATTCTTGAATTAGTTTGCTTATGTTTAATTTGTTTATTTTCAAGTATTAATGAATCAAATGATCATTATTAACCTGCATAAGAAAGGAAAAAAAAGTTTTTAAGTTAATAACTCTTTCTATCTAATCAAGATTTTCAGTTAGAATTCATCTTTACATGCCTTTACATGCTTTGACTGCTGATGGATCTTAATCTTGTTTCTAATCTGCATACGAAGAGACAAACCAGTATTTAAGTTAAATACTTCTTTTATCTGATTCAGAGTTCAAAACTAAGACTCATCTTTCTTGATTTCTAAATTTTTGTTTTCACAATAGCATTAATGATAACTGAAATAAATGATGAAGGACAACCAGGACCTCTTTTAGTGAAGAGCCTCTTCAATTATTACTTCATGTATCTTAATCTATTGTTTAGTTAAATTCTTGTTTTCACAATAGCATTGATGATAAATGAAATAAAGATGAAGGACAACCAAGACCTTTTTTAGTGAAGAGCCTCTTCAATTATTATTTCATGAATCTTAATCCATTGTTTAGAATTTAGAAATTATTTAAGTTAGATTTATATTTGTAATATGAATTTCCCTAATCATCAATAAACAATCTTCTGAATTGATCACAAATGAAACCCATATACTTTGGGATGCTTCTAAGTTCCACTAACCTGGATTGATAATAAATACTTGCATTAGTTTACGACAGTAAATTGACCCAACATCCCTATCATGTAATTTTTCCGGTGAAGACAAAGTAGGTGAGATAAACTAAGATAAAGGTGGTAGGAGATGTGTTCAATATGGTAGTGGGGCCTGACTATGACCAAGCCTTTATTATGGGATTCATTATCATTTTAGATCAGATGATTCCAGGTGACTGATTTAATTTCCATTCTACCATGTGGTAGAGTCAAAGAGAGGAAGGAATAAGTATTAGGTTTTCCTCATCTCTTGTTACTCCAATTGCCAAATTCTACTAATTGAAGATGAAATTCTCGATTCAGTTGTCTCCTCTATGTTTTTATTCATAAATAATGTGTATAATTCCATTTTTACTGCATTTCATGCTCTATGTATATGTTTCTTGTGGAAGAAAGTGGAGTAACAAAACTCCTTTCTACCATGGATAAGGATTGTGAGCCCTTATCCGGTACACCGTGATGGGCCTCCAAATTAGACATAAATTAAGGCCCATATGACCATCCTTCAACACATTAAATCTCTCTTTTTTCATTAGATGACATATTTTTAACTTTAATATGTTCATTATGAAGGTTTAAAGATAATTTCATATTTGTGCCTAATATTATTTATTTTTGTATAATATTGTGAGAATATTGGGAAGATTAGGAAGATTTGGAGAAGGAGATAATTTAGGGACTTGCTCCCTAATACTTGAGGATCAATATTGGAAAATAAATGAACAAAATATCACAAAATTGTTGAGAAATTACCATCTATAACTGAGGATGTGGCTAAGGGTGGCGTCATCACAGAAGAGTAAGTTATCACTCGTGCCCAGTATTTAGACTTGATTTATACTCAGTCTGGCACGCTCTATGAAAAAATTCCTAATGAATCGAGATCTAATTTTACTATTCCTCCTCAATTAAAGGACTATCATGCTGGAGACGGCTTGATTGGCACTGCAAGCACACATCACACTACTGCATTTGATCCTGCTCCTGCTTCCAAAATTAATGTAATGCCATTTTACAAGGGAAATAGTGACAAGTGACCTAGAAGTAAGAAAAAGGGGAAATCTAAGAAAAATCAAACTTCTAACCCGCAGGAAAGATCATCTGATCAATTGTCTGGACCTAGGAAACATTGTTATCCATGCATAATCTGTAATGAGGAACACTTTTTTAGGGATTTTTCTCACTACGTTGAAGTCTCAAAAATCATCAAGACTTCCCATGCGTCAGCTGTGTTAACAGACCCATTTTTAAATCCGGACACAAAAATGGTTGCTACAGATCCAGCTCCCAGTTCCCAAGTGTTAATGTTATCTGTCACAAAACCTTCAACAAATATTTTGGTGTCAACGCATAATAAATATTATGGTAGTGAGGCCACTGATCAACTTACTACCTCGACAATGAATCCATCTACGAAATCAATACTGCCTACTTCTATTCCTGAATTGACAAGCAAGCCACCAAATGGAGTAATTTACAAATTGACATATAATCCTCATGCAAGAGCTGCACAAAATTATAATATAGTTGAAGATTTGGCTCAATCCCCTTCATCTATTTCTGCTCTTGAGGTATTACAAAATTGTCCCTCCCAAAAACAAGCTTTATTGGTGGCTATTGGTGGAATTGATCCGACTAATTCTAATCTTTCATCTTTAATCATACAGGCTATGTGCCGCAACTACTAGCAGAATTGGCATTCTCAATACAAGTAAATGTTCTCAATCACCTTTTTCATCGCACTATTATTGATGAGGGAGCATCTACATGCATTATGTCTCTAAATTGTTGGAAGTTACTTGGCTCGCCATGCTTATCACAATCATAAATGACGTTGAAGGCATTTGATGGATGTACATATAAACCTTCTGGTATTATTAATAACCTGCATGTTGAACTAGGGGGCAAAATAATGAATATTGATGTTAAGGTTGTTGACGGACCCCTTGACTATAATTTAATTACTTGGAAGGCCATGGGTATATCCAATGACTACAATTGTTTCTACATATTTTAGAATGGTTGCCTTTCAACATAAAGGTACTATCAAAGTCATTAATAATTTATCCTTCCTTGCCTCTGCTTCGCAGATAACTAGAAGTGTTCCGTTCGTTCACATAACCCAACTAGAACTTCAGAACATCGGTGTAGGACTCTTAAAGGATTCCACTTTAATGGGAACCTTCGCATTACCGGTGCCCGCGACGTTAGCAGAAATTACAAGTATAGAGACCTGCTACATTATCTCTTCCACTCTATCTGGCTTAAGGGAAAGTACAAGTGATTCTTAAATTACTATGTTGGATGAATTTCTTCCACCCAACCCTATTGAGCTGGCATAGCAATTAATCTATTTGGCTTAGGCGGAAAATCCAAAATCAGCATCACCAAGTGTTTGGGTTGATCGTTCCTTAGATTTTGGTACTCCCTCTGATCCTTTTTCCTCACTATTCTTGACAAATGAGAATATTTTGGAAGCCATGATGTCAGAAGGAGAACCATGGGAAGATTATCATCATCATTCCCATCTTCTAGATTATGAAGAAAAATATCTTAGTGAACTATATCACCCATCAATCAAAAAATTCTTTTTGAATTATTTACCCATTAATGTAATCGATTCCGAGCGAAATATTTCCAATATTGAAGAAACCATTTCTATCAATATTTTGACCAAACCTGGCATTGTAGAAAATATTCATGTCAGTGTATCTTGTTCTTCATCAGAACTCAAATCATATCGCTCTCTATTTTGTGAATTCTGTGATGTATTTTCTTGGTCTTACGAGGAAATGTTGGGCATAGATACTAGTATTATTGAACACACTATTAATATGTATCCTGATGTCAAAGTAGTGCGTCAACGGCTTCGTCCTGTTCATCCAAAGAAATTCGTTGCCATCAAAGCAGAAGTTGAAAAAAATTTGTGTGCTAGTTTCATATACCCTGTTTCGCTAACTGAGTGGGTTTCCAATATCGTTCCTGTCATGAAAAATCAAGGAACCATTATCAGGAGTGTGCATTAATTATCAGGATGTCAATCTTGCTTGTCCAAAGGACAACTATCCTACTCACTTTATCGACCAGATTATTGACGATTGTGTTGGATGTGAAATATTTTCGTTCATGGATGGAGATTTCAGCTATACTCAAATCAATATCTACCCAGAGGATCAACATAAGACAACATTCATCTATCCCTAGGGCACATTCTCTTATAGGAAACTACCGTTTGGTTTAAAGAACGTTGGGGAAACTGTTAGGTCCCTATATTACTAGTATAGTCCCTTACTGTTGTTAGTGTAACCCCTTTATTGTTATTATTGTACCCCTGTAACCCCCATATTGTTATTATTGTGCCCTTAAATTATTATTGTTAGGTTGGCTAGGATTACATTGTGGCCCCATGGACTCCTATATATAGAAAGGAGGTTTTGTAATTTGTATCATCCAAGAATTGTTCATTCATGAAATGTATTGGAGATTGCCCCTCAAAGTGGCTTATTTCTAAGGTGTTGATATCTCTTTTCTTCTATTTTTGGAGTTGGTTTCACAAAAATTGGTATCAGAGCTTTGGATTCTAGGATTTCACTGCTCCAAACAGGTCATCGTGGAATTTTCACTATAGTGTTGTTTCTACAAAGTTTCAGATGCTGAAATTTTTAAGGTGTGAAGCCAAAATCTTGAGGAGCATCATCGCAAAATTTTAGAGCTTGGTTCGCAATAGTTTCAGAGATATGATTTGTGGAAGTTAGGTATTTTTGCAGGCTCCTTAATTTAATCTAAATAGGTCATCGTGGCATTTGCGCTATAACTATTTTTCAACGAAGGTTCAGAATCTAAAATTTTTAGGGCGTGAATCTGAAATCCTGAGGAAACTCGTTGCAAAATTTTAGAGCTTGGTTCGCAATATTTTCAAAGATATCATTAGTGGAAGTTAGTGCTTTTTCAAGCTCCTAAATTTCATCTCAAAGAGGTGATCGTGGGAAAATCTTCATAACTCTCTCTCTGAGCATCAGATTGGAGTGCCATAAAAAGTGGCCACAAGTGCATGGACTATGGTTTCATTTCTATCAATTTCAGAGCTAAAAGACGAAACAGTGACACGTGGAAAGTTTTATAAGTTAGATATACTGAAACAGTCCATAATTATGTCATTGTGGGAGATTGGACATAACTTTATGTTGAAGAATCCAAATCAACTCAGACCTGTGCAATTAAAAAGAGGATTTAGAAGGCTACCTCAGTGCCAAATTTCAGATATTTAAGAGTTGTAATCACAGAGATAATCCAATTTAAATATCAAGCTCTTCAAAAGCAAGAAAAAAGTGTGTAATTTTTTCTGAGTTGCATAAGTCTTGTTTGAAGAATCAATTTGAATTGATTCCAAGTGCATATTTTAGAATAGATATTAGTATTGGGTTCTAAAAAATTCCCCCTAAAAAAATTCAACACCCATTAAGCCTTCAGAAGGCTCTACTATGAATCATGAAGATGAAGAATTGCAACATGATCTATCAAAATTACAAGAGAAAGTGCACCAAATGTCGCTCTCGCAAAGAACAAAAAAAATGAAATGGAAGTTCTGAATAAAGGTGTGGAAGCGAAGATGGATGGTTTGAAGAAAGGCATAGAAGCTAAGATGGATGGCATGGAAGCTTGCATGAAAGCTAAGATGGGTGACATGGAAGAAAAAATGAAAGACAACATGGAAAACATGAAGAATGATCTAAAAGCAGACATGGAAGGTTTGACAAAGTTGATACAAGAAATGTTTCCTAATGGTGAAAAGATAGTAGAGGAAACTCATGATGAGAACAAAATAAATGTTAATCGTGATTTCATAAACTCTAATGTTGGCGGGAAGAACCACCATATTCCAAAAATGGATATGAGGAAGTTTGATGGAAAGGATCCTGTAACATGGATACTACAGAGGGAGCAATATTTTGATCTCCATAATGTGCAAAACACACAAAAGGTACGCATTGCAACTTTACATTTAGAACAAAATACATTTGTATGGTATCGATGGCTTTGCTCCCGTAAAAAAATTGTCCCTTGGTCAATTTTTACGGAGGAAATGATAGCACATTATGAGGATACAAAGAGCAACACCTTCTTTACCCAATTGATAAATCTCAAACAAAAGGGTTTAGTGGGGCAGCACATTGAGGACTTCCAAAAATTGAATATAAGGGTAACTGATATTCCAGAGGAACACGTGATTGATCTCTTCATAGGTACTTTAAAGGATAACATCCAACATGAAGTTCGCATTTTGGAACCTGATTCATTAGAGAAGGCATTCAGGTTGGCAAAAAAAAATGAATATAAGATTATGGTGACAAGGAAGCCTACCACTCACTTCTATAAAGAAGGAAGTGTTGCTACGCCTAGATTTCCACAACCTACAAGGTTGACACCACAAAAATTGGAAGAAAAAGGAGCAAAAGGGTTTTACTACAGTTGTGAGAGAAAATACACTAAAGGTCATAAGTGTGCTGAGAATAAATTATTTTACATAGATTGTGAAGAGGAAGAAGAAAATGAACAAGAAGAGGAAATACACCAGGAACCATCCCTATAATAGGAAGAAATGAGTCCGACCATATCGTGTAATGCATTGGCAGGAATTACCACTCCGCAAACTCTCAATATAGAAGGACTTCTCAAGAATAAAAAGGTAATAGTGTTGATTGTGTTAGACTCATATACCAATAGGTGTCATTTTTCATGATTGACTTGTTGAACTATGCAATATGTTCAAACATTTTTCTTGTTGCAAAGGTGTTCCATATTCTTAGAAAATTAGAAAAAGCAAAAAATTTTAAAAATGTAAAGAGGGTATACCCTAAAAGAAAAATCAAAGGGTGAAAAAATAAAATTGGCCAAAAAAGTGAAAGAAAATGAACCCCACCAAAAGAAAGGCCAAGGAAAGTGTGCAAGTCTAAATTCCACTACTTTTTGCTCTGATGTAATAAAGAAAATTGTGTGCAGTTTGTCAAACTTTTGCCACAATTTATGAAGAGTCAAACTGTTTAAACTTGACTCATTCATTTTTCAATTTCATGTTGTAGAATAGAGAATAAATATCTGACCAAACAGTTTAATCTTGGCAGATAAGTAGATAGGTAGAGTTAATAAAGGTGCTCAACAGTTTAATTTGAGCCCTTGGACGTAATAAGTGTAGAATTAGATAGGTTTCCACATGTAAAAGAAAAAGTGTGATAAGGGTTTGCTAGTCTAAGTGCACCCTAATAAAGAAGAGAAAATGGTAGGGTAAAGTAAGTAGGGTAGGTAGATGTTGTTGCAGAATTACATGTGATGAATGATGGTTCTAAATGTGTTCAATTTTACTTTCATCACAAGTACAAAGGCAGATACTACATTGGAAAAGTTCACAGCAAAGCAAAGTCAAGATTATTAACTTCCCCTTCATTTTTCCCTAAAGATTTCACTAATTTCCCCTAAGTGCTAAGGTATTTGAAAATTAAAGGGGCTCAAGGCATTTCCTTGACTTTTGGAGGGACCGGACCCTCGGCCCAATAATTGGAAAAAACCTAAGTACTTAAAATCATTCATCATCACACTCATTTACTTCAAAAGATTCTTTTCCTAAGTAAAATCCCATTTTACTTAGGAAAATCATGACATATTTCATAAAAAACCCTCAAAATCACATTTTATCCTAAGTCTAAGTGATGAAGTAATTATAATGCAATTTGCTTCTAAAAACTTCACTTTCTTAGTTGTATTAATGTATTTTGAAGTTTACCGTGTTCCCTTGTCATATTAACATTAATTTTATTTATTAACTCCTTATAGAAATAACCCTTTCCTATAATATATAACTCCATTTATATAAATAACCCAAAAAACCCACTTATATAATTTTAGCCAAAGTTAATAAATCCCATGTGATTAAATAAATTACCTACTCTATAAACCCTTTGGCTAAACATATCTTTATATGAATATTCCCGCCCCTATGGTAAGTTAATCATTTTGGTTTATTTATCATATAATAAAAAAAAATCTATGAAAAGATTTTAAACGTATGATTTATATGTTTAGAACAAAAAATAAAACCCGAAGTTTAATTTAAACTAAACTTCGAAGTAACCCATCCCGCGCGCATTTTTCACCCCCAACCTTCGTCGTACAAGGGATTAATTAATCCTTATAATTAGTTAATAACCGACCCCCGCCAATCAAAACACTCCCAAAATGATTAATTAATAATAAATTACATCGGGCCCTCATATTAAATCCCTGTCAACTTCACGCCCCGACCACTGTTCGATCACTCGCTCCAAGATCAACGGCTGTTGATAATTTCGCTGGCCATCCCCTATCCGAACAATAACTCATGAAATTATGGTGGTTTCCAAACAATACCCCGACCACGTGTCATTCATTCTGTGGAATCGCTGCTCCTCCGCTCAATACCACCTTCCCTTAAAAGCAGTGCAGAATAAACCACTTACCACCTTCCCCCCCGTGACTCATCTGTTGTACATAATGACGTCATTTTTTAAAATAATAAAAAATTCGCCACCCTTGTGACTTTGTGAATAAAACAAAAACCCGCATATTTTTCATTATTTTGTATGCAGAAAATGACTTCGCCCTCCATGCAAAGAATTTCAAAAAATCGACTGTCAAGTACCATTTAACTGAATTCTGCTGAAGACCATTGCCAAACCAGTATCCCAGCGTCCACTCGCCGCCAGCCTGTACCTGTTAAACATAGCTCATCCCCTAAAAACAGGTATTTACCCCATTTCTCATTTTAACTCTGTGAAATCCTAGCTTTCATTTTAAATTCCCCACCAAAGACTGTTACAGAGATAAATTGAGTTTTCTCTTTTCCCATAATTTCAAATTGCGTCCCCAAAAAACTTGTAATTCTGCTCAATTTTTCACCATAAGCAGAATTTCCATTTTTGAATCCACAAGAACCAAAATGGAAGTTCATGTGGCTTTAAACGTCACCCCATTGAACGCCCCTCATAGAGACTTGGATTATTTATCATTAGTCGACAAGGATTTCCAAATTAAAGACCTGGCTTTTAGTGATAGTCCTCTTCGAATTTTTTTTCGCTGCAGAGACAATTATTTGAATGGCTTGGATATGATTGGGTTATGGGAATCTAATCTTCCCAGGTACCTTTTTCCCTCTGTCCATATTTTCCCTAAAATAATCCATTTTTTCCATGCAAATTATGATCCTAACCAAAGAGCAGTCTTATCCCCAAATCAAGATGTCATTTTCCCAATTACTGCTCAGTCTATCAATGAGATGCTACATTTTCAACCTGATCAAGCCCTCACTCCCCTATCCATGGAAGATTTACTTGAGAAATCCACCAAACTATCCCATGAAGAATTAAGCCACATCTTCCAGACCTTTATGTTTCCTGATCATCAGCCTAAAGGCCCTCCCCCTTATGGGTATGCTTTTTTCACTGAGGAGGGTAGAATTGTTTTGGAAATGATATCCTTTATAATGGGCTTTAATACCAGTGAATATGTTGACCATTTAACTCTAGTATTATTGTCTATTTTTACCCCTAGACAGCCTCCTGCTGTCATGTATGACTTTGCATCATATATTGCAGACAAAATCCATGATCAATTCATGAGATTAGAAAATGAGAAAGTGTTTAAATATTCTTCTGTCATTTACCATCTCATGCTCTTTTACCAGTCAGAAAATTTCCCTTTCTATATCAAAAAGCTTGATGCCCAAGGGAATCCTAGGTCTGATATCTTTTGGTCGGCCATCACTCATAGTTCTTGAGATTCTCCCTATTCCTATAATGAGTTCATTGATATTTTTATACACCCTGCAACCACCTTGTTGACAGAATTTTCTCCTCCAAGACTCAGCAATGAAATCAAGAAAAATTTACAGCTCTCAAAACAATACAAAGTTGGTGATTGGTACTTATACCAAAATCACACAGAAGTTAGAATCTATGGATGTGAATTAGGTCCCTTCAAATTGCCAAAATATGTCCCCATGAGAATCTTTGCATTAGAATATTTCAGGCAGATGAACAATTATGATATAGTTCATTTTTGTAATGCAAAGAATAAGGATCGACTCCGGATCAAAAGTCAATTAGGTCCCTTTATTTGTAACTCTAGGGATGCAGGGGAAGAAGCTGAAAAGATATTAGAAGATCATTTCATATTACAAAAGAGTTTCTATTGGGTGCCTTATGACCCATTCAGCTTCATTTGTGATAAAAGAATGAAGAATAAATCAGCACCATACATACATCAAAGAATCCCAGAGATTGAAAAATATGCTAATACCGATGAATGGATAGAAGGAAAATTGATAGAGTAGGATAGTGAGCGGGTCAATGTAGACAATTTTATGAAAGATCTTGAAAAAATGCTTGACCTAGACTCTTTTGCACAGGTACCAAGATCAGAAGTTGGTCCTTCCTCAGCTGGGATTATTCAGTAGGAGTTACAAGAAAACATTGCAGTATCATCTAAGGGAAAAGAGAAAGAGGTTGATACACAAGTTAAAGAAACATTCACTATGACAGAACAACCTCAAACTTCCAAGGGACAGGATCAAGTACAGGTTTCTTCCGTTCAAACCAATCCAGTAGAAATGTCAATTTTGCAGACTCCATTAAATGTGGAAAAGGGAATAAAGAGAGAAGCTGAAGCTGCTACCCCTCTCACTAGATCTTCACAACAGCCTCAGGCCAAGAGACAGAAATTGAATACTCCTCCAGAAGTAGAATATATTGATGAAATCCTTGATAGTCAAGGACCAGAACAATTGGGCAGTCAACAAACAGGAACAATTAGCGAAGCATCCACTACCTCACAAAGGAAAGAGCTACATAAGCAACATAGTGTTGAAATATCTTCTTTCAAAACACCAGTTAAAGATACAGGAGATATAAAGAAGACATTTATCAATATCAAGGCCAGGAATGATCCACTGAGAATTCAAGTATATAATCAATATCTGAAAATGACCCCAAAGAATCAAGAAAGATTGATGTCATCTTTTGACATCCAACAGGGCAAAATGATAATGAGCCATTTCAAACCCAAGGTGCAACAACCCCAAACAACTGCTGATTATATTAGGACAAGCTTTGAAGTCCTAGCAAAGGATATCCATCCTTTAGATCAGACTGAGTTACATAAGCAGACTGGTGAAATGATCTATTCTACTTTGAATGATAAGGCAATGGTAGCTCACAGGTTACAAGATTCTTTGGAGAACACCAATACACAGTTACAACTTGAAAAGGCTTCTTCTCAAGCCAAAGACAACAGGATAAAAATATTCGAAGCAATAATAATTGGTTTGGGACACAATCCAAAGGATTTCAAAGATATAGAAGCTCTAATCAAGAAAAAAGATGATGACATTGCAGCTTTGAGAAAGCAGTTGAAATTTCTAGCCTCTAGACATCCTCAAACTGAAGAAGTAATAAAGAAAAATTATGAAGAATAAATGATGGAGTTGCTCTTAAAAATGAATGAGCGACTGACTGAAACAGAAAAAGAGCTTGAACAAGCTTTAAAAGACAAGCAGTCCAGTGTTCCAGTATCTACAACAGAGGTTATCACAGGTACAACAAGTCAACCAACAGGTCAATCAATAGAGCCATCACAGGTAAATACTTCAAATTTGAGTACAGAAGAACTAGTAAAATCAATGAATGACTTGAAAATTCAAGTAATAGAACTTCAGCGCACAAAGTTACAGCTTATTAATTTGGAACAAAAATATGATCTTTCAAAAATGACTGTTGCTGACAAAACAAGAGAAGTCAAAAAGTTGGAAAAATTAGTTAAAGCTTTGGAAAGGGATCTCACATTAGAGAAACCTTTAAGAGAAATAAATGACATTCTTTGGGATGATATTATTCAGTCAATAAAATATATCTGGTCCTTAATCCAGATAATATACGAGCAGAATGATTTGGTCAAAGTAGCTCTGGATGAAGTTGAGACTACACGAGCAGAATTAGGAAATAGGCCTGAGGAAGCCAATCAGCTCATAAAATTTCTAAACACCCAAACCAGACAGAAACTTGCAGATCAGGGTATTCAAGACAGGACTACAACAATCTTGGAGATAAAAAGAGTTTTTACTAAAAGAACTCTTATGCAAAATTTGGAACGAAGGTGTTTTGACATGCAAAGTGAAATCATTTCTTTCAGAGAAAGGTTTAATGTTTTATTGAATAAAGGGTTGCCTAGCCCTATGGTTTCAGAAGATAAAATAATGGACCTGGAAACTTATGTTAGGAAATTGGACATACATGCTCACAATCAAGCCAGTTCCTCAACCATTTCATCAGAAGCAACATTACCTACAGGAAGGAATCTTCATGACAGATTAGAGAATTTGTTTTATCTTGAACATGAAGACATTTGTTTCCTAATCAGCCTAATTTCTTCAGATATACCGAGGCTGATGAAACATTAAGAAAGCTTCAACGGACCAAAATAGCAGAAGATAAATGGTGGGAAGATCTATTGGAACTTTTGTAAAATTTATCCTTATATGAAATTTTGCCTATTTTCTACAGTATAAAGGATAAAGGGACAAACAAAGGTCAAACAGTATCAGTTCATTTAAAGTGTGTCAGTGAAAACAAAGAGTATCAGTGAAGCAATTCAATTAGAAAAAAATTACTGAAGAGGACAACGATGAGCTAAAATATAGGTCCTACCTCCAGCACATTCTCAAAAGGAGGAAACAGCACAACATTAGTTGCTTTTTTTGTCTTATCTATGAGACCATCTGTCTCTATTTTTATTGTAACTTATTTGTGATTCATCTTAGATTATATCTCGTTTTGTTAAGAGATATTTTTTATGATTTTTTGTATAAATAAGCCCTCAATCGGATTATTGAGGGTGGATTCTTATACTCTAATGTAACATTGAATATTTTGGAATAAAGAGCTTTGGAGAAATTTTTCGTGGCAAAACTGGATAAGGAATTGAGGCAAAAGACTTTTCTCGGGATTCATGTGTCAAATGAAGGATCAATAAGTCATCTCTATCTCATGTTTTGAAGTTTCATATTTGTTTACAATATCATCTGTATTTCATTATCTTAATATTTAATAAAAAAGATTAAATCAGAAAGTACTTAGGTGTAATCTGATTACAGTCGTTATTATTTTAAATGTTTTCCTCTAAACTGGTTTAAACAGTGAATTCTTGATTGCTCCTGTTTGTCTAGTTCATACATCTTTGGTTATTTAGTAAATAATACTTAACTGCTCTTTATTGATAATCAATTTATTTCTCTTCTCTTGAATGTGTTGAAAGATTCTTTATTACCTTTCATCTGTTTGAATTCCATTCCATTCACTTTAGATCTATAATTGTTTCTAGTTTGATTATCTTGCCCTGATAAACCATCTTTTGTTAAAAAACTTAAGCTAGTGCAGCCAATCCTTTGACTCCATTAGCCCAATGGACTGAAACTATTTGATCTTGATCTCAGCTAAAGAATTCCATCAACCTAAATTCAAACAAAACACCTGAACTTTATAACTAGCCTAATACTTTCTAAAAACAAAGCTAAATTTTATAGAGAGAGCCCTCTCTGGGTACAGATTGGCTAGATTCTGTACCTGAAGGTTGGTTTGTGGTTACCTCGGACCCCTTTCCTCTTCCAACAACTTCAAGGAAAATTTGAGTGATAACATAGTGGCGACCATACTGGGGAACTGAATAATTTTTACTATTGTTTAATTTATAAACTACAGACGGAGTCTGAAGATTAGCCAGGTAGCCTTTGAAATTATTTTTTCTCTGCAATTGCATAGTAAATAAATGCTACTTCAGTCAATCTCCGGTCTAGTTTATAGACTAATCTTTAGTTTTAGATATTTAATCAGTTTCTCTAGTTCAATAAATCTTTGAGAAAACTTTAACCCAAAATCTTAAATTTCTTAAAGAGTTTGTCGAAGTTGTACTTTCATTTTATTAAAAAAAAAAAACTAAAAATATAAATCATCCAGAAAACTGGCTTCAGAAAGGACTCATTATAACAGGTCAAATCCTGACCCTAATCCACCACCGATATTTGAGAATCCAAATATGATTCCCAGAATTCTGAGAAGACAAGAGAGTCAAGAAAGCTCTGGGAGTTCTCGACCTCTTCTTAGATCAAACTCTTGTCCTGTGAAGTTTATATATCTTGAAGACAAACCATTTGATGAAGATTTTGAAACTTCTCTATTCATAAATTTTTCTAAATCTGAGTTGTCCAATCTTGTTCCCGACCCATTATTTCTTGAAGATTTGCAATTTAAATTTATCACTTCACATCTTGACAAGCATCTACAAAATTCCATTCAATCTGAGCAGACCTTTGAAGAAATTTCAAACACTTCTGTAATTACTACAGTTTCCCCAAGTTCATCTACTTTTCCCCAAATTTCTCAAACACAAGCCACTCCTTCTACTCCTCCACCCACTACTTCCAGACCATCATCACCTGTTATTCCATTACACCTTCCAATGGCCAAAAGATATGCTCCGTTAAGGTTGCCAGGCAACCCTGCCGCTTTACCCCAAGACTATCAGAGTAAAATCACCCCTTTTGACGGTTTTAGTACTTACACTGCTCAACAACATACCAAAAGGATGAATGATTACTTTTAATTTTATGAAATAGATTTTGATGATGTTCAAATGAGAATTTTTGTCTAGAGTATTACTGGGGAAGTCAGGACATGGTTTAGGGCTCTTGCTCCAAACAATATTGCTGACTTACCAGCCCTGTATAGGGAATTTTTAAATAGATGGGAGAATAAGAAAGACCCTCTTCAAATCCTATCAGACTTTGGAAAATTGAAAAGAGGAACTAATGAAGCAGTGCAAGATTATATCATTAGATTCAATGAAGCCTATAACGCTGTTCCCCAAAACCTTAGACCCCCTCCGGATTCAGTACTGGTTAAATTCCCTGATGGGTTTGATTCTGACATAGAATATTCACTTAGGGAAAGAGCTCCCCAAACTCTAGAAGAGATGAAAATCATATTCATTAGTGTTGAAGCTAACCTCATAGAGAAATGAGCTAGAGCTAGAGCTGAAAGAAGGATGCCTATAAACGAAGAGCCTTCGGCTTTTGAAAGAAAGCTGGATGGAATTATTAAAGGGATGGAAAGACTGGGAGACAGAGTAGAGACAATCGAAAGGAATTCTTCTAGAGATGGTCAAAATGCTATTAGAAACCCAAACTTCAGAAGAAATCAAAACCAAAATACTGGGAAAAATGTTCCTGACCAAAACATCAGGCCACCATTCCAGGAAAATTTTGTTGAAGGTTCATCTTCTGAGGAACCAACTGAGGATGTTGAAATAAATAACTTGACTGAAAGCAAGAATGAACTAGAAGTTTTCCTATCTCAAGATGATCAAGAAAATCACATTCTTGAAACATTTCAAACTCATTCAGGAGAAACTTTTGATTTTAAAGAAGGATATGATTCAGCAATTTATGAAGTTCATAAACAATACAATTTGAGAAGCAGTCGGATTGACGTGCCAGAGAATAGAAAACAGAAAGCTGTAAAACAAAACATCAAAGGTAAAAATAACACTCCTCCTGTACAAATTCTTTCTAGAGCAAGTCCTAACCCCGCTAATCCAATAATTGAAGATGTGTCTGATAATCAACTAAATAATAAAAAACTTTCCAATACTTTTCCTCCTACAGGAAATGTAGAAGAACTAGTAGAAGTTAATTCAGAAACACCTTCAACTCATAATCCCACACCTGAAAAAGAGAAAAACACTAAAGACACAAAAAACAGAGAAAATCCAATTGTTCAAAATACTAGAGCTCAAACAAAAAAATCTTTCAATCTAGAAGCTGAAATAGGCAAATTAAGGATAGTTGTTCCATTGGCAGAATTAGCTAAACATGATGTCTATAGAAGCCAAATCAGCAGATCCCTTAACATTACTGATATGGATGATTCAGTAAATGTTTTTGATGATCAACCCAAATTACTTTTTGGCCTTGAAGTAAATGGAAAACCAGAAAGTGGAGGAAATCCTCCATTTTATGTGAGTTTGAATGTACATGACAAAATACTTCATAATGCCATGCTTGATTCTGGAGCGTCTCACAATTTAATGCCCAAGGCGGTGATGGAAATATTAAACCTAGACATTACCAGACCATATAAAAATATTTTTTCTTTTGATTCAAGTCAGGTAAGATGTTTAGGTTTGATTAAAGATTTGTGTGTTACTTTGGTGCAATACCCTGCGAAATATATTCTGATGGATATAGTAGTAGTAGATATTCCTCCTAAATATGGTATGTTGTTGTCCAGATCATGGGGTGCCAAACTCAGAGGATCTCTTCAATTAGATATGTCATATGCTACTATTTCAGTGTTCAGTCAGCCTAAAATACTATACAGAGAAACCTTGATGAAATATTTGGTCAGTAGTCAGGAGAAGCCTGAAAACTTCCCCATCTACTCCGTACATTCTGATATGGACTCATTCATCCTTTATAATGTTGAATTTGACCTCCCTACTGAAATAGAAGCACCAGAAACAGAAACTGCAAATAAATCTACTGTTCAAATTGAAGAAATTTCTGAAAATAAAGAAACATCAGACATTCAAGAAATACCAGAAAAAACTAAAAAATCAGAGCTCCCTATTAAGAAAGTTGTTAAAACAGTCGATGAATATTATGAACATGAAATTCTTTGGCATTTAGAATTTGATGGTTCAGTAAATAAGTTAGGAGCTGGAGCTGGAATTTGGATACACAACATTGAAAATGATCATGCCGAAGGCCATGCTTATAGATTGAACTTTAGATGCACTAATAATATGGCAGAATATGAGGCTCTTTTGCTAGGGCTTAAACATGTCAAAAAATTAGGAGCAATTAGAGTATCAATCATAGGAGACTCTGAGTTAATTATTCAACAGATCAATGGTGAATGTTTGACAAAAGACCCCAGATTAAGAGAATACAGAGGAACAGTTGTGGAAATTCTCAATACTTTTCTATAGGCTCAACTTGCCAAAATTCCTAGAAAACAAAATTTGCATGCTCATAGTCTTGCAATGTTCGCTAGCACTTGTAAATTACCTTTTGAGCCTAATCATCAGTTCACAGCTGAGATTAGACATAGACCTGCTCTACCAGATAATCTTATGAATTGGCAAGTGTTTGTAAATAATAATCAGATAAATAATTTTTTGACCTTACAAAACGAATTCTCTAACAGTAGCATAGATGAAGACACAACAATCAATGAATCTGATCAAATAGATGAACAAGAAATAGATATTTCAGAAGAGACTGCAATTCACATGCTTCACCCAACTAAATTCACTAAAAAATATATGCAGGATTTGAAACAAATGGAAGTCGATGAGATTATAGAAGATGAATATGAAATTATTAATCTAAAAGATAATCATTTACCTAAAGGATTAACTCCTTTGGAAGATCTTTTTGACTCAAATGACATTCCACTAAAACCCAAAATGGAACCGTTAAAATCTGATATTGAAGAATACAATTTGGGAACTGAAGGAAATCCCAAGATGATTAAGTTATCTAAATCTCTGCTAGAGGATCAAAAAGTTAAATATGTTGAACTTTTAAAAGAATTCCAGGATGTTTTTTCCTGGAGTTATGAAGATCTGAAATCATATGATACATCAATCATTCAACATACAATACCTTTGAAACCAGATCAGAAACCATTCAAACAGAAACTTAGAAGAATTAACCATGTATTGCTAGCTTCAATTGAGAAAGAGATTAAAAGAATGTATGAAGCAGGAATAATTGCTCCTATTAGGTTTTCTAAATGGGTTTCTAATTTGGTGCCAACAAGGAAGAAGACTGGAGAGATTAGACTATGTGTTGATTTGAGAAATTTAAACAAAGTGTCTTTAAAAGATAACTATCATTTGCCTAAAATGGACCATATCTTACAAAGGGTAGTAGGTTCTTCAAGTATTTCTCTTCTGGATGGATTCTCAGGATATAACCAGATTCTGGTTCATCCTGATGATCAAGACAAAACAGCTTTTACAACACCTTGGGGTACATTCAAATATGTTAAGATGCCTTTTGGGCTAAAAAATGAAGGAGAAACCTTCCAAAGAGCAATGGACATTGCCTTTGCCAAAGAAATTCATGATTTTATGGTCATATATCTGGATGATTTGACTGTTTTTTCCAAGACAGATCAACAACATTTAGACCATCTAAGACAGGTGTTCATAAAATGCAGAAAATATGGTATTTCTTTAAATCCTAAAAAGTCATTGTTTGGTCTTGAAGAAGGTAAACTCCTAGGTCATATCATTTCAAAATATGGTATTAGAATTGATCCTGAAAGGATACAAGCCATTTTGCAGATACCTCATCCCAGGAATATTAAAGAACTTCAAGCTTTCATAGGTAAAATCAATTTTTTGAGAAGATTCATTTCTAGTTTAGCTGAATTACTTAGACTGCTTACTAACATGTTAAGAAAGGATTCAAGTATTAAGTGTACAGTATAAGCCAAGAAATCATTTGAAGAAATCAAAATGGCTTTAACCAGAACACCAGTTCTTACCAGTCCAAAATTTGATAGAGATTTCATAATTTTTTCATTTTCTTCTAAACATACAGTTGCAGCTGTTTTATTACAAAAGGATGATCAAGGATGTGAAAAACCTATAGCCGTTTTTAGTAAAGCACTAAGAGATGAATCATTGAAATACAATATCATGGAGAAACAAGCTTTTTCACTTGTGAAAGCAATTAAAGATTTCAGAGTTTATATATTGTATTCTCATGTGATAGCTTATGTACCTAATGCTGTCGTTAAAGACATCTTAACTCAAGATGGAATTGAAGGCAAAATAGGTAAATGGATAGCTACCATATTAGAATATGATATTGAAATAAGACCTACAAAACTCATAAAAGGACAAGGTTTGGCTCAACTCATGACTGAAACAAATTGCCAAGCCTTGAATATTAATGAACTGGATGACGAACAGGAGATGGCGACTCCACAAATCAGTCAGGCCTTTTTAGACTCACCTTGGTACGATGATATCATTTATGTTTTGTTAAACTTGCAAGCTCCTCCAGGGTTATCCAGAATGAAACAAAGGTTTTTGAAAATGACATCTTTAAAGTATTGTATTTTAGATAATTCTCTCTTTTGTAAGAATCATGATGAAATTCTATTAAATTGTTTATTAAAATATGAAGCTGACAAGGTTCTCAATGAATTCCATGCAGGAGATTGTGGTGGACACCTCTACTAGAAGTCAACTGAAGATAAGATCTTAAGGGTTGGTTTTTATTGGCCAACCTTGTTTTCAGATGTTAAGATATTTGTAACTGCTTGCCATAAGTGTCAAATCTTTGAAGGCAAGAGAAAATTATTACCTTTACCATCAAAACCAATTTCCACCGAGAAACCCTTTCAACAATGGGGCCTAGATTTTATTGGAGAAATCCATCCCCCCTCTTCTGGGCAACACAGATGGATCCTCACTACCACAGATTACTTTACTAAATGGATTGAAGCTATCCCATCCATACAAGCCAATGATTCTGTAATTATAGGATTCTTAGAAACCAATATACTTTCAAGATTTGGCTGTCCTGAGAAAATTATAACTGATAATGCTGCTGCTTTCAGGTCTAAGAAAATGATTAGTTTCTGCAATAAATATCACATCACTTTAGGCCATTCAACAGCCTATTATCCTCAGGGTAATGGACTGGCTGAATCTTCCAATAAAAGCCTCATTAATATCATTAAAAATTTATTGGAAGAGAATAAGAAGAATTGGCATAAGAAACTTACCAATGCATTGTGGGCAGATAGACTTACTACGAAAAAATCAATTGGGACCAGTCCATATGAATTAGTTTATGGTATTGAGGCTAGATTTCCATCATCCTTGGGAATTCCTGTAATGAAGTTACTTCAGGAGGCTCAAGTAGAACCAAATGATATTCAGAGAAGAATAAATCAAACAATTCACTTGCAGCAAACAAGACAAGAAGTGTATCAACGATCCCAAGTTTTGCAGGAAAAATTAAAGAAGATGTTTGACAAAAGGACCAAAGAAGAAGATTTTCAACAGGGAGACAAAGTTTTAAGATGGGATTCCAGAAGGGAAGATAAAGGAAAACATGGGAAATTTGATTTCTTATGGAAAGGACCTTACATCATTCATGCTTTACAGGGAAATAACACATATTTTTTGAAGAATTTGGATGGTACAGAAGCTGAGGAAGGACCAGTCAATGGTCGAATGTTAAAACACTACTTTGATCCTATCTATTAGGATATTTTGATTTTTGACATGTATATATTATATCCTTTCTAATTCATCAGTTTTGATTGGATGTTGACTTACTGAAGTTGAAGCCCGAAGTGAAGGCCCTAAGCTTCAGAAGTTTTACTATCATATATACAATAAAGCCACCAGAAAAAGAATATTTCATGGTTCAGTTAAAGACATTTTAAGGCATATGACCTGTTGTTCTTGAATTTTCTCCAGGAAAATCCATCCCCAAGTGGAGCCAGTGTTAGACTCCTATACCAATAGGTGTCATTTTTCATGATTGACTTGTTGAACTATGCAATATGTTCAAACCTTTTTCTTGTTGCAAAGGTGTTCCATATTCTTAGAAAATTAGAAAAAGTAAAAAATTTAAAAAATGTAAAGAGGGTATACCCTAAAAGAAAAATCAAAGGGTGAAAAAATAAAATTGGCCAAAAAAGTGAAAGAAAATGAACCCCACCAAAAGAAAGGCCAAGGAAAGTGTGCAAGTCTAAATGCCACTACGTTTTTCTCTGATGTAATAAACAAAATTGTGTGCAATTTGTCAAACTTTTGCCACAATTTATGAAGATTCAAATAGTTTAAACTTGACTCATTCATTTTTCAATTTCATGTTGTAAAATAGAGAATAAATATCTGACCAAACAGTTTAATCTTGGTAGATAAGTAGATAGGTAGAGTTAATAAAAGTTGCTCAACAGTTTAATCTGAGCCCTTGGATGTAATAAGTGTAGAATTAGATAGGTTTCCACATGTAAAAGAAAAAGTGTGATGAGGGTTTTCCAGTCTAAGTGCACCCTAATAAAGAAGAGAAAATGGTAGGGTAAAGTAAGTAGGGTAGGTAGATGTTGTTGCAAAATTACATGTGATGAATGATGGTTCTAAATGTGTTCAATTTTACTTTCATCACAAGTGCAAAGGCAGATACTACATTTGAAAAAGTTCACAGTAAAGCAAAGTCAAGATTATTAACTTCCCCTTCATTTTTCCCTAGAGATTTCACTAATTTCCCCTAAGTGCTAAGGTATTTGAAAATTAAAGGGGCTCAAGGCATTTCCTTGACTTTTGGAGGGACCGGAACCTCGGCCCAATAATTGGAAAAAACCTAAGTACTTAAATCATTCATCATCACACTCATTTACTTCAAAAGATTCTTTTCCTAAGTAAAATCCCATTTTACTCAGGAAAATCATGACATATTTCACAAAAAACCCTAAAAATCACATTTTATCCTAAGTCTAAGTGATGAAGTGATTATAATGCAATTTGCTTCTAAAAACTTCACTTTCTTAGTTATATTAATGTATTTTGAAGTTTACCTTGTCCCCTTGTCATATTAACATTAATTTTATTTATTAACTCCTTATAGAAATAACCCTTTCCTATAATATATAACTCCATTTATATAAATAACCCAAAAAACCCACTTATATAATTTTAGACAAAGTTAATAAATCCCATGTGATTAAATAAATTACCTACTCTATAAACCCTTTGGCTAAACATATCTTTATATGAATATTCCCGCCCCTATGGTAAGTTAATCATTTTGGTTTATTTATCATATACTAAAAAAAAATCTATGAAAAGATTTTAAACGTATGATTTATATGTTTAGAAAAAAAAATAAAACCAGAAGTTTAATTTAAACTAAACTTCGAAGTAACCCATCCCATGCGCATTTTTCACCCCCAACCTTCGTCGTACAAGGGATTAATTAATCCTTATGATTATTTAATAACTGACCCCCGCCAATCAAAACACTCCCGAAACAATTAATTAATAATAAATTACGTCGGGCCCTCATATTAAATCCCTGTCAACTTCACGCCCCAACCACCGTTCGATCACCCGCTCCAAGATCAACGGCTGTTGATAATTCCACTGGCCATCCCCTATCCGAACAATAACTCGCGAAATGATGGTGGTTTCCAAATAGTACCTCGACCACGTGTCATTCTTTCTGTGGAATCGCTGCTCCTCTGCTCAATACTGCCTTCCCTCAAAAGTAGTGCGGAATAAACCGCTTACCACCTTCCCCCCCGTGACTCGTCTGTTGTACATAATGACGTCATTTATTAAAATAATTAAAAATTCGCCACCCTTGTGACTTTGTGAATAAAACAAAAACCCGCGTCTTTTTCATTATTTTGTACGCAGAAAACGACTTCGCCCTCCATGCAAAGAATTTCAAAAAATCGACTGTCAAGTACCATTTAACTGAATTCTCCTGAAGACCATTGCCAGACCAGTATTCCAGCGTCCACCCACCGCCAGCCTGTACCTTTTAAACATAGTTCATCCCCTAAAAATAGGTATTTACCCCATTTCTCATTTTAACTCTGTGAAATCCTGGCTTTCGTTTTAAATTCCCCACCAAACACTGCTACAGAGATAAATTGAGTTTTCTCTTTTCCCTTAATTTCAAATTGCGCCCCCAAAAAACCTGTAATTCTGCTCAATTTTTCACCATAAGCCGAATTTCCATTTTTGAATCCACAAGAACCAAAAATGGAAGTTCCTGTGGCTTTAAACGTCACCCCATTGAACGCCCCTCACAGAGACTTGGATTATTTATCATTAGTCGACAAGGATTTCCAAATTAAAGACCTGGCTTTTAGTGATAGTCCTCTTCGAATTTTTTGTCGCTGCAGAGACAATTATTTGAATGTCTTGGATATGATTGGGTTATGGGAATCTAATCTTCCCGGGTACCTTTTTCCCTCTGTCCATATTTTCCCTGAAATAATCCATTTTTGCCATGCAAATTATGATCCTAACCAAAGAGCAGTCTTATCCCCAAATTAAGATGTCCTTTTCCCAATTACTGCTCAGTCTATCAATGAGATGCTACATTTTCAACCTGATCAAGCCCTCACTCCCCTATCCATGGGAGATTTACTTGAGAAATCCACCAAACTATCCCGTGAAGAATTAAGCCACATCTGCCAGACCTTTATGTTGCCTGATCATCAGCCTAAAGGCCCTCCCCCTTATGGGTATGCTTTTTTCACTAAGGAGGTTAGAATTGTTTTGGAAATGATATCCTTTATAATGGGCTTTAATACCAGTGAATATGTTGACCATTTAACTCTATTATTATTGTCTATTTTTACCCTTGGACAGCCTCCTGCTGTCAAGTATGACTTTGCATCATATATTGCAGACAAAATCCATGATCAATTCATGAGATTAGAAAATGAGAAAGTGTTTAAATATTCTTCTGTCATTTACCATCTCATGCTCTTTTACCAGTCGGAAAATTTCCCTTTCTATATCAAAAATCTTGATGCCCAAGGGAATCCTAGGTCTGTTATCTTTTGGTCAGCCATCACTCATAGTTCTCGAGATTCTCCCTATTTCTATAATGAGTTCATTGATATTTTTATACACCGTGCAACCACCTTGTTGACAGGAGTTTCTCCTCCAAGACTCAGCAATGAAATCAAGAAAACTTTACAGCTCTCAAAACAATACAAAGTTGGTGATTGGTACTTATACCAAAATCACACAGAAGTCAGAATCTATGGATGTGAATTATGTCCCTTAAAATTGCCAAAATATGTCCCCATGAGAATCTTTGCATTAGAATATTTCAGGCAGATGAACAATTCTGATATAATTCATTTTTGTAATGAAAAGAATAAGGCTCAACTCCGGATCAAAAGTCAATTAGGTCCCTTTATTTGTAACTCTAGGGATGCAGGGGAAGAAGCTGAAAAGGTATTAGAAGACCGTTTCAGATTACAAAAGAGTTTCTATTGGGTGCCTTATGACCCATTCAGCTTCATTTGTGATAAAATAATGAAGAATAAATTAGCACCATACATACATACATACATACATACATACATCCCAGAGATTTAAAAATATGCTAATACAGATGAATGGATAGAAGTAACATTTATAGAGAAGGATAGTGAGTAGGTCAATGTAGACAATTTTATGAAAGATCTTGAAAAAATGCTTGACCTAGACTCTTTTGCACAGGTACCAATATCATAAGTTGGTCCTTCCTCAGCTGGGATTATTCAGTAGGAGTTACAAGAAAACATTGCAGTATCATCTAAGGGAAAAGAGAAAGATTTTGATACACAAGTTAAAGAAACATTCACTATGACAGAACAACCTCAAACTTCCAAGGGACAGGATCAAGTACAGGTTTCTTCCATTTAAACCAATCTAGTATAAATGTCAATTTTGCATACTCAATTAAATGTGGAAAATGGAAAAAAGAGAGAAGCTGAAGCTGCTACTCCTCTCACTGGATCTTCACAACAGCCTCAGGCCAAGAGACAGAAATTGAATACTCCTCCAGAAGTAGAATATATTGATGAAATCCTTGATAGTCAAGGACCAGAAAAATTGGGCAGTCAACAAATAGGAAAAATCAGCGAAGCATCCACTACCTCACAAAGGAAAGAGCTACAGAAGAAACAGAGTGTTGAAATATCTTCTTTAAAAACACCAGTTAAAGATACAAGAGATATAAAGAAGACATTTATCAATATCAAGGCCAGGAATGATCCACTGAGAATTCAAGTATATAATCAATATCCGAAAAATGGCTCCAAAGAATCAAGAAAGATTGATGTCATCTTTTGACATCCAACAGGGAAAAATGATAATGAGCCATTTCAAACCCAAGGTGCAACAAGCCCAAACAACTGTTGATTATATTAGGACAAGCTTTGAAGTCCTAGCAAAGGATATCCATCCTTTAGATTAGATTGAGTTACATAAGCAGACTGGTGAAATGATCTATTCTACTTTGACTGATAAGGCAATGGTAGCTCACAGGTTACAGGATTCTTTGGAGAACACCAATACAAAGTTACAGCTTGAAAAGTCTTCTTCTCAAGCAAAAGACAACAGGATAAAAACATTCGAAGAAATAATAATTGGTTTGGGACACAATCCAAAGGATGTCAAAGGTATAGAAGCTCTAATCAAGAAAAAAGATGATGACATTGCAGCTTTGAGAAAGCAGTGGAAATTTCCAGCCTCCAGACATCCTCAAATTGAAGAAATAATAAAGAAAAATTCTGAAGAAGAAATGATGGAGTTTCTCTTAAAAATGAATGAGCGACTGACTGAAATAGAAAAAGAGCTTGAACAAGTTTTAAAAGACAAGCATTCCAGTGTTCCAATATCTACAACAGAGGTTATCACAGGTACAACAAGTCAACCAACAGGTCAATCAACAGAGCCATCACAGGTAAATACTTCAAATTTGAGTACAGAAGAACTAATAAAATCAATGATGACTTGAAACTTCAAGTAACAGAACTTCAACACACAAAGTTAAATATGATCTTTCAAAAATGATTGTTGCTGACAAAACAAGAGAAGTCAAAAAGTTGGAAAAAATAGTTAAAGCTTTGGAAAGGGATCTCACATTGGAGAAACCTTTAAGAGAAATAAATGACATTCTTTGGGATGATATTATTCAGTCAATACAAGATATCTGGTCCTCAATCCACATAATATACGAGCAGAATGATTTGGTCAAAGTAGCTCTGGATGAAGTTGAGACTACACGAGCAGAATTAGGAAATAGGCCTGAGGAAGCCAATCAGCTCATACAATTTCTAAACACCCAAACCAGACAGATACTTGCAGATCAGGGTATTTAGGACAGGACTACAACAATCTTGGAGATAAAAAGAGTTTTTACTAAAAGAACTCTTATGCAAAATTTGGAACGAAGGTGTTTTGACATGCAAAGTGAAATCATTGCTTTCAGAGAAAGGTTTAATGTTTTATTGAATAAAGGGTTGCCCAGCCCTATGGTTTCAGAAGATAAAATAATGGACCTGGAAACTTATGTTAGGAAATTGGACATACATGCTCACAATCAAGCCAGTTCCTCAACCATTTCATCAGAAGCAACATTACCTATAGGAAGGAATCTTCATGACAGATTAGAGAATTTGTTTTATCTTGAACATGAAGTAAGACATTTGTTTCCTAATCAGCCTAATTTCTTCAGATATACCAAGGCTGATGAAACATTAAGGAAGCTTCAACGAACCAAAATAGCAGAAGATAAATGGTGGGAGGATCTATTGGAACTTTTGTAAAATTTATCCTTATATGAAATTTTGCCTATTTTCTACAATATAAAGGATAAAGGGACAAACAAAGGTCAAAGAGTATCAGTGAAGCAAGTCAGTTTGAACAAAATTAATGAAGAGGACAACGATGAGCTAAAATATAGGTCCTGCCTCCAGCACATTCTCAAAAGGAGGAAACAACACAACATTAGTTGCTTTTTTTGTCTTATCTATGAGACTATCTGTCTCTATTTTTATTGTAACTTATTTGTGATTCATCTTAGATTATATCTTGTTTTGTTAAGAGATATTTTTTATGATTTTTTGTATAAATAAGCCCTCAATCGGATTATTGAGGGTGGATTCTTATACTCTGATTTAACATTGAATATTTTGGAATAAAGAGCTTTGGAGAAATTTTTCGTCGCAAAACTGGACAAGGAATTGAGGAAAAAGACTTTTCTCAGGATTCATGTGTCAAATGAAGGATCAATAAGTCATCTCTATCTCATGTTTTGAAGTTCATATTTTTTTTCAATATCATCTGTATTTCATTATCTTAATATTTAACGAAAAATATTAAATCAGAAAGTACTTAGGTGTAATCTGATTTCAGTCGTTATTATTTTAATTGTTTTCCTCTAAACTGGTTTAAACAGCGAATTCTTGATTGCTCCTGTTTGTCTAGTTCATACATCTTTGGTTATTTAGTAAAGAATACTTAACTGCTCTTTATTGATAATCAATTTATTTCTCTTCTCTTGAATGTGTTGAAAGATTCTTTATTGCCTTTCATTCGTTTGAATTCCATTCCATTCACTTTAGATCTATAATTGTTTCTAGTTTGATTATCTTGCCCTGATAAACCATCTTTTGTTAAAAAAATTAAGCCAGTGCAGCCAATCCTTTCACTCCATTAGCCCAATGGACTGAAACTATTTGATCTTGATCTTAGCTAAAGAATTCCATCAACCTAAATTCAAACAAAACCCTTAAACTTTATAACTAGCCTGATACTTTCTAAAAACAAAGCTAAATTTTATAGAGAGAACCCTCTCTGGGTACAGATTGGCTAGATTCTGTACCTGAAGGTTGGTTTGTGGTTACCTCGGACCCCTTTCCTCTTCCAACAACTTCAAGGAAAATCTGAGTGATAACAGATTGATTCAGGTAGCACCCATAATTTTATTCATTTTAAGGTAGCCAAGGAATTGAATTGTTTCCTATACCCAGCTCCAGAATGTCAAGTGATGGTTGCAAATGGAGGAACTATAAATTTCTTTGGAAAATGCCATAATATCAAGCTAACCATGGGGGAATATGTATTGAATAGTCCAATGATTTCCATTCCTATGGGAGGTGTTGATATTGTACTAGGAGTACAATGGTTACAATCTTTGGGGACAGTAGCTTTTAATTTTCAAGAACTTTTCTTGAATTTTTTTTCAGAAGGAAAGGAAGTCGAATTACGGGGTATTGCAGGGAATTCGGGAAAGATAATAAGCTCTAATGTCATGAAAAATCTTCTAAAGAGAGAACAATGATGCGTAATTGCACAATTATGCTCACTAGAAGTTCCAACATCAAAATCATCTATTTCTGTAGATCTTCAACAAGTTTTGGACAATCATTCCAAGGTGTTTGAAACTCCCAAAGGAATCCCACCCATTCATGATCATGATCATTCTATTCATTTGATTACAGGAATTGTTCCTCCAAACATCAGGCCTTATAGATATCCTTATGTTCAAAAGAGAGAAATTGAACGTATGATTGTGGAAATGTTAGAGGCGGGTATAATTCAACCTAGTCAAAGTTCTTTCTCTGCTCCTGTAGTATTGGTACACAAGAAGGATGGATCATGGCACATGTGTATGAATTATAGGGAGCTCAATAAGCTCACCATTAAATATAAATTTCCCATTCCTATGATTGATGAATTATTGGATGAATTACATGGAGCAATTTATTTTACCAAGTTGGATCTTCATTCAGGATATCATCAAATTAGAATGAAGACTGAAGATATTCCGAAAACATCATTTCGAACTCATGAGGGTCATCATGAATTTTTGGTCATGCCTTTTGGCCTTACCAATGCACCTTCTACATTTCAAGGGTTGATGAATTCCATTTTCAAACCCTTCCTTAGAAAATTTGTGCTAGTATTTTTTGATGATATACTAATCTACAGCAGGTCTTGGAAGGATCATGTTGAACATGTTGACAGGGTGCTCAAACTATTGTAGGAGAAATAATTATATGCAAAAAAATCCAAATGTTTCTTTGGAGTACAAGAGGTGGAATATCTGGGTCATATTGTATCTCACGAGGGTGTTAAAGTAGACCCTAACAAAATTAAAGCTATTAAGGAATGGAAAGTTCCCACAACCATAAAGCAGTTGCGAGGATTTCTTGGGTTAACAGGGTATTATCGCAAGTTTGTTAAGAATTATGGGAGAATAGTAGCACCTCTAACATCATTATTGAAGAAAGATGCATTTTCATGGACTCCTGAAGCAACTAAGGCCTTTGAACATCTTAAAGAGGCAATGTGCCTAGCACCGGTCTTAGCTACGCCAGACTTCACAAAAACCTTTATTGTGGAATGTGATGCCTCAGGAAATGGAATTGGTGCAGTTTTAATGCAGGAAGGAAGACCTATTGCTTTTGAAAGTCATCCAATCAAAGGAAAGTATTTACAGAAACCTATTTATGAGAAGGAAATGTTAGCAATACTACATGCACTAAAGAAATGGCGAACTTACCTAATGGGAAGACACTTCAAGGTAAAAACTGATCATGATAGTCTTAAACACTTTTTGAAACAAAGACTATCTTCAGAAGAGCAGCAAAAATGGGTCACAAAGATGTTGGGTTATGACTTTGAAATAATCTACAAAAAAGGAAAGCTTAATGTTGTTGCAGATGAACTCTCAAGAAAGAATGAAGAGGTGGAAGCATTGCTTTGTGCCATTTCTATTATCCAACCAGATTGGATAACCGAAGCAAGAGATGAATGGAAGAAGGACAAAGATGTATGGACACTCATTCAAAAGTTGCAGCAAGATCCTAGTACATCTGATACATTTAGTTGGAAAAATGATTCTTTATGGTACAAAGGTCACTTATATCTTTGTAAGAATTCCCAACTAAAATAAAAGATTCTTCTGGAATTGCACACTTCTCCTTTAGGAGGACACTCAGGATTTTTAAAAACTTACCACAGGGTGAAGAAAGAATTTTTTTGGGATGGCCTTAAATCTGATATTCAAAAGTTTGTGGCGGAATGTTTGGTTTTCCAGCAGAATAAAGTGGAGACAATTAAGACCCTGGGACTTCTACAACCTTTATCCATTCCAAATCAACGTTGGGAGGAGATTTCAATGGATTTTATCACAGGTTTACCTAAGTCCGAAGGAAAGAGTGTCATCATGGTGGTAGTTGATAGACTTACCAAGTATGCACACTTTGTGCATTATCTCATCCATTTAAAGCAAGTACAGTTGCTACTACATTTATGGACAGAATTCAAAAGCTACATGGAAGCCCAAGGGTTATTGTGAGCGACAGAGATCCCATTTTTACTGGAAATTTTTGGACTGAGTTATTTTATTGTTTGGGTACTCAATTAGCTCATAGCTCATCTTATCATCCTCAATCTGATGGTCAAACTGAGATAGTAAATAAATGTTTGGAAGGATATCTTCGTTGTTTTGTATCCGATAAACAAACACAATGGGTCAAGTGGTTACCTCTCGCTAAATGGTGGTATAACACTTCCTTCCATACTGCAGCAAAAATGACCCCATTTATGGCACTTTATGGATATCATCCACTATCCATCACATCATCTTTAAGAGAAAATTCAAAGGTTCAAGCAGTGGAAGATCACATCGAGCATCAGCAAGAAGTTCTCCAACTCTTAAAGGATAACCTGAATTTGGCACAAAATCGAATGAAACAACAGGCAGATCAACATCGCAGCGAGAGAAGTTTTGATTTAGGAGATTGGGTATTTTTACGGCTACAACCATACAAACAAATGTCCCTCAAGCAAGCTAAGAAGGATAATAAATTATCACCAAAGTACTATGGTCCTTACAAGGTGTTGCAAAATATTGGTAATATGGCATACAAATTGGAGCTTCCTGCTTCTTCGCGAGTACATCCAGTTTTCCATGTTTCATGCTTAAAGAAGGTTATAGGTGAAAATCTTCCAGTTCAAACAATATTGCCAGAACTTGATGACGAAGGAAAAATCATATTGGAACCAGAAGCGGTCATGGAAACAAGAACTCGACAACTACGGAATCGATCAATTTCAGAGTATCTCATCAAGTGGAAGAACTTACCCACTCAAGATTCTACATGGGAGGATGAGAATTTTATACAAAAGCACCCAGAGCTACTCAAGCATTGAGGACAACACTTTTTTTGAAGGAGAGGGGCATGTTAGGTCCCTATATTACTAGTATAGTCCCTTATTGTTGTTAGTGTAACCCCCTTATTGTTATTATTGTACCCTCGTAACCCCCATTTTGTTATTATTGTGCCCTTAAATTATTATTGTTAGGTCGGCTAGGATTACATTGTGGCCCACTAGGATTACATTATGGCCACATGGACTCCTATATATAGAAAGGAGGTTTTGTAAATTGTATCATCCAAGAATTGTTCATTTATGTAATTTATTGGAGGCTGCCCTCTCGAAGTGGCTTATTTCTTAGGCATTGATATCTCTTTTCTTCTATTTTTGGAGTTGGTTTCACAACAACAACTTTTCAGAGAGAAATGGAGTATGCTTTCAATGACATCAAGAACATTGTTCAACCTTATCTAAATGATTTACCAATGCATTCAAGAAATGGGATTGATCACACGATGCATTTGAGAGCCATTTTCTTACGCTTCCAACACTACAAAATATGCCTCAATCCACATTAATGTGTGTTTTCTGTTGGTTGTGGTCATTTTCTTGGATTCATAGTCTCAAAAGAAGGAATTCAAATCAACCCATTGAAGGTTCAGGCCATTCTTGATTTGCATGCACCATCAAACTTACTTCAGATACATAAAATTCAAGGAAAGGTTAACTTCCTAAGAAGGTTCATTCCAAACTACGCTAAAATCGCTAAACGATTTACTCGACTATTGAAAAAAGGGGTTCCCTTCCATTGGGAACAACTTGCGCTAGCTTCTTTTGATGCTGTCAAGGACACTCTTGTCCGAGCATCATTAAAATATCCACCTAATTATCAAAATGATTATTCCCTATATATCGCTGGAGCCAAAACGATCATTGCTATGGTATTGGTCCAAGTAGAAAATGGAATGGAACATTCGATCTATTATTTGAGTCGTAATATCAATGATACAGAATTTAAGTATTCATACATAGAAAATCTGGCCTTGGCAGCTGTTCAAGCTGTCCAAATATTTCACCATTATATCCTGCTCCGAAAAACCACTATCATTTCAAATTGAAACCCCATGAATTATATCTTATCACGTCAATTGCTGGGGGGGGAATATTCAAAATGGATCGTCATTTTGCAGGAATTTTATTTGGAATTCATCAAATCCAAGTCAAATAAGTCTTTAATTTTGGTTGAGCTTCTTTGTGATCTTCCCTCTGATAGTAATGCAACTACATCGAAACCATCAATTCCTGATGAGTCTCTATTTCTAATTGGATCATTTGATCCTTGGTATGGGGATTTCATCATTTATCTCCAAAATCAAACTTTTCGACCTAATACCTCTTGCTCTGAAAAGGGACGTATTCGATACCAAGCCAAAGAATATCTGATCATCAGCGATACACTTTATCGTCGTGGTGTCGATACCATTTTAAGGAGGTGCCTCACTCATGAGGAGGTTGAAAAGTGTTAAATTATTGTCATGTTGGGGCTTGTGGTGGAAATTTATCTGGATATGCTACTGCACAGAAGATACACTACGCTAGTTACTTTTTTCCTACTATTTTTCGAGACTGTATCCTCACGATCAGAAGTTGTCATGCTTGCTATATTTTTTATCGTAAAATCCGCAAACCACCAGTGCCAATGCATCTTGTTATTTTTGTGGGACCATTTTCGAAATGGGGCATTGACTTCATGACTTGTAACCCTCATTCGTCTGGGGGGCATGGTTATATTATTGTCGCAGTCAACTATTTTACCAAATGAGCTGAAGCGATGCCTACATTCAACAACAAAGGACAGACACCTGCATTTTTTTTATTTAATCATGTTATCACGTGGTTTGGGGTCCCACAAGCTATAGTTATAGATCATGGGAAGCATTTTCGCAATCACATGATGGCTGAATTAACTACCAAGTTAGGATTGTCACATGATAATTCTACTCCTTATTATCCACAATCAAATGGACAATTTGAAGCTATCAACAAGATTCTTAAACATATGCTTCAACGAATGATAGGAGTTCATAAAAGAAATTGGCATTTGATCTTTTACTCCACCTTGTAGGCATATCAAACCTCGGTGAGAAACGCAATTGGATTTACTCCTTTTCAATTGGTGTATGGTCTGGAAGCTATCTTACCAATCCAATGCAAAATACCATTGTTAAAACTCAAAATCGACTTGTTACCTGACACATTAGAAGAAGAAGCGCATCTCCTTAACCTCATCCATATTGATGAAACATGTCGTGAAGCCCAATTGGACAATGAAGCACATAAGAGACGTATAAAGGCGCAATACGAAAAAAATGTTCAGCCTCACATTTTCTCAGAGGGTGACTTGGTCCTTATTTATGATCAAGATGCTGATGTAATAGGTACAAGAAAGTTTAAGCCAATATGGCATGGCCCCTATATTTTCAAAAGAGTTCTTTCTAAGGGTGCATATGATTCGGTTGATTACGATGGAATTCCGTTGGCACAGCCTAAAATGGGTTGTATTTGAAATGTTACTATGCTTAATCATGAGCGTAGTAATTTTTTGTATTATATTGTATATATATGTTGTTGATTTGCATTCACTATCTTAATTTGTTTTTAGATTTTTCTTGAAGTTAGTAATCCGCTTTACATTTCATCACAAATTTCTAAATCTTCGGAGCCCTTTGTTAGATATGTTGATGGTGCTAGTCATAGTACGCAGAATCTATCCTCTGCAGCGTGGGCCATTTTCGCTCCGAACGACGAGTTAGTGAGTTTTCAAGGGATTTGTATTGGTAGACCGACGAATAATATCGTTGATTATAGCACGTTGATCGAACTTCTCTCTGATGCCATTTCATTTGGTATTAACCGTATCATCATAAGGTTAGACTCACAACTTGTGGTATTACAACTTACTAGTATTTATACTGTTACAAATCCAACATTGCATAGATTGTTCCTAAGGTTCGAATTTTGGAAAGAAACTTTCATTTTAATTCAATATCAACACATTTCCATAAATTTGAACACATTGACTGATTGATTAGCTAATCAAGTTTTAGACAGAAATTTGCAACATATTTAAAGAAAATATTCACATCATTGAATAGGATTGCACAATAAACATAGGAAAACACTGAAATCACATAGATATATAGTTATAGGTTTTTACAAAAGTTTGTGCCCAAGACACATTGGTCATCTGACCTCAAAATGTATGCAAAATGTCACAAGTAAACTAGTGGTGCTTGTGGTAACATGCCATAGATCTAGCTATCCTATGAAGTAACCGCATCTAGCGGTTATGAACCCCAATTGTGTGTTTTTGTAGTCGCATTGGTAGCTCTTAGATTCGGCAATCTAGAATCCCAAAGGTCAAACCCTCTATGTGTTGCCAAAGCTCAGCCAAAGTCTCAGCCATATCAAGATCTTGAAGGACTGCTCTCCCGACAGCCCTCTCTACTGGCACATCTGCTTCGCACTCGAGTTCCACTACTGGTTGAACACGACCAACATCTGCATTACATCAAATATTTAGTTTAGTCTTGGGAAAACATTAAAATACAAAAAAATTGTATAAACCTTAGGAAAATAAAAAACATGGTCAAAAAATTCTTATCTATTGCACCCCACTAAGCGCCTTCTTGTAATGCTAAATCTGGACCCCCTCAGAAATTGACACCTGCGTATGCATACTCATCGATGGTGACAATATGTCACCAGAACTAGGCGAATAATGTAGTCAAGAACACAATGGTATATTTGCCTGCATGCCTACCCATGAGTTCCACCCATCTCTGCATCCGCAGATCTCTAGTGTTAGACACATCCAGTGTGACATATTGTGGTTGCATCAATGGAATCCGTTTCAAGGCGAAGGATATAAGGATAGAACCATAACTGAAATTATTCTTCCTTCATCCCTTTGCTTTATTCAATTGTTCCTTTATCTGAGAAAGAATAGCTTCAGACCAATTGAAGACTATTGGTTCCATACACTCTAGCACGTACCTCATATACGATCTACTCGCTACATGTAGTGTAACGGTGCTGGCAAGTTTTGTGATCATGAAAAGGATAGTTCTCAAGGGAAAATATATAACATCTCAGATGTTTATCTTTACATATTTTCTTGGCTCTACCCCTGGATAACAATGTTGCAAAACATAATCTCTCACTGTCTCTCCTGCAACAATAGACCCTGAGAGCGAAATGGGCAAGCCTATTCTCGACAAACCTGTCATAAAGTACACATCCTCGACTATTATAGGAACCACTTGGTTCTTAATATGAAATTCCTTGGGCCTAAATGCACCCATGAAAAGATAGAAATTGATGCACTCCACGTCTAGGGTTCGCTCTGTCTCTGCTACGCTAAAACCCTAACTGTTCTGCAGCATCATTCAGATCTGACAATGCCTTTCCAGCTCATGCAAGGAGTTCTTTTCACTCATGGCAACAGCATCGAGGGGGGGGGGGCGCGGCCAACCTCCACCTGCAGACAAGGATGCAACTAAAGAAAACTCTGACCAAGACCACTGAACTAACGATAAAGAACAGGAAAATGAGGCTACACTGGAGCCGACCTCTGAGAAATGGGCGGACGCATCTGTCGCCACCTCCTCCACATGCAAACCCATTGCATCAGAAAGACCCAAAATTGATCTTCCAATCCATCGCATAAACGCCAAAATCTAATATATGAGGGACCATGCTCTCATCAGGAAGTTTATTGGATTATGGCCTACTGAAAAGGCATTGCAAGGATGGATTGCCTCCAAATGGAAGCCCAAGGGACATGTAACCCTCCAGCTCGGCCCGAAAGGCTTCTTCACAGTAATTTTCAACTTTATTGAGGACAGAAACACGGTCATGGATGGAGGGCCCTATTTTTTCAACTCAGTTGGGCTATATCTCAGAAACTGGGTTGAAAGATTCAACCCAGACAAGGAAATTTTTAACTGGGCTCCTGTCTGGATCTGTTTATATTCGCTACCACTTGAATACTGGAACGAAGACTCACTCTAGGAGATTGGCAGAGGACTTGGGGAGTTTATCAAGATAGAAAAAGAAACCAAACTCCGAAGATACGCCTCATATGCAAGAATCTGCGTCTTCATGCAACTGGACAAAGTGCTACCAGATGCGGTAAGTTTATTCCATGATGATTTTGAATGGATCCAACCCTTGGATTATGAACATGTTCTATTTATATGTCGTATATGCCATGCTCATGGACACCTGTTCATAGATTTCCCACTCAATACACAACCTCTAGGTAAATAAGCTGGATATAAGGTAGAATCAGATGGTTTCACCAAAGTACCCTCCAGAAGAAAGCACAACAAAAAACCCTCCTCCGCTGGGAAAAAATCTACCCCTCTTCCAATGTCCCCTCTACCAGTAATAGCTTTGCCATTATTTTCAACTTTGACCCATCTTCTAAAGGTCATCACGGTCCCCCTGACCCCTCTCTCAAACCCTCTAACCCCTCAAGCTTCCCTGAGCCCTCTAATCCCTTGTCAACCCAAAATGAGCAGCCAAATCAATAGCCTTCTATAGCCCTTTCCACCTAAGATTCTAAGCACTTAACCTGGAATCCCATTATTATGGAGATCGATGACCCTAAATCCAGCCCTAACCCAGTCCACAAAGAAATTCCATAAGGTAGCCAGATAATTCTCATGGAAGAGGACGCTGACAGTATTGACCTAGGGGAACTTGATCTTCTAGGACTTGAGGATGATTGCAGAAGAAAGGAATATGATAAAATCAACCCTCGGAAAATCGACACGCTTGAAGTAGTCCTAACCAAATTTCAGCAGCAAAAGAAGCTGGGTATTCAACCAGGCAGTCACTGGGACAACTTGAAATTCATAAAGGAGTCCAAGAAAAGAGGCCGAAAGCCAGATTGGCAGTGAACCATCACATTAGGGGAAATTCTGGTGGAGTCGGGTCGCTACCCCAAGTTAACCAGGTTTTATAAACCACTTGCAAATAGTACTCCATGAAGCTCATCTCATGGAATATTAGAGGGCTCAATAGCCCTGGAAAACACAGGATGATCAAAAACATGATTCAGAAATAAGGACCACAAATCCTCTTTCTTCAAGAAACCAAATGCAACAGTGAAGTACTAGGAGAAATATTATCTAAAGCTTGGCCTAGCTGTCAATCATTAGCAGTGGATGCCTCAGGCTTCTCCGGAGGACTCGCTATTGCTTGGGACACACAATCAATAATGCTATCAGATTTTCATGCGGCCCATAATCTCATCCAGGCCACTTTTCATCCAATCGGCACCAATATATATGGGCATTTATCAAATGTCTATTTCCCTCAGGATCTGGTAAGCAAAGTCATGCTTTTGAACACCATGCAGGCTCTAAAATCCAATAGAATGCATCCCCTCTAGATTCTAGGAGGGGATTTCAAGATGATTACCAAGCTGGAAGAAAAAACAGGAGGCAGACCAAGACTAGAACCGGAATGTTCACATTTCAAGGACTTTATCAATAATTGTTGGCTCATTGATATTCCTTTCTCAAATGGCATCTACACATGGAACAACAAGCAGACAGGAGGGCGGCAGATCGCTTCAAAACTGGACCGATTTCTCCTCTCAGACAATGCAATTCATGTTGGAGGGGACTTCTCTGCTTCCATACTTCCTATAGCAGGCTCGAATCATTGGCATATATCATTTTAGTGGTAGAGCATTGGCACTCGCTTAAAAAGACCGTTCAAATTCGAGGCCTTTTGGCTCACCCACCCTTCCTTCAAAGCAATGGTCCACTCCACTTAGAAGCAATTCATACCACCAAAAGGCTAAAAAATGTACCAGTTTCAGCAGAAGCTCAAGTTCCTCAAGCACCACATCAAAAATTTGAACCACTCTGTTTATGGAAATATATTTCAGGAGGAAAAGGCCCTAGAGCAACAAATGGTAGAGGTGCAACAAAAAATTATCACAGAAGGCCGAACAAAATTCCTTGCCACTAAAGAACAGGAACTTTAGAAGTAGCCGGATGAAAGACATAAACAAGAGGAGATTCTATGGAGACAGAAGTCAAGAATACGCTGGATAAAAGAAGGAGAAATAAACACAAAGTTTTTTCACAGATCCATGATCCAAAGAAGAATTCAGAATGGCATTAATCGCATCATCAACCAGCAAGGAGAGTAGGTTGAGCAACAGGAGAATATTGAGATGGTGCTTCTGGAACACTTCAAAGGTATATAGCAGGAACCTCCCATAGATAGGCAGCCAGCCATTGACAAGATCACACAGCTGATTCCAAAACTGGTGACGGTCGAGCACAATCAAATGCTGATGCACCCAGTCTCCCTTCAGGAGGTTGAACTTGCAGTGACTCAATCCAAGGATGACAAAGCACCAGGTCCTGACGGTTTCACCGCCAATTTATTCCATCACTTCTGGGATCTTATCCAAATGGAAGTTTGGCAATTGGTAGAAGAATCTAGAGTAACTCGCTGCCTTCTACCCTCTCTCAATGCTACTTTTATTGCCCTAGTACTGAAAGAAGAGCATCCCAGCACCCCAGAGAAGTACTGACCCATTGCCCTTTGCAACATAATTTACAAGATCATCTCTAAAGTCATAGCCAACCATCTCAAACCCCTCCTTCCGATTCTTATCTTTCCAGAGAAAACTGGCTACGTAGAGGGGCACCAAATCTTGGATGGCATCATTCTGACTCACGAAGTCATCCACTCCTTAAAAGCTAGAAAAAAGGCAGGTATGCTCCTAAAGATTGATCTCTCTAAAGCCTTTGATAGATTTTGTTGGCGCTACATCCAGCAGGTCCTAAGTGCCTTCGGCTTTAATCAGTTATGGATTAGATGGATCTTGATTCTCATTACCTCCACTTTTTTCTCTATCCTCGTCAATGGAGTCCCCTCCAGGTCTTTTTCCCCTTCCATGGGCATTAGGCAAGGAGATCCCCTTTCTCGCTTCATTTTTGTTCTCATGGCTGAAGGACTTGGTCGATTAATTTATCATGTTGTCCTCACCCACAATCTGCATGGAATTTCTCTTCATGGCTCCCCTGCTATCACACACCAACAATTTGTGGATGATAACATGCTCTTTGGACACCCCTCTATCCAAGAAGCACGCTCCTTTAAAGTTATCCTAAAACTTTTTTCCAAGGCCTCTGGTATGTCCATAAATAAGTCTAAATCCCAAGTCTTCTTCTTCAATACTCCTCCCCAAACCCAAGCTAGCATTTCCCGCATCCTGGGATTTTCCATTACTTCCCTCCCTGCCAAATATCTCGGTGCACCACTCATCGACTCTACCATCAAGCACTCCTCTTGGAATATTCTCCTAGAAAAACCGGAAGCTTGACTCTCTTTATGGACCTTTCGAGCTCTCAACATGGCAAGTAGACTTACTCTCATCAAAGTTGTTCTGCAGTCAATGCCCCTTTATCTCTTCTCCATTTTAGCCGCTCCGAAGTGGGTTCTCAAATAGATAAAAACTTTGCAATGAAAATTCCTCTGGGGCTCCACTGGTCAAAATCGAAAGTGGGCTTTAGTCAACTGGAATACAGTCTGCTCTCCGAAAGAAGCAGGAGGTCTTGGGCTCAGGAATCCTTCACACAACAATGAGGTCATGGGAGCCCGCATATGGTGGAAATGGCTCACGAATCCACATACGCCATGGGCCAAATTATGGACTGCCAAATATGCTAATAACAGATCACCGGAAGACTTGATAAGTCTATCTCCAGGAAACTCAGTCTCGCTCATATGGAATGCTTCCAAAATTCATTGTGGACTCATATAGCAACACAGCTTTTGGGAAATTCGCAATGGTAACACAGCGAGATTTTGGGTCGACTCCTGGCAGAAAAATCCAAAGCTTATCGATACTTTCACCCACATCAGCAATGGCAATAGCATAGGCATGGAGGAGGACAAAGTCAGCCAGCATTGGCTAAACACCAGCCACGAGGAGTTCAGACAATGGAAGCACCCTTCTCACATAATTGCTCATGCTCAGGAATCCACTTGGAATGCCCTCAGTGAAGAGCTCCAACGCAAGAGAATCAAATGCTCTGAGGATCTAGACACACTTAGATGGGGGTACACTACGAGATGTATGTTCACTAAAAAGGAAGCCTACTCCCTAATGCACCCTACACCTCTACCCCGGGACTCACTTTGGAAAAATTTTTGGGCTCTCAGTACATGGCCAAAGGTTTCCACTTTTCTCTGGCTACTCAGCCACAAAATAATTCTTACTTGGGAATATCTGATCAAAAAAGGCTTCACTAGTCCTTCTCATTGTCCCAATTGTAATCAGAGCACCAAAACGATTCAACACCTCAATATTTCCTACACTCTGGCCAACATACTCTGGGACAAAATCTGCTTCAGATGTCAAAAAAGAAAACCTGTTGGGGACATAACAGACATCATTCGTAACTGGCCCAGGCATCCATATAATAGTATTCTCCTCAACACTCTCTGGCAACTCATCCCTGGGTTCCTCTTGTGGTCTATCTGGAAGGAAAGAAACAAGAGAATCTTGAAGAATCAATTGACTTATTTGGACATCATATGGAGCAACCTCACCAGCAATCTCCATGAATCTCTGGCTCTTCAATCTTGGTAAGAAGAGGATTTTCCCAAGAAGCCTAAAGAGATATCTATATGGCAGAACTGGCAATTCAAAATTACGCCAGCCCCCAGCTCCAACAGCTGACACATCCCAGACTCTCCTTTACGCTGGTCCCCTCCTCCTCCTAGTATTGTCAAACTAAACTTCGATGGAGCCTCAAGAGGCAATCCAAGACAGGCTGGGTTCAAAGGCATCTTCAGGGATTCCAAAGGGGATGCCCTTACTGTCTATTATGGATCCATTGGTTGGGACACTAACAACTCAGCAGAGCTGGAAGGGCTTCTACAAGGATTGCGTCTAATACAGCTCTACAACTACACTCCCACCATCATCGAAGGGGACTCTCAGATTCTCATCAACTTGGCCAAGCATATCCTCCAAGGCACCAACTCGGCTAAGGTTGCTTCATGCTGGCGTCTGGCTGCCAGAATCGACCAAATGGGCAATTGGTTGAGAAACAATAAAGCAATCTCTTTCTCCCATGTCAAAAGAGAAGGTAACAAGATTGCTGATCTCCTAGCAAATATAGGAGCAGACAATGTAAACACGCTTGTTCATGGTCCCCTCAACATTATCCATGAAAAAGACTCCTTGCAGAACTGCACTATTCTGGTGCACAAGGACTGATCAACACCGGATGCGGTTGATAGCTCAACGTGATGGGACTTTAGTCCCCTGGCGAGTCTCGAGGGCGCTCGCACGCAGCGGACATATGGCTCCCTGCAATGCCATAACTCATGCAGTAAATTTTCCAGCCTGCTATGCATTAATTCATTCTACCTTGTCATTTCATTACCTCGCTCCATCGGCTCAAGTTGACATGGCTTTCATTCTGGAGAATTCGACCGGCTTCTGTGTTCTCTGCATCTCTCCATCTCCTGTTCGTGGTGCATGTCTAGCTAACTATGCAGAGCTGAGTGCATGCACCCAAACCGGGCGTCGCTTCTGTTATAGCATCATTTCTCACCTTCATATGATTCATGATTGCTTTTATGGCTTTGGGCACCCATTCCTACAAACTTGGACAAAATTCACTAAAAAACAGTGTTAAAATCCCCATACGTGGTTATGCCTAGACTTTTCCGCGTGTATACGCGAGTCCACATGTACTTTCCCGCGTATGCCATTAAAATCATTAAAAATATATATAAAAAATCCCTATTTTCGGGCTAGGTTGATGGTTACTCTGGTAGTTCAACCACCCCAGCACGTGGCCAACTGTTGAAACTACTTTGAGGGAGTATAAAAGCCCCTCATGTGCATGGCCTATGGGAGAGAGAGAAATTATTGATATTATACTCTATTGGTATTCCCTATCCAAGTCTGAATTCCCGTGCCTCCTGCACTTCCCAGTTCATTACAGGAAACCCTTGTTTCCTGGAGATGCTCATCTCTTTATATGTCATCTCGTATGTACCAGTTCGGAAGGAATATTAGCGAGGCAAGGGTGGGATGGATCCGAACGACGGTCTACTCGAAGATCGTGGAAGGATTCAGGTGATCTCTCCACTCATTATTTCTGTACATGCTATTTATAATATAGAAGAACCATCTTGTTCCCGAAATATACGTGTTAGTGTCTGCTTGCGTATATGAGAATATTGTTATTTAAGCATTCATTATGGTTTATCTAATGTTTCATGTGGATTTCACTAACATTTAGAGTAGATATATGCTGTACAACCAGTTCTTCGTGCTTGTTTCTTCTTGTCTTTCAGGTTAAGAAGGAAGAAGGGTTGCTGGGGGTTTGGACCCCGCGGGATCTGCTTCAACCGTAGGACCTACGGGTAACTTCCTCGTTCTACTCTATTTAGTTTTTCATGAACATGTATGGTTGTGTGAGTCCTTCTTAAGTAGCATGCCCTGCTCTGTGGAGGTTTAAACCCAACAAACCTCTAGGGTGATTTTCCCTGAAACAGTTGCAACATCCTTGGCTGTCTGGAAATTCTGCCAGGTTTCCACTTCACTCAAAGAAGTTTTTTTAATCTAACCTCTTGTTTGCATACCCAATCTGTAGATTTGATGTGGTCTTCCTCAAGCTCTATTTGCGCCTCTTGCCTTAAGCAACCCCCACATCGTTCTGTGGAGATGCCTTGACTTCAGCATCTAATGAGGTGTCGGCGAGGGGCAAGCAGAGGTCGCGCTTCCCACCCTCGCCCTTCTCACAATCCAACCTCTGGCTCTTCTATGGAGGATGATGAATGGGGCCTTTGTTCAGATTATAGAAGGCAGAGGGGTCACTCTTTGCATACCAGAGGCTCTCACTCTATTCCGCCTGAGCAGTGCCCTTCGCCTATCCCTCCTCCAACCACTTCCCCTATTAGTCATGCTCCGGCCAGCCCGACCCTTCGCCAGACCTCTCAGTGACCAGAATTTCGCTTCAACTATACCTTTGACAAGCCTGTCCTCACTACGTTTGTCACCATTTCTGTTTTGTGAAAGCTCTGCTAGCACAGGCCAGGCTTCTGTACCCTACTCTGCCACCACCCAGCCTCGCCCTCAACCTTCCCAAGCTAACAATGATGCATCTAGTCCTAATGCACCCCTTGGCATTGGGCATTCCAACTTTGAAATTGACAAAGTACAAGAGGGCTTCTTCAGCAAAGACAACGCCCCTAATAAGGACAATGCAGAGGAAGAAGACGAGTACGGTTGTAGAATAGTGGAAGAACCAGACTCTCCAGTTCCGAATCAGTGATTTTGAACTCCTTCAGCCCACTATGGTCCAGGTTTACATTTCCGTTGGAAAATTTTGGTTTTTGTTGCTTTCATCAGCTGAACAAGCGGTATGCTTTATTAGTTTTCAGTCTTTTAGTAAATTAAAATTTATGCACTGTTTATCGGTTTCCCTCTCAAGGGCAGTAAACTTTCTCTCTGAAGAACAGGTTTCCCACTCAGGGCAGTTCAGTCGTTTTTGTAAAAGCATGGACATCAAGCCCAGTTCTCAGGCTTACACAGCTGAGACCGGTGCAGTTTTGTACTATTATGTTTCATAAATAGAATTAGTTTTACCGAGAAAAAAAAATATGAAATTCCTTGATATTTGGATTCCATGCTCGAACTAAGAAATCCAATAGTTCTATTTGTTGCCTCATCCCAAACAATTTGAAGCACTTAAGTAGTCTACAATCTCTTAGGGCTCTTACTATACCTGGATAATTTAAGGCAATCATATCCTGTTCTTCATGTTCTCTTTCCATCCATGTAATCGTCATTGTAATCCGATGGAAACCTGAAATTCAACCATAAGATCCATTGGATTCCATTCATTGCAAAAAAATAGGCAAATTTTGGGCATAATGTAAGAAAAAAAAATCTATATTGCGCCCAACGCACTCTGTAACAAGAGACAGTGTGTTGTGTATGCAAGTAATCTTCACTGTACTTGCTCTGAAATGTAGGTTTCGACATTCAGGGGTGCGTTGCCCTCTTTTTGGGTAGAATTTACCCTAGGGGCCTTAAAATCCTGAAAATTTGCAGAAATTAGAAATGAAATGAATACTAAAGGAAATAGAAGGTTTATATCACTAACCTGGATCAAATGGAAATGAAAACCATCCATAGAAATGATCACAATCAGCAGTTGAAGTTCAGGGGAAAAATCAGATTCAGAGCTCCAAAATGCAAATGGTAACTATGGAATGGTAAAAATGAATAGTGAAACTACTTTTAATAAGTCATTTAATTATTTGAAAATTGAATATATTGCTATGAATATAGCTTTATTATGTTTTTTTATCATGAAACAGGTATTTTCAATCCATTTGATATTGTTATGAATAGGCCTTACAACTAATGAACATATTTATCGTGCAGATTTATTTCAAGAATGATTTGACCACAAAGCATACTTTTTCTCCTTATTTTTCGAGCTTTGTTAAAAATGAAAATGGATTTGAAGAACACTTTTATCTCTTTTTCGAGCTTCGATAACAGCGAAAAAGGAACCCCTGGAGTCTTCTTTCAGCTCTTTTCAGACTCCGATAATGTGAAAATATTGCCGAGCACTTGCCTTTTAGAGCTAGTAAAAGTAAATGAGTTGATATCTACTCACTATAAGTTTAACCCTTTTCCAGATTGAGATATATTATTTACGAAAAAGGAATACCTTGGTCGAACATGACTAAAGAGGTTCTCTCAGATATTATTTTACAGTTTTTCGAATCTGAGTGAAAAATTTACGAAAAAGTACTTATGGATTTTTCTTTCGTCCTCTTTTTCAAACTCTCTAAATATGAAAAAGGACGAGGCTGTCACTGTCGTTAAGCTCGTTAAAACATAAAATAGCGATGGGCTTGTCAATCATGGAAAGAATCGAGTTTCATTCATCGCTAGACTTGTTAAATTATTAAATAGTGATACTTTATTCGCCTGAAGGGTTGAATTATAGATCAAGAAAATGTTATCCTCCTCAATCTTGTTAAAAAATAAAGAGGTACTGGTCGACAAATGAGTGGGGAAAATTTTGGAAAAGTGAGCAAAATTCTTTATGGTAGCAAGTCGCTCTTGAACATGACACTTCCTTCACTCCATGTCTATGACTGTTTGGGTTGGGTAATCATCTTGACGGTTCATTCATACCTATAGTTCATCATACCTTCACTTTGATTTTGGGTCAATGCTGCCAACTCATCTCAGTGTCGCCGATATGTTCAAGAGAAGTCATCCAGTGAATAACTCATCCTTCTGCAATACTCATAAACCTTTATTCTCATGACCTCCATCCCGAAAAATTGCTATATCAAGTCATACCCTTGTCTCTGAAATCGGTAACTCCCGTTTCGCAATAAGGTGACTTCCTATCAACAACAAATAATTATCCAGGAAGTTCACTTAGAAACATCAGATTCTATTACCATGAGGCTTGTTACAGCATCGACAAGATCCTCGCTTCCGGAATTTTGACTTAAATATTTTTTTTAGCATTTGACATCAAATTATCTATTCACACACTATGAAATGTACTGCAATACCTTGAGATCCATTGACATCAATGGTGGTTCTCTCGCATTTTTTAACAACTCACACCATTGGGTGGTAATCAAGCGATGTCTTTCCATGTTTGACGGCAAATCATATATTCGCATGGCTAGACTTGTACTCGAATGATCGAGTGAACGAGATAAGAAGACCCCCGATCTAGTTTCAGCCATCCAGGCTGTGATTTCAAGATTTTTGTACACATCATCTGTACTGTGACCTTACATACAGATCGTCATTCGAACATGGGCCTATATCTATAGGCATGTCTGTATTGGGAAAATTTTCAATGTAGATGACTTTCTGAATTATGTACATGTTATTAGATTGTTTATGTACTGAACATGGGAATGCCTACCCTCAGAAATTATGATCAAGAGGATATATCATGATGTAATGTACTGTAATATTGATGCAGGTCGCCACTTCGCTTCATCTCCAGCCCGTCACAGTGTAGAGCATATCAATCAAAACAATGTTGTTGTTATTCTGACTTCATGTTAGGGGGAAATTGTTACAGGTCAATTTGGGAATCATTCCCAATGACCTAGTTAATTTGGCATCATCTCCAAGACCGATGTATAGGATCTATCATCCCCTAACATTTCAGTTGCTATATGCCCTAAGACAAAGAACAAGACAAATCAATCAAAGACTTTCATCTGCAAAGGTTTCCAAGATTTTAAGTTTATAATATATCATATGAGAGTTCATCAACGATGCCTCTAAAGGGACTAAGTGCATTGCATATGTAGGTATCCCTATGCAAGGCTACTCTGCAAAGCACTTCCCAAAATCCATGGGTGTGTTGGTCACATTGGGAGAGAAATTCTCATTGTTCCGGAATCTCCACTTGGCCAGTGCCTTCTAGAAGAGTTCACGTGTGTCAAACTTCGAATCCATGTGTCCATTTGACATATACAAGATTTGGAACATGTCTTTCCTATTATTGGAAAGATATTTATTATGAAACTACCTTCAACTCATCTATAAATTGAGCACAGATGTTAGTGTTTGAAAAGGAATAATTTGTGTAGAGAAATGCTGGTGGAATTTCCATTGAGGATATTGATTTGAGTGACATATTACTGGAGATATTTTCATTTTGATGAGGTTGGGATGCTGCTAGATATGGTGACACCAAATCAATCACTGGGTTGTAACCTCACCTTCTATCATCAATAAACATTACTGCTTATTTTTCCCTATATGCATCTGTATAATCTTTGATTTTCAATAACATGATTTCTTAGTTGATGTATATGGTTTATGCTTTATTGATTTAGCTAAATAACTTGAATATACATTTGTATTATTGCTATCTCTTGTTCTTTAGTGTTCAATATTGCAGGAAATATTTTGCACAACCGGTTGGAATTTGAAGCTACAACAAAAGCGACAGAAGGAGACTTTGGAAGCGCTCGGATCCCAAGTAGGTTCCTTATTTCATTCTGTGTGTCTGTTTACAGTTAGGAAAGATAGTTGTAAAGTATTTGACCTCTTGTTCTAGATTAACACCTGTCTAGGGAAGAATGATTTATCCGTAATTCATAATTCTACATAACAATCTCATCAAAAATTCATGATAGATTCACTGTTTATCTTCATCATTCCTCATACTTTGTCTTCTATTATAAAAAATATGTCTAATTGTCTTCCATTTTTCTTCAAAAACTATGTTTTAAATCTTTAAACTGAGTGTGCTAGAACAAATCTATTACACAACTTAATAGCAACCTCACTGTGTAATTCGATTGAAACTCTCACTCTCTATTTTCCATTTAAAATGAAACACTGTATGTGAGGATGTGTCGAGCTTACCTATCTTGTGCAATAACCCTTGTGATATTCTTGTCGGATATTTGTGATCTTCTTTCAGTTGAGCTGAAGTTTCAACCCACAACAATCTCATTAAAATATTCATTTATTAACTCACTCAACAAAATGTTTTGTTGTTTTGACTAATGGAAAAGTAGTTTTTGAAAGGTGTCAACACATATTTGAATGGTGTCAATACAAAACACAACGTAATGATAGTCTTACAAATCAAATGAAATTACTCCCTTTTGTAACTCAGAGTTTGTTGACACAATCCTAAATTTTTTTAAACAATCAAATCTTTATTAAATTCTTACCTTTACTTCCATGTGATTCTGCTTCTTGATAGCTCGGCTAAGAAACAATTTTTTCGGATTCATGGCTTTGAAAGCTCCAGTTAGCTTCTTATCACCCAGTTTCTTCTCTTCTCTATATTCTCTGCCTATTTCTTCTGCGTTTTATTCCTTCTTTTTCTCTCGGCTTCCTCAGAGTTTTCTCTCTGCGATTTGTTCTCACAGGGTTGTAGATACGAGGATGTGCTTTGACTGCATGCTCCTTTCTCTCACTGAGCCTCTCTGATGGCAATGATGGTGAAATTTTTTGGCAATGATCGTTTCTGATCTCTGTAATAGTGGAAATGGTATTGATAGTGGCGGAGATGGTTTCATATGTTTTACACAGTGCTATGTAAACACCTTTTAAAATATTCTAGCCGTTCATCAACTCATTTGACCGACCCATGCACGTCTTTTTTTCTTCGACTATCGTGATGGTGTACATTCGTCCTTCTATGCAACTTCTTCACATTCTATGTTAATGACTATGTTCATTTCCATTATCCACATTACCTCCATGCATCATCATGCTATTTGTCTCCATAATTTGCATTCTCTCCATGCATATGTGCGCCATCATTCTTCATTATCATATGTTGTCTCCTTTCATCTCTCCACTGCATGCATTAAATCTCATCATAACTTACCGTATTGTTGGCAATATGATGCAATGTGTTTTTCTTGATGGAAACCTACTTGATGAAGTTTTCCTTGATGGAAACCTACTTGATGAGTTTCGTTTTGATAGCAACCTATTTTTTAAAGATGTAAAAATGATGTATCTACAGATTAGCTCAGAAGTAGTAGAAAAAGGAATTTCAGTAAGTACCAGAGAAATGATAAATATAATATGTCACAATGTATACGCTACTTTTATGAAGGCAAACCGCGTATGGATTCAATGTATACACTACTTTTGTGAAGGAAACCCGCATATACATTCAAGACTAGTATATATGCAGTTATTTTGAAGAGAAATCGTGTATACACGAGGATACGAACCTCCAAGTCGCGTATGCCTTTTGCGCTCTAAAATCTATGATACCTAGGGGCATTACCATGGTATTGACCCACTGTATTGAGCATTGTATTATCTATTTGATCCCGTCCAGGAAGACCATCAGTGGTTGAGTGGTTTTGACTCATGGTATCGACAAAGGCTAAATCTATATAAGGAGAAGAAGATCATAGTGCAAGATGTGAATAGGTCTGGGTTTTAATGAATACTTCACTCTGAAGTATATCTGCATGGAATGGGTAGTAGTTTATTGATTGATCTGAATTAATAATGCACCTATGAAGAAAATGATGAAGAGGGATCTCTAGATCTGAAATGACTATGTATTTTCTAGATCTGTTTATGGAATGTTTAGATCTGTGATCTGGCAAATCTTTGCTGGAGTGAAGGGTAATATCTAAGATATTTATCTGTTCTGAAGATTTGTGCAGCCCTACAATGTTTGCAGATCTATACGCAGGTTCGTGGCAGAGAAAGCACGTATATACGCGGGTTGGTTTCAACAAAAGCGCGTATGGAATATGAGGTCAGTCCAGAAATATGTACAGATATATACGCAGGTTTGTCTCTGTGAAAGCACGTATATATTCAGGTTCAGTGAAGTAAAGCGCATATGGAATCTAGGGTTTTGCTGAAGTATGAGGAATGAAATGTCTGATCTGTTTTGTTGTTTTACTACTATTTGTCAATGATGTAGTCATACAGATCTAGGTTGTTTGAATGTTGATTATGCTATTGATTATGTTGATTAAAGATCAAGTTGTTGGTTGATTGGTTGATGATTCAATGAATGAATTGATGGGGTTATAAGTTTCATTTTGATGTATGTTGAGCTTAAATGTGTGGAGTGGGTCCAGTCTGAAAATCTGATGAAAAGTGGCCTACAAGATGTGTTGTGTGGAAGATATTGGAACCAGTATGAAAATTGATGAAACGTGGTCTATAGTGGTGTTGAGGGTCGAAGCCTTCAGTGAGCGGGTTGTAGATCCCTTCCAGTGGTAGCTGGTAAATGAGAGCAAGGGGCAGTAGCTCCCTTCCAGGAGAGGCTGGTAAACGAGAGAAGGGGGTAGTAGCTCCCCTCCAGGAGAGGCTGGTAAACGAGATCAGGGGGTTGGAGCTCCCTTCCAGTAGTGGCTGGAGAACGAGAGAAGGTTGTAGCCTTATGCAGGTGTGTGCCTACATGCTGGTATGAGTCTGTGCCAGTACAACATTGTAAGAAGTTTTCTCCCGAATATTATAATAAATATTGAAGACAGAGATGATAGCAGCGGTGGTTTTCTCCCGAATTGGGTTTCCACCTTAAATACTGGTGTTCATGTGTGTTGCTTATGTGTGATGGTTTATTCTGTTATTACTTCACATGCTTACTACTTACTAAACATCTCATGAGTGAATGATGCAATGATCTAAGTAAAGAATTAAATGCATAATAAGATCTCTGGACATACGCAAGTTTTCTTAAGGATATCCGTGTGTATATGCGAGTTTGGTTTAGTAAAGTAGCGTATGGGTTTAAGAGAAAGAAAAAGTAAAAAAAATTTAGTCAGCTCTAAATACTGATTCACCCCCCCCCCCCCTCAATATTTTTCCCAACAATTGGAATCAAAGCAGGTCCTTCTGCAGAAGCTTGATCGCTTGAAGGAGATCCGTCACAATGGGAAGTCATGAAGGAGTATTTTCTCTAAGGCCACCTCTATTCAATGGAAGTAATCTGTTATTCTGGAAGATACGAACAAAGTCATATTTGCAAATTATTGGTGCAGATGTATGGGAAATCGTGGAAGAAGGTTATCAGTATACGGCAATTATTCCTACTGATGTAGCAGAAAGGAAGAAATATGAAATCAATGCCAAAGTAGTCAATGTTTTATTAGGAAGCATGTATGAATCAGAATTTTTTAAAGTGATGCAACTAAATTCAGCAAAAAAAATATGGGACAAAATCATTCTAAGATATGAAGGAGATACAAAGGTAAAAAGTGCAAAACTCCAAACTCTCAGAATTGAATATGAAAATTTAAGGATGCATAGTGATGAGAGTATTCGCAGTTTCTTTTTACGTCTAGATGATATTTTAAATCGTATGAGAAATTTGGGTGAAACCATAACCAATACTACTCTGGTGGAAAAAGTCCTAAGATCTTTGACTTCAAAACTTGAGTCAAAAGTATCAGCTATTGAAGAAAGGCAAGATATGCAAACTCTTACTATTGTTCAACTACATGGTATCCTGACTGCTTTTGAAATGAGAAAAGGAGGTCCCTCTCAAATCAGAGAAGTTGCGTTTAAGGCATGTGCAAAAGGAAAAGAAAAGGAAGTTGTCAAGGAATCAAGTTATATATCAGAAGAAGAAGAAGAAAATTTTGTGAGAAGACTCCAACCAGGTACTGGAAGATTCAGAGGTAAGCTTCCCTTCAAGTGTTTTTCTTGTGGAAGAGTTGGTCATTATGCTGCTAAATGTCCTGATGAAGAAAAACATGATAAAGGGAAACAATTTGAAAATGGAAAGAGTTATTATACAAATGAAGATAATGATGAAGTGTCAAATGAGGATGAAGAAGATTCTGACCAAGATCTGCAAGTGCTCATGGCAAAGAAGCAAAAGAAGAGGGCTACTCAAGGGAAGAAGATATCTCAGAAAACATGTATAGCAGAAAATGAAGAAGATGAAATAGGTATTGATTGTTGTTCTTCTGATTCACTTTATTGTGCATGCAATGGTGAAGATAGTGAAAGTAATGTTATGGATCTAGAAGAAGTTCTCAATATTAAAGTTGAAAATCAACAAAGACTATTTAATGAGAGAGAATCTATCTACAAAGATATGATCTCTAGAATGAATGGACAGATAAAAAAAGTATCAAAGGTTGTACGATGAAGTAACCAATCACAGTGAAGGACTTGAAGCAGAAATCATCTCTCTGAAAGAAGATCTAGAAAAATCAAATAAGAAGAATGAAGAACTTCTAAAAAAATTTGAAGAACAAGAAAATGGGTTGAAAGAAGAGATTTTAAAATTGAATGATCAAGTAGAAGAAGGAATAAGGGTCGAAGAAAGTATGAAAAAGCAATGCCAAAGATTGGAGGTTGAAGTAAACATTTTAAAAGGTAAATTAGAAGAAAAAGATAAACTCTTGAGGTTTCAAGATAGTACTAAGATTATGGACAATATTCTTAGTAGTCAAAGGTCTCCTTCTATTAAATTTGGTCTTGGTTTTCATGAAACTGTTAAAGGAGAAACTAGTTCACAAGAAAGTGCTAAAGATTCAAAGGATATCAATGCAAAACCTGAAGTGTTGAAAGAAACGAAAGGTCAACCGACAATCATGAACTCTCAAAAGAAATCATTCCCTCCTTTGATCAATAATTTTGAATGATTTAAATGTCATAATTATGGGCATGATGTAGCCAATTGCAGAAGCAGATTGTTTTAGTCACAAACAAACAAATTCTACACAGAAAAGTACTCAGGTTTCTTTAAGGGATATTGTTTTTCATGCAGCAAGTATGGTCATAAAGCAGCTGATTGCAATAGAAGAAAGAATAGAAAAACACATTATGATCCCTATGCTTACTTTTCTGGTCATGCAAGATGTTATGCTTGTAACAAGTATGGACATGTAGAAAAAGAATGCAGGATGAATAGATCTGAGAAATTGGATAATTTCCAGCACACAATAAGAAATTTCAAGCAAAGATGGAAAAAGAAGGAGGACCGATCAAAAACGTAGGGGATAATAATCCTATTGCAGTCTTCCACTTCTAAAGCTTACTTCTCATAATGACTGCAGGAGTGATGTGAGATACACTATAGGGATTAGTAATGTATCATCACAGGGGGAGCAATAGATGGTGTTTCCCATGGTTGGTTTGGTAATTCTGGTTGTGTTTATTTCTAACAGTGCATCTGATGTGAAGAAGACAGGTACAAGTGGTATAAGTTCAGGGGGAGATGGAATTGTGAAATTTTTCTGTATTTCACTTTCCATATGCGGGTTTTGTGAACTAAAGCCACGTATACACGTGAGTTCCGTTGGATACAGAAGCGTATGTTTTTCTGATAAGAAAAACAGTGAGTCAGCTCAAGGACAGGAGCACAGATTCAGGGGGAGCATTAGCCTTGCTGAGAGTAATGCATTGTTGGCATTATGATGGTTCTGAAATATGATCTCTCTCTTGAGTTATTTTTGGTATTGGTTATAAAAATTCATATTTGTAATTTGATGAAAATTTTATGTTGAGACCTATGATGTAAATTGTTATATTCAATCATGTAAGGACTTCTTCAAATTTGTAAACCCACTTGGTTGGGTAGTTGAGTAAAAATGTGTAAACCCGCTTGGTTGGGTACTTGAGTCACATATGTAAATCCACTTGGTTGGATCATTGATGTAAGTATGAGTCCTTGGTGATAGGAAAGGTCATAGAGTCATGTACTTCATTGAAAAAATATGTTTGAAGATTCAGCGTGAACTCAAGGGGAGCATGGTAACTTCAGTGCACATCAGATCTACAGAGCTCTTCTTTCTACAAGAGAAGAAATTTTTTTTTTTGGTTTTGATCTGCCCTTTTCCCTTGATGTCAAAGGGGGATGACACAACAACGCTGAAATTCAGCCCTGAGGAGAGTCGGTCAACCGTCTTCATGGCTCTTTCAAACTTATCTTTGAAACCTCGTTCCTTATTCCATGTGGTCTATTTTATTTTTATTTTTATTTATCAATTTCAAATAAATTGACATACAAACATATTCACAACTTTCAAATCTTGTATTATATTCCTGGCATATAAATATTATCCCCACACCTTATAACTAATGGTTATACCTTTGGACCTTATATAAATACTCCTCACTTCGTAAACAAAACTTTATAATAGAGCTTTCGAACCGGCCCCACCTATGTATACGTAGTAAAAACCAATAAAACGCATGCACCGTACCTCTTTTATCATCCGCGCACCTTGGTTATCGTTCGTGCATCTCTGTCAGCCGAACACCGTCCGATGGCCTTTGCCCAGATCAACGGCTCTGAGCAATATCGCTCGGTGTCCTGGTACGAGGGATAACGTGCGATGGCACAGGTTAACCGGTGGTTTTATGGGGTCTGCCTTGCCACATGTCAACAAGTCTATGGAATCGCTCGTCGATCGGGGAATACCGCCTATACACCAAAAGCGGTGCAATATGGGCAATCTGCCTAGCAAAACCGCTCATAGTTTTTGTACAACGATTAACTAGGGTTCCTCGTCGGGTTTGCGCTCTCCTTCATTTATTCTCCGTTTGTTAACTCAGGTCAATCCTCGGCAGATTTTCAATTAACAATAACGTGATTCTCTTCTGATGGCTTTTCTATACAGACCACGCTTGCGGGTGGTGTTAAATTCACAGGGTTTGCTCGAATAAATTAAGGAAAACACCAGACAGAGATATGTGGCATTCATATAATCACCATTCGCAATGATTTCGCACCGAACTAGTATACAATCGTTTCTTAATCAAAAAATTTCTTCATTAATAAGAATTCAAGACAATTTGATGGCTAATGAAAATTGAAATTATTTAACTGGAAGCAATTGTTAACACACAGAGTTTTATTGCAGAAATATTTTCTCTTCCTCTTGCTCTCTCCTCTTCTACATCCGGAGAATACAATTTATACATATTACAATGTGGCTCTTCGGTTCCTCTGTGAGGACCGTTGTAGAAAATCAACAGCCTAATTAAAATGATTCAACTAACTGGAATATGAAAGATAGACTAACTGAACTATTCGACTTCCACTAACTCTAACTAAGCTAAATAATACAGTCAGCTGAGGTATTGACACCTAGCTGTTACAATTCAAGTGATTTTGAACCCTCCTAGCCACAACATGTGGACAAAACCTCCTACATTTCTAGCTAGTGTCTAATGCCCCTGCATCATACTCCCGAGGGAAATTTCCTTCATGGGCTCCTGTCCATGAGCTCCTCCACTAATCTTCCTATCTTCTGCAACATTTCTTCAGTCATCCAAGTGGCATATTCTTCTGGCTTATCCTTCCATTTGATCAAGTACTGAAAGTACTCTCGTCCTCTGGTCCTTCTGAACACTCTTTTGTCCACTATCTTCTCTGGTTGCAATGGCTGTGCTGGAGGTAGTTGCTCTCTCCAATCAATGTGTTCCTTGTCTACTGTTCTTTCTTCTGCACCATCATCCTCATACTTGTACAAATATGCAACATTAAAAATGGGAGATATTCCAACATCAGGAGGTAATTCAATCTCATAAGCATTTGCAGAAAACTTCCTAAGTATCTTGCATGGCCCAATATTCTTGAACTTTAATTTGTTGTACTGCTTCTTTGGGAATCTCTCCTTTCTCAAGTGTGCTAAAACCTGATCTCCTACTTCAAAATGAACTTATTTTCTGCTCAATTCTGCTCTTTTTTATATTTGATGTTGCTGCCTTGTAGTTGTTGCTTCACTTGTTCATGTATGGCCTGGATCTCTGAAGCAAATTCCTCACCATCTGCACTTCTCAGCTCTACCTTTCCCAGATTTCTCATCTCTAATATTCCTCTGGGGCGCATTCCATAAACAATATGAAATGGACTCTGCCCTGTGCTCCTATTTGGTGAGTCATTATATGCATATTCTACCTGGGGAAAAATATGATCCCACTGCTTGGGATGTTCTCCTGCAAGACTCCTCAACAAATTTCCCAGGCTCCTATTCACTACCTCAGTTTTTCCATTAGTATGGGGATAATAAACTGAGCTAAAACTTAGTTTGGTACCAAGTTTCTTCCACAATGTCCTCCAAAAATGACCCACAAATCTGGTATCTCTGCCTGAAACAATACTCTTGGGAAACCCATGCAATCTAACAATTTCTTTGAAAAACAAGTTAGCAACATGGGTGGCATCACTAGTTTTATAGCATGGAACAAAATGTGCCATTTTGGAGAATCTGTCCACCACAACAAAGACTGCATCATTCCCTCTTTGAGTCTTGGGAAATCCTAGAACAAAATCCATAATCACCATGTCCCAAGGCCTGTCTGGAATAGGCAAGGGAGTGTACAATCCTGCATTCTGGCTCCTTCCTTTGGCATACTGACAAATCTTGCAATTGTTCACAAACTTGTCCACTTCTTCTCTGATCTTGGGTCAGAAATAAAAGTGTCTCAGCTGCTCATAAGTCTTATCAGTACCAAAGTGTCCAGCAAATCCACCACCATGCTTCTCTTTGATCAAATTTTCTCTCATGGAACATTTTGGTACGCACAGTTGGCTTCTTCTGAATAACAAGTCCTCCTGCAGGAAATAATCCAGCCATTGGCTTCTATCTGTTAAAATAGGATTACTACATGCCTCAAATGCTTCTTTAAAATCTGGATCTATTTTATATAATTCTTTGAGAAAATCAAATCCTACAACTTCAAATTTGTTTCTTGAACAAGCATGTTCCTCCTACTCAAAGCATCAGCTACTTTATTGGCTTGGCCACTTACATATTTCAAAACAAAATTAAAACCTTGGAGATACTCAACCCATTTAGCATGCTTATGTTTCAACTTGGGCTGCTGTACAATATACTGCAAAGCATGATTGTCAGAATATAATACAAATTCCCTGGACATCATGTAATGTCTCCACTTCTTCAGTGCCTGAACAATTGCATAGAATTCCTTCTCATAAGAGGAATACTTTCTTCTGGTGTCATTCAGATTCTCGCTGAAATATGCCACAGGCCTATCATCCTGACTCAACACAGCTCCAATGGCCTCCCCACTAGCATCACATTTTACTTGAAATGGTTTTGTAAAATCAGGCAAAATCAAAACAGGCTTCTCCGTTATCTTCTGCTTCAAAAGTTTGAAGTTTCTTTCTGGTTCAGAAGTCCACTTAAATGGTTGTTTGCTCTTCTTTATTGTCTCAATTATGGGTGCATTAATCTTACTGAATTTTCTTATAAACTTCCTGTAAAAACTAGCAAGTTCATGGAAACTTCTTACCTCAAAGACATTTCTGGGTGAAGGCCACTCCACAATTTCCTTAACCTTTTCTGGGTCCATCTTCAACCCTTCTGCAGAAACAACAAAACCCAAATACACCGACTCCTCTTTCATGAATGAGAATTTCTTCAAATTTATCAGTAGTTTCTCTTGGTGCAGCTTCTTCAAGACATGATTAAGATGCCTTAAATGTTCTTCTCTAGTTCTGCTGAAAACTAATATATCATCCAGATACACTATCACAAATTTACCAATGAATTCTTTCAATACTTCATTTGACATAAGTCTCATAAAATTAATAGGTGCATTTGATAACCCAAAAGGCATTACCATCCATTCATACAGTCCTTCATTTGTTTTAAAGGCATTTTTCCACTCATCACCCTCTCTTATTCTAATTTGATGGTACCCACTCTTCAAATCTATCTTTGAGAAAAAATTAGCACCACTCAAATAGTCCATTAAGTCCTCAACTCTGGGCAAAGGGAATCTGTACCTGATTGTGATCTTATTGATTTCTCTGGAATCAGTACACATCCTCCAGCCTCCATCTTCCTTTGGGATCAATATTGCTGGTACAGCACATGGACTCAAACTTTCTCTGATCAGTCCCTTGTCCACTAATTCCTGTACTTGTCTCCTGATTTCCTCATTTTCTTTGGGAGTCATTCTGTATGATGCCTTGTTTGGAAGATTTGAACTAGGGATAAAATCTATCTAATGGCTGATTTTACTCACAGGTGGCAGCTCATCAGGTAAATCATCCACAAAAATGTCACAGTAATTTTCTAACATCTCTTGGATCTCTACTGGTAAATCAGAAATCTTTGTAGAAGTAAGAACTACCTTAGGCTTGCAACTAAAGCAAAACTTACCTCTTCTTCTTCTATCTGCTACAGATATTCCTTCCCACTCAGCAACAAGGTCTTTGGATCAATCACTCTGTTAGATGGCTCTCCTTCTTCCATGGGTAGCAATATATGATGTACCCCATCCTTGAAGAACTTGTAAGTGTTCTTCTTGCCATCATGCACTGTTTCTCTGTCAAACTTCCAAGGCCTGCCCAGCAGTATATGACACACATCCATGGGCATTACATCACACAAGACCTTATCTTTGTATTTTCCTATTTGCAGCTCTATCTCACACTGTTCTTTCACAACCAGCTGATGTCCTTTATGCAACCAGGACACCCTATAGGGAGTTGGGTGCTCCCTTGTCTTCAACTTCAAATTTTCTATTACCTCAGTGGAAACCAAATTGTCTGTGCTACCACTACCAATGACTAGCTGGCAACATTTCCCTTGGACTTTGCATATGCTCCTAAACAAAGTCTTCTTTTGTGCAGCTCAGTGACCTCTTTGGCTTGCTTCAACAGGACCTTATTTACCACCAAGGACTCTCCCCTCTCTGGAATAATGTCTTCTTCAATTTCTTCCTCTTCTCCAACCTGGGAAACAACAACATTCCTTGGACCAGCACCCACATTCTCTGGACATTCATAGTGCTTGTGTCCCACTTGCTGACATCTATAACACCTCAATTCTCTACCCCTACCTTTGTCTCTGCCTCCTCTTCCTTTTCCTTTGTAAGAACCCCTTCTGCCCCTTGCATCCTCCTCTATAGATGCATTCTGAGGTGAGCTACTGTTAGCTCCATCCCTGGGTGTAGTAGGCTTTCCTCTACCACCCTGACTTCCCTTCCCATGGAAAGTACCTCTCTTCTTGGCAGACTGTTTCCTCGAGAGTTTCTCCTCTGCTTTCAAGGCCATCTGATAGGCCTCTTCCACTGTCTTAGGAGACAGGAGACCAATCTCATCTTGGATCTCCAGCTTGATACCATTCACATATCTGGCAGTCTTCTCTGGTGTGTCTTGGAATTTCCCAGCCCTTATGCTTACTCTGTAGAATTCCTCTGTGTATTCTTTTACTGTTAGCAACCTCTGTCTCAGGTTCTGCATTTGCTTATACAATGTCAGCTGGTAATCACTAGGCAAGAATTTACCTTTTAATTTGGCCATCATTCTGGTCCATCTCTTGATAGGTTGCTTGCCAACTCTCCTCCTCTCTGCTTGCACTCCATCCCACCAAAGTGCAACATGTCCTTTCAACTTTGTTACTGCAAACTTGACCTTCTTATCTTCACTTATTTCTTCATAATCAAAGCACTTGTTCAATTAATTTATCCAGTCTACTAGCTCTTCTAGATTCAATCCCCCTGCATAGCTTGACACTTCAAATCTGGGCTTAACTATAGACCCCAGAACAGTTTTAAGGAGCCTCATGTCAGGAGGAATTTCGGCATTTTCTTCTGCCTCTTATGTCTCAGGTTCACTGATGTCTTCAGGATCTCTAGGCTGTCTCCGCTCCATGGCATCTATTCTGGATTTGACCCTCTACAACATCCCCAACACCTCAGCGTTGGCAACAGGCCTCCTTCTGCCAACACCTCTACCAACTCGGATCGCCATGTCAGCAAAACAAATTCAGATAATAGCTATGATACCACAACTGACGCAACAACGCTAAAATTTAGCCCTGAGGAGAGTCGGTCAACCGTCTTCGTGGCTCTGTCAAACTTCTCTTTGAAACCTCGTTCCTTATTCCACGTGGTCTATTTTATTTTTTATTTTTATTTATCAATTTCAAAGAAATTGAAAAATAAACATATTCACAACTTTTGAATCTTATATTATATTCCTGGCATATAAATATTATCCCCACACCTTATAACTAATGGTTATACCTTTGGACCTTATATAAATACTCCTTGCTTCGTAAACAAAACTTTATAATAGAGCTTTCGAACCGGCCCCACCTATGTATACGTAGCAACAACCAATCAAACGCATGCACCGTACCTCTTTTATCGTCTGCGCACCTTGGTTATCATTCGTGCATCTCCGTCAGCCGAACACCGTCCGATGGCCTTTGACCAAATCAACGGCTCTGAGAAATATCGCTCAGCATTCTGGTATGAGGGATAACGTGCAATGGCATAGGTTAACCAGTGGTTTGACGGGGTCTGCCTCACCACGTGTCAACAGGTCTATGGAATCGCTCATCGACTGGGGAATACTGCCTATACACCAAAAGCGGTGCGATATGGGCAATCCGCCTAGCAAAACCACTCGCGATTTTTGTACAGTGATTAACCAGGGTTCCTCGTCGGGTTTGCACTCTCCTTCGTTTATTCTCCGTTTGTTAACTTGGGTCAATCCTCGGCAGATTTTCAATTGACAATAACGTGATTCTCTTCCGATGGCTTTTCTATACAGACCACGCCTACGGGTGGTGTTAAATTCACAGAGTTTGCTCGAATAAATTAAGGAAAACACCAGACAAAGATATGTGGCATTCATACAATCACCATTCGCAACGATTTCGCACTGAACCAGTATACAATCATTTCTCAATCAAATAATTTCTTCATTAATAAGAATTCAAGACAATTCGATGGCTAATGAAAATTGAAATTATTTAAGTGGAAGAAATTGTTAACACAAAGAGTTTTATTGCAGAAATCTCTGCTCTTCCTCTTGCTCTCTCCTCTTCTACATCCAGAGAATACAATATATATATATTACAATGTGGCTCTTAGGTTCCTCTATGAGGACCGTTGTAGAAAATCAACAGCCTAATTAAAATGATTCAACTAATTGGAATATGATAGATAGACTAACTGAACTATTCGACTTCCACTAACTCTAACTAAGCTAAATAATACAGTCAGCAGAGGTATTGACACCTAGCTATTACAATTCAAGTGATTTTGAACCCTCCTAGCCACAACATGTGGACAAATCCTCCTACATTGCTAGCTAGTGTCTAATGCCCCTACATCAGGGGAGAGTATCAGGGTGTTTGAATAATGGTTATAATCAATGTATCTATCTGTTGTGGTGATCAAACACCATCATGGTTGCCATCAAGTCCAAAGGGGGAGATTTTTGGCAATATGATGCAATGTGTTGTCCTTGATGGCAACCTACTTGATGAATTTTTCCTTGATGGAAACCTACTTGATGAGTTGCATTTTGATAGCAACCTATTTGTTAAAGATGTAAAAATGATGTATCTACAGATCAGCTCAGAAGTAACAGAAAAAAGAATTTCAGTAAGTACCAGAGAAATGATAAATATAATATGTCACAATGTATACGCTACTTTTATGAAGGAAACCCGCGTATGGATTCAATGTATACACTACTTTTGTGAAGGAAAACCAAGGATACATTCAGGACTAGTATATACGCAGCTATTTTGAAGAGAAATCGCATATACATGCGGATACGAACGCTCCAAGTCACGTATGCCTTTTACGCTCTAAAATCTATGATACCTAGGGGCATTACCATGGTATTGGCCCACTGTATTGAGCGTTGGATTATCTATTTGATCCCATCCAGGAATACCATCAACGGTTGAGTGGTTTTGACTCATGGTATTCACAAAGGCTAAATCTATATAAGGAGAAGAAGATCATAGTGCAAGATGTGCATAGGTCTAGGTTTTAATTAATACTTCACTCTGAAGTATATCTGCATGGAATGGATAACAGTTTATTGATTGATCTGAATTAATAATGCACCTATGAAGAAAATGATGAAGAGGGATCTCTCGATCTAAAATGACTATGTATCTTCTAGATCTGTTTATGGAATGTTTAGATCTATGATCTGGCGAATCTTTGCTGAAGTAAAGGGTAAGATCTGAGCTATTTATATGTTCTGAAGAGTTGTGCAACCCTACAATGTTTGCAGATCTATACGCAGGTTCGTGGCAAAGAAAGTGCGTATATACGCGGGTTGGTTTCAACAAAAGCGCGTATGGAATCTAGGGTTTTGCTGAAGTATGAGGAATGAAATTTCTGATCTATTTTGTTGTTTTACTGCTATTTGTCAATGATGTAGTCATACAGATCTGGGTTGTTTGAATGTTGATTATGCTACTGATTATGTTGATTAAAGATCAAGTTGTTGGTTGATTGGTTGATGATTCAATGAATGAATTGATGGGGTTATAAGTTTCAGTTTGATGTATGTTGAGCTTAAATGTGTGGAGTGGGTCTAGTCTGAAAATTTGATGAAAAGTGGCCTACAAGATGTGTTGTGTGGAAGCTATTGGAACCAGTATGAAAATTGATGAAATGTGGTCCGCAGTGGTGTTGAGGGTCGAAGCCTTCAGTGAGGGGGTTGCAGCTCCCTTCCAGTGGTAGCTGGTAAACGAGAGCAGGGGGCAGTAGCTCCCTTCCAGGAGAGGCTGGTAAACGAGAGCAGGGGGTAGTATCTCCCTTCTAGGAGAGGCTGGTAAACGAGATCAGGGGGTTGGATCTCCCTTCCAATAGTGGCTGGAGAACGAGAGAAGGTTGCAGCCTTCTGCAGGTGGGTGCCTACGTGCTGGTATGAGTCTGCACCAGTACAACATTGTAAGAAGTTTTCTTTATAATAAATATTGAAGACAGAGATGATAACAGTGGTGGTTTTCTCCCGAATTGGGTTTCCACCTTAAATACTGGTGTTCATGTGTGTTGCTTATGTGTGATGGTTTATTTTGTTATTACTGCACATGCTTACTGCTTACTAAACATCTGATAAATGAATGATGCAATGATCTAAGTAAAGAATTAAATGCATAATAAGATCTCTGGACATACGCAAGTTTTCTTAAGGATATCCGCGTGTATACGTGAGTTGGGTTCAGTAAAGTAGCGTATGGGTTTAAGAGAAAGAAAAAGTAAAAAGTTTTCAGTCAGCTCTAAATACTGATTGTCTCCCCCCCCCCCCCTCAGTATTTTTCCCAACACGTATGCCATCATAGCCATGCACTTAGTTTATCTCTGCATCATTCCTTTGGTTAGTAATTGCATTCATTTGATTGCATTACATTTGCTCCATTACCTTAGTTCATATTCTTGTATGACTGTGCTCATTTTGTTTTGATTTTCAAAAATAATTGCACTATATCATATGTCTTTTCACAATATCACATGTCTTATGTAATTGTGCTATATATATTTTGAACTTTGGTTTTTTCTTTTGTTATTTAATTTTTAAAAATTGACTAATGAAATAGTCAAATTTTTAAAATTAAATGTTTATGATAATACTAACCTTTGTTTATTGTTTTGTAGGTCTTGCAAGAGTCTTCCATAGGTTCAATATTTGACATTTTGTTCATAATTCGCTTTGTTTAGGAAATAAGATAGGGTATGGTATGAATAGGTTATGTAATGTTTTGAATAGTGGTATGGATATAAATGTGGATAGAATAGGTTTAATTAGAATAGTGGTATGAAGAGGGTTATAAATGATAGAATGTAGTTGAAAGTGTAGGAGATGTAAATGAAATGTAGGGAATGTAAATGAAATGTTGGTAAATATGCATAACTAGTATTAAATTAGTTTTTCCAATTCTAGAATATTTCAAAAAAAATTCGAAAATTTAAGAGAGATTTTTTACTCACTGTACAGGTGTACTCCCTTTTTGACGTTTGATGATGATCGACATTGTCTTTATTGTTGCAACGGCTCTTGTAGACTTTGTAGAGACTTTATTTCTTCTTGAATCTGATTTGATTTAGAATAATTATTGTTTAGGTCCCTTTTGTAGGTTAAACTTTGACATTTTCAGGTCCCATCTACTATGATCTTGACATGTTAAATTTTCAGGTCCATTCTGGCGTGATGTACAATGATGTTCCAAATTTGAAAATTTATTCTGTTGTAATAATTCAGGTCTTTTTCTGAATAATTTTTCAACAATAATTCATGTCCCTTCTGTAAATTTCGAATGATATACCAGGTCCCTTAATGATTGTAGTTCATATTCTGTCTTCAATTCAGCTGTTGAAAATTATTTTCATAGGTTTTTTATTTCACACCTTCCCCCAAGCTAATGTTTTGACCTGTCCTCAAGTCTGCAATGTCTTGGAGGGTATATCTGCAAAAATCTGAATTAAAGTAAGATAAAAACAAAAATAGAATTCATATTGGCCAAACAAGTTGGTTTTCCAATATGAATTCGAGTTTGTATTGTGCCAGTTTCCTGGATTTTCACAACTAACCCCTTTTATTGTTTTTTATGTTTTTTTTTTATTTTTTATTTTTATTTTTATTTTTTTTATTCTTGTTCTTTTGGAATTATGGAAGGCATATTTCTATGCTGCCCCATTATTTCCAAATCTAAATCCATCAATTTTTTTCTCAGAATATCCTCTTTATTTATAGGCTTATTATAGATTTTAAGCCTATGTCCATTGACAACAAAAAAAAATAGATGCTTCATCAATTGTTTTTATCTTGACAACTCCATTATCAAAGATTTCTTCAATCTCATATGGCCCAAGCCAATGAGTCGTAAATTTTGCTATGAAATCTTTGAATTTTGAGCCGAACAAGAGTGCCCAATATCCTTTTTGAAACATTTTATTTTTTATAAATCGATAACGCCATTTAATCCTTTTTTCTTCGATAAGAGAAGTATGTTCAACTGCTTGTTGTCGAATCTCATCCAGTTTTTTTAACTGCATAATCCTCTCCTGTTGTGCTTGAGACAATTCCATTCCTAATTCTGCTGCTAGCTTGTATGTATGTATTTGAAATTCAATGGGTAATAGAACTTCTTTTCCATACACTAACTGATATGGGCTGAACCCAGTAGTGTTTTTACAAGTTATTCTATATGCCCATAATGCATCTTTCAAATTTTCTGACAAATCCTTTCTGTTCATTTTTATAGTCTTTTTCATAATGTTTTCTAGGACTTTGTTTGTTGATTCCACTTGTCCATTGGCTTGAGGATGATACGGAGTTGATTTTTTGTTTTTGATCTTGAATTTATCCATAATATCTCGAACAAGTTTTGATGTGAATTGTGCACTTTGGTCAGTGACTATCTGTCTCAGAACTCCATATCTCACAAATATCTCTTCAAATAGAAAATATAAAATAGTTTCTTCTATTTCCCGGGCTACTTCCTTGGCTTCCACCCATTTAGTCACATAATCTATACATACGAGGATGTATCTATTTCCATTGGATGGAGGGTTGATTGGTCCCACAAAATATAAAGCCCACTGTTCGAATGGTTCAATAAGTACTTGTGGCCTTAATGGAATTTCATCTGATGCCACTGGTCTACCAATTATTTGGCAGTTGTCATAGCTTTTGACATAATTTCTGGAGTCCTTGAAGACGGATATCCAGTAGTAGCCAAGCTTCATCACTTTGTATGTTGTCCTTTTATCTGCAAAATGACCACCACATGGTTCATCATGACAAGCTTTCAAAATTTCAATTATTTCATATTCTCTTACAAATTTTCTAATCATTAAATCGGCACCAGTATAAAATAGATCTCCATTGACCTAGCTATACCTGGCACTTTCTCTAATTATTCTTCATTTTTTTTTTTGTGTAGTGATATGGGAGGATATCAAATGATAAATAGTTAGCTATATCTACAAACCATGGAGTTTTGACATTTATAGTTGTTGGAGTGTGTTTGGTGCACATATGTATGAAATCGCACCAACTTAAGGGGTGTGGTCTACCCACTTAAGTTATTGGTAACAGGCAGAAAAAGAAGTGGAGTCAAGCAAGTTAGTGGAACAAGCTAGAATAATAAGCATACTAGATAGAGAAATAGCATGCATATATAAGCTAAAACTAAACTAAAAACTAAAAAAATAAACACGAGCTCTGAAAAAAGTCAAATGACAACAATGATATGAACGGTGGTTCTAGGCCCCTCTTATTGAGCGCTAGTAGTAATAAGAGTGAAACTTTACCCTCTTGCCAAAGGACCCCTAAACCATGGGTTCTAGGCCCTAATGAAAGGATGTTTTTATCCCAAGCTTGCCTTGGTGTAGTCTCCCTCTCTCTCTACTATGTTGGTCTGAACTTGTTGAATGGCCAACAATTGAGTCCCGTCTATCTTCAGCTCCGACTCACACACTGCTGGTATATCTTGGGAAATTACGGCCAGCATAATAATGTGTTCACAAATTCTTCATCTCATGGTGGCCTTATATAGGAGATTTCAAATCATCCCTTTGCTCTCTTGGTAGATTGTGGATGGTGACCCAAGAGCGGGGTATGATTCCTTTGTGTGCTCCAAATATTCCATTGTGTGCTCACTTGGTGTATAAGGAGGCGTTGGTGGTTTTCCTTAGGTGGCATCAAGTGAGGAATCACTTGTCCTTTGCTTTGTGTGGTCCCGGATAGTGACATTTAGCCACTCCTAGGATTGTGTGCATATCAGGCAAAAAGGTGCACAAAAGACGCTCTTCACGAAGGATTGTGCGTGCAAAGAGCATTTAGGACTTGTTCAAATTTGATTTTCCTCAGACCTTAGATATTTTTAAATAATTTCCAGATTCTGTAATGTCTTCCAGCCCTGTAAATCATTTTTCCTGACATTAATTAATGTTTTCCTCTGTTGTATGATTTTCCAGTGTTAATAGTTTCCCCCTAATGTGTGAGGTCTGGGAAGAACTGTATAGCCGAAATACATTACAGTTTCTTTTTTGTATTGTGTGTAGAGATTGTTGAACACCTAATCCTCTATGGGTAGTTGTGGAAGGCGAAGAGTCACAAAGGAGTCCAAGTGACCTTGGAAGATGAATCCAAGAGTCACACCGTTGTATTATAAATGTACATCTATGTGTAATAAAGATGCAATGAATGCCTATCTTTCTATTGTTTGTGTTGTGTGTGTTTATCTTTCTCATACAGCATGTGTGTGTTTAATATGGTATCATAGCTGATACGTTCATAACTAGTTCAACCTTGAGTGAGCCATTTTTTTTTGCGCCCTGTGTATATCTGCAAAAATTCTGGTCATTTTTGCAGCATTCAAAGATTTTCTGCAACAGTAATTTTTTCCGCATTCATCAATATTTTGCAGAATTCAGAAATTTGTT